>JAGFMI010000007.1:0-380203 GCA_021030905.1 Pyrenula massariospora
TAATAAAATTTATATAATATAATAAAATTTATATAATATAATAAAATTTATATAATATAATAAAATTTATATAATATGAAAATAAAATTAATAATAAAATAAAATAAATAATAAAATAAACTTAATAATAAAATAATATTAATAATAATAAAACAGTTATATAATTATATAAATAACCTACTAATAATAATTATAACAAATTTATTTATTTATTAGAATTAAATAATTAATAAAATTTATTTATTAAAAATAAATAATTAGCGGGCTCTATTTATTAAGACTAAATAATTTAAAAAATTTATTTATTAACAATAAATTAGCGGGCTCTATTTATTAAGATTAAATATATTAATTAAATTATTTTATAAAATTAAAATATATATAAAAGTATATATATAAATCAGCCTAAAAAGTATAAATTAAAAAATAAAAAATATTTTAAATTAACGGCAAAATATTTTTGCTGGCGTCTTCTAGTGTCTTATAATTCTGCCTAGATCCTAAAGGTAATATTTTAATTTGTAATAAAATTAATTTAGAATTCTATTAAAAGTAATATATATACACTAATTATACTTATTATATATATTCTATTTTATAGCCTTTGTCAGTAAAACCGCAACCGACTCCGCATAACTCTATTAGCAGGGGGTGTTTGTAGGATTAGTAGCGAGGTGCGCGCGCCGAACAAAAAAGGTTGCTGTGTGCGGGCGAGGCTAGTTAGTGAGTTCCGTGATTTTTACTATTTAGATAGTTATTAGATAATTATTGGGCTCTTTTCGGATAAACTTTAATTAGCTAAACATTTATGCTAAAAATTTTATTTTTATAAAAATAGCTCTAAATTACAGTATTTATATATAGGTTGTTAGCGCATTTAAATGTTAACTACTGTAATTATATTAATTATATAAATTAATATCTTTAGATATAATATAAATGTCTTTAAAATTAATAATTAAAATTCTTAAAAGTTCTTCAAATTTTTATTGAATACATTTAAAATTATTTAAATATCTTTATGACCACTAATATGAATTAAATTCCAAATTTAAAAAATACTATATTAATTTTCTTGACAGCATATATTTAAATTTATAATTAAAAGCTAATTTTAAAAAATCAAAATTTTCAGTGTAGATATTTACTTTATTTAAATATAATTCAATAGCTAGCTAATAATTATTCGATTTGTAGAATTTAATAATTAGCTCTGCATGCATATAGCAAGTTTTTTGATTCTGCGTGTTTAAAGCTAATTTTTAAAAGCTGTACATTAGAAAAAATGCGACGACTTTTAAATTTACTATTTTGAACTAATAAAGATCAGAATTCTTTGAATAATTTAAAAATTTTTTAGATACAATTATGTAAATTTAAAATAATAAAAGTTATATCTAAATACTAATATATTAAAATATTTTTATAATATATTTTAATTTACTTAAACTTAATCTTAATTAATTTAACTAATTAATATTTTTAATTATATTTTTATAAATCTAACTGGACCTTAAATCTAACTCTATATTAATTTTATTATTATTTAAGCACCGAAACCTGCTAATCCTATTCAAACCTGTAAAATAGATATAATAGTTTTTCTAATGTAATTATATAAATTTCGCTAATTATATTAAGTATACTATTTTAATATTTCTTAAAAAATTAATTTTCTTAATTAATCTCTAAAGGTAGTATAGAAATTCGAAGTTGTTTTAAATTTAATATATTAAAAAAGTCGCAATGCCCTCTGAGCTTGAGCATTATTTTATAGTTACTCAGCGCGCAGTGCCACTCAATACTTAGATATCATTTTAACAGTATTAATGTCAGGAAAACTGCTATACTTACTTACCCCGGAGGTGCAGATAGGCCCAGTCTCGCCCAGGGCTTGGTTGGCAAGATTAGCTCTGGCATATTTTCTGGATGGCTTTAGTACACTCGGAAGCAATTAATATTATACCGATTAATATAATTTACTACATTAAAAAAACTGTTATTATAGATCTATCCCGCGAGCCCAAATCAAATTAGAAATTTCTAGGATTCAAAGAGCAAAATTAAAATAAAATTAAATCCGGAACCCAACTGAACCTATTAAAATATAATATAATATCCAAATTAATTAAAATCAAGTCTGAATAGATTAATATATACTAGTACTTTAAAATAATCTTACATAAAAATCTTCAAAAAATTCTAGAACTATCCAAAGAGCCCCGTTGCATTTTTTCTAATGTGAAAACAGCCTATGTATACTGATTATAAGTATTAATTATACTAAATAACGACTAAAAATATAATTGTAATGGGTTGAGAGGTTGACCCCCGTAGAAACCCGCGAAATCTTTCTAATTAGAAAGAGTTTTTAATATATTTTTACTTTATACGTCTGTACGCACAGCTCTATAATTTTTTATAGCTGTATATTTATAATATCGATTTATATTTATAGATCTTCTAAATTTTATAAACGTTCTATTATACTATACAGCTATCTATTTATTATACGATATCGATTTCTGCCTCTCCAGCTTATATAGCAAGCTATTATTACCTATCGATTAACCTAGCGACCCTATCAAATTTTATATTTATAAACTAATCTAACGGCCCTACCAAAACCTTACAGCGATCTATCTATCGTAAAATATTGATTCTCGCTCTTACAGCCTAACTTAGCGAAATACTAACCCCTATCAGTTAACCCAGTAATTTTATCAAAATCTTATTATTTTCAGACTAATTTAGTGGCCCTACTATTATTTTAGTACTTCCTAAAATCTATTTAGAGACTCTATTAAGTTCTAAAATACTAAGAATAATTTATAATTAGTTGAATAATTTTTAAAGCAGCCTCCAAAACGACAATTTTTTATACAACTTTAATAAAAAACTCTTTACCCTACTAATTATATTTAAATATATAATTTAGGTATAGATATAAATATAGATTTTAAAATAAACCTTGTTATAACTAATTACAAGTTAAAATAAGTAGCTGTTATAATAGCTATAATAGTAACTAAAAGAGTTTAAAAAATAGCTACTTAGTAAAAAATAATAGTTTATTATAAAAAATTAAAAGTTTATTACTGCGAAAAAGAACATTATATAATTATATATGAAAAAAAAATATATTTTATATATAAAATATTATAAAAAATAAAAAAATTTAATAATTATAATAATAATTTATATAATTAAATGTAAAATAAAAATAAGAAGTTAAAAAATTTATTAATTTAAATATTAATTCTATAAAAGTTTATTTATTTAATTATTTTATAAAATATTTAATTATTTTATAGCTATATAGTTATTTTAAATAGATTGATATTTTATTTTTATGATTTTTTTTTATATAAATATTAAAAAAAATAAATAAGAAGTTTTTAAACATCTTAAAATTTTATAAAAATATATATAAAAATTTTGTAGAATAAAATTAATAAAAAAATTATTTAAAATCGAAGTTTCGAAAAAGTACTATATTATGTTTTAGCGAATAGTTTAAAATTAATTATATATATAATTATCTGCGCGGAACAATTTAAAATATTATTAAAATATATATTTATAATAATAATAACAATTTGTATTTTATTGTCGCCAATATGATTAAAAATCTTTATAATATATTTAGTAAATTTAATAAATAAACTAAATATTAAATTTAATTATATAATTTTAATTTTAAAATAAAAAATATAGGCAAAATATTTAAAATTTTTTTAATAAAATTTTTTATAATAATTGCGCCTCTATAATTTAAAAATATATAAAAAGTTTTATATTTTAAATAGTTAATAAATTTGTAGTTATAAAATTATATTTATAATTAAAAAAAAATATTATATTGTAAGTTTATTATAAAGCTATATTATTTGATACTTTATTTAAAATAAATTAATAAAAAATAATATTGACGAGTTAAATTATACAATAATAAAAATATTTATTATAATTAAAATATATTAACGCGCAGTTTTCGTAGCGATAATAATTTTTATTATTATTTTTAAAACTTTATATAAACACCTCGCCGATTAGAAATTTATTATTATTATAATAAATAGTTTACTACTAATAGCAAATTATATAGACATTTATAAATAGACTATTTTTATATAAACGAGAAATAAATAGAGGCACTATATTTTATTAAAATATATAGTTAATTAAACTGTTTAACTGTATTTTTAAGTATTTTAAAATCTTTACAAAATTTAAAAGCTTAATTTTTATAGTATCAGTTTTATTTATAAACTTTATATTTTTATACTTCAAGGTTTCTATTTATTATTTTAATTTATATTTAAAATCGATGATAGAAAAAACTATAAATAAATTTAAAAAAAAAATTAATAATAAAAATATTATTATATTTGAGAGAGGGGGAGAAACCCTCTGCGAGATTTTATTTTTATAAAATTTTTTATTTTATTTAGTTAAAATAATATTGTTTTGAACACCGCAATAAAAATATATATTTAATATTTTTATATTTTACGCCTCCTATTTGTTGTCTTTATTTATATTTAGAATAAGTAGTAGAAAGAATTAAATATAAATTTAAAAAGAAGATTAACAACATACTTTATATGCCTTGATGATAAATTATATCTATAAATTCAATATTTTCGCACTTTTTGGTCTCTATTTATTATTTTAAATTATACTAAAAAATGAGTAGTAGGAAGAATAAGAAGTAAATTTAAAAAAAAGGCTAATAATAAGGACATTGCTGTATTTAAAGAAAAGATAATATAATAAGTTGAGAGGTTGACCTCCGAAAGAGCCTGCGAAATCTTTCTAATTGGAAAGGATTCTTAGTATATCTTTACCTTGTACGCCTGTACGTACAGCTTTATAATTTTTTATAGCTGTATATTCGTAATATCGACTTATATTTATAGACTTCCTAGGCTCTACGAGCGTTCCATTACAATAATATAGACTATTTTAAAATTAACTATTCAAAAAAATATATAACAGTTTCTAAACCTGGCTTTGAACTAATAAAAATCGAGATTTTTTAATAACTTTATATAAATTTAATACAGTTAAAATTATGTTTGAAGATACTTATCATAATATTTTTATAATGTATTCAGATTGATTAAATTTGAGATTACATTGTAATTCTGTTCTTTAAATTTTAAAATTTTCTAATCCTGTTTGAACTCGTAGACTTCCTATAATATTTCTGGAGGCGCAGGTCGGCCTAGATATCTCTAGGGCTTGATTGATAGAACCAGTCTAGAGTCATTCTCTGAAAAACTTTAAAAAATCCTAAATATATCTATATAGCGCTCGGGAAAGTTACTTAATATGATTGGTATAATTAGCAAGATTAATATAATTAGCAGAATTAATATGCAGAAACTACTACTGTGTCCCAAGCTCATTTGTAGATCGAAAATCAACTCCTTGCGAGCAATAAGTCGGAGAATTAAGGACTTGACTTTTGTTAATTACTACGTCAGGAAAAATATAACGGTCCCTGGGCTTGAGGCCAAGTTAATAGTTATGGGGGCAGCCTCTGAGGGCCCTTGTTAGTTCTGGGGATTTCTATATAACGTTTTGGGGTGCCAGTTGATACGATTAGTGTGATTAGTATAATTAATAAGATTGGTATAATTAGTATGCACGGACCACTCCTAATAAAATTTTAAATAAATTATTATAGAAATTACGGCATTACTTCGGATAAGCTATATCTTTATAATTATTTATGTTAAAAAAATTCTAATTGGTGTATTATTAAAATTATTTAAATTTTATTCTATATAAATATCATTTTATTATCTTTATAGGCTAGATCCTTTAACTTTATAAAAATTTTATAATTTTATTGGGAGTAGTCTGTATATGCTAATCTTACTAATCATGTCAATTATGCCAATCATATCAACTAGCATTTTAGGGCGCCACATAGACACCTCCAGAGCCCACCACGGCCTCTTAGGAAATGACCTTAGGCTAATCCTGCCATCTAAGCCCTGGGAGCGCCTGGGCCGACCTGCGCCTTCAGGGCGGGTATAACAGTTTTCCTAACGTAAGTATTAAATAATTTTAACTTGATCACAAACTTGTATAAAGTTAATCTTAAATCAATTTATGATAAAGAATAATTTACATATAGTTAATAAAAGTCAAGTTCTTAATTTCCGGACAATAAATTTGAATCGGATCAATTCTAAATCTACAATTAAACCTAGGGCGCAGTAGCCTAGTACCCCCGATTAAATTTATAAAAATTTTATAAATTTAAAGGGTCTAGCCTATAAAGACAATAAAATAATATTTCTATAAAATAAAATTTAAATAATTTTAATAATACACAAATCAGAATTTTTTTAGTATAAATATTTAATTATAAAAATATAGGCTAACTAAAATAATTTTTATTAAAGATAGTCTGTATGTACTGATCCTGTTAAGTAATTATACCAATCTTACTACTCCCAAATACTATATAGATATCTCCAAGGCCAACAAAGGCCTTCAGTGGCTCTCAGAGCCTTTATTATATATATCTAGAATCATTCAAACTGCTCATGAGCCTAAGTCCAGGGGCCGTTGCGATTTTCCTGACGGAGCAAATATAACAATTTTTTAACATAAAGCTTTTAAAACTAGTATAATGCCAGCGACGAAATGACCCCAAGATAATTTTAATTAGTTAATATTAAACCCTGACCTCCTTTAGACTTATTTCGATTTTTATAACAGGATTGGTGAATTTCCTGATATATATTTCGCAACCTTTTGACTTTATAAAATTATAATTACTAACATTACTACGCTTTGGATAGAAATATAGATTTTCAATAATAAAATGCTATAAAGTTAAAATTTAGGTTTCATTTTTAATACTTACCTTGCAAATTTAAATAAAGTTAAAGATTTTTAAGTTTTCAATACTTATAAATCATTCCCTTACAAACAAGTACAAATTATATTAAAATTTATAAAAGGATATTAGAGCTGCTATCACAATAGATTAGGATTTAAAATGATTTAAATTTTTATTAAATCTATAAACAGATGTTTTTTAAATATATCTATATATATATATATAATTAACCTTAATTTATTGTAATACTATTTTTAATCTTTGTATAAAGAATATACTTATTTATTTTTATAGAAAGTTGTATATTGGGCCTTAAAGTAATAAAATTAATATTAAATAAAATTTGACGTTTATTTAATCTTATTTTTATAATTTATTTTAAGTTTAAATTTTAAGTATTAAAACAAGTTTTATTTTCATTTTTATTATAAAAACGTTTAAAATTTTAATCAAATTATTTTTAAGTACTAGTACTAGCAGTATTTAGACTTAAATTTTAGATTTTAAAACTTTTTTTATATAATAGAACAGCTAATTATATAAGGTAGAGGTGCTATAATTACTCAATTACGTCAAAAAAAATGCAACGGCCCCTGGACTTGAGGCCTACGTTAGGAAAAGTATAATAGTTTTTAAACTTAAGTTTTCATTATCTTTTAAAAAGTTTTATTTAATTGGAAGTTACTCTAAACAAATATTAAATTATAAATAATAAATTTTAATATATTTATAGTTGCTTTTAATTTATTAAATTTTGTTATATAAAATTTAATTATAATTAATGCGCGTTAAATATAATTATTAAATATTTAAATTATATTTATATATTATTAAATATTTAAAATTAAATTAATATAATTTATATAATTAATATAATTTGTATAATTTGTACAATTAATATAATAAATATAATATTATTATATAAATTTATAATAATATAAATAAAAATTTAAATTATTAATTTATTTCTATAAATATTGTTTTTATTTAATTTTATTTTTAAAAATAATAAAAATTTATTTAAAAGATCGTTATTTTAATATAATTTTAATTAAATTATATTTTAAATAAAATTATTAAATTATATTTTTTAAAATTTACTATTTAATTAAAATTAAAAAGATTATATATATATAATATATTACTACTAAAATTTTAATTTTATGATATTATAATAATTAATTAATTTATAATAATATTATTTAAATCCTTAAACTATTTTTTATAAAAATTTAAAAATTATATTATTATTATGTAGATACTTTTAAATTACCGAAAGGTATTTACATAGATTAATTTTTAAGGGATAATTTAAAGTTAAATTAAAAAAGAAAATATTTATGAAAAGTTCATAAGGGTAATTTAATATTTTCATAATTAATTAGATATTTAACTATTTGAATTAAATACATCTTTATTTTTGGGAAGGAGTAAAATTAATTTCTATATATTTAAAGCCGATAATTATAAATTGAAATAAATAATAATTGTGACTACCACCCTCACTAATTATAGTTATTATTTATAATAATTATAATTATTGCCTCATAATAATACAAGTTATTAATTATATAACTTTTAATATTATTTTATTGGATGGTATAAGTACCGTTTAAAGTTTTTTTAGAAGGGGTCACAACACTTACTTCTCCTTTATAAATTTTCATTTTAAAAATTATTTATATTGTATATAAATAAACTGCTTTCTATTTATTTTATTTTTTAAAATATTTTTTTTTTCAATTTTTTAATCTTTCCGCCTTCACTGTATTATTTTTTTAATTAATTATTTAACAATTTTTTTTTACCAATTTTATTATTATAACCATTCTAACTGTATTATAACACCTTTTAAATTTATATATTGTGCTAAATATATTCAAAACAATAAATTTTGTATTACAGTATTGTAAAAAGTTTTAAATTATATTTATAATTTAATCAGGGTAAAAATTGCCCGAAAAAAATAATAAAAAAAATAAATTATAATTTAAATCATGAAACACCGCGCACGGTTAAAATATTTTTAAAAAATTTTAATATTAATTAAACACCGAACTAATATTAAAGTAATATATTTAACAAAAAAGTTAAATACTGAAATTTAAAAATAAATAAATATTGAAAGTTATAACAGTAAAAAATAAATAAACCTTTTTAATTAATAATCAGCCCTTAAGGATTTGGTTTAAATATCCTTACAGAATATTAACAAACTCTTAGTAAAGCCGGTTACTGTGAATATTTTTTTTTTTATTAATAATGATAATGCTGTAACAATATTTAATAATTAATAAAATAAAATAATGATTTTTATGTATTTTTAAAGGTAAAGTATTTCTTTTATTTAATAAAATAATTTTAACCTTTATTTATCAATATTTGTTCTACCTTATATATATTTTCCTCCTCGATTTTATAATGAAATGTTTTTTAAATTAGGGTCTCAAGGTATACTGATTTTAAAAATTTAATATTAAATACAGAATATATTTAAATATTATTTAATAATTTTAATTTATAAACTATCGGTTTCTTATTTTATTTAATTTTAAAAGGTTCAATTCATCAATAATTTATTTTTTTATTTGGTTATAAAGTCTTCAAATTTTTTGTAGAAAGATAAACCTTATTTTTCTTCTTTAGCTAAAGACTCTTTTTTAAATTTATTTTATTTTATTGATATAATCCCTTTTAAATTTATTTAATTTTTTGTATAATTACTTTTACAGTTCCTTTTTACAAAAAGCTTTCCAAAAAATGTAGGTATCTTTTAAAATTTATTTTATATAGAGAATATTTTATTATATTATTTCTTCAATTGTTATAATATAATTGTGTTATTAATAATTGTTTTTTTTAATTATTTATATTTATAGAAAGATAATATTGTAATTAATTTTTTAGTGTTTAGTTTATTCTTTCTATTTATTTATTTATTTATAGATAAAAGGCTGTTAACATATTTAATTTAATTTTTAATTTTAATATTATTATTTTTCAATATTGGAATATAAACAGTTTATTTTTATTGAATATAATTTACACTAAAAATTCGAAATATTGTATTATTAATTTTATAAAAATTTTTGTTATCTGTAGTGCGATGTAAATTTTTTTAAATAGTTTAAAAATTATATATTTAGTATATCTATTTATTATTATTATAATTAAATTATAATTATTTAATAATAATAATTTAATAATGAAATTAATTTTAATACTTTTTTATAATTTTGTAGATTATTTTCATGCTGTTATTGGTGCATAAAAAAATTTATTAATTTTATTCTTTTAATATAATATACACTTTTTAATATAATTTTTAATTTATTGTTTTAACTTTGATATTTAATAAATTCTTTATATTAGTTTAATAATGTTGTTGATTTTTAAATATTTATATATAAAAAAGTTGTAATGTTGTTGTATAACATTTTTTATTAACTTTTTTAAAATTATAAATTTTGCTTCTCTATTTTTTTTATTAAAATTTTAAAGTTTCTATTTTTTATTATATTTCTGTATAATGATGTTGACAATTTAGTTTAAATTAAAATTTTTATTTAAATTTTTTTTTAATATAGATTGTTCAATGACTTCCTTCATTATATAATTTTTTTTTCAACTAAATGCATCCATTTAATTATTTTTTTTGTTTAATTAATAATATATTTTGAATTTATATTGTTTTAAAAATTCTAATTATTAAATTTACCTTTTATTTAGTTATTTTATAGTTATAAATATAGTTAAATTTTTATAATTTATAAATATATTTAGTTGCAAAACACTTTCTATATATATTTATTAATATTTAAATACTGCTATTATTATTAACAATTTTTTATTATAAATATTGTAATTTTGTTCTGTTAAAATTAATTTTTTTAAATAATATATTACTAAATATCACTTTTTGTTTTATAACTGTATTAAATAAATTTTTATAATTAAATTTAATACATTTGTTTCAATTTAATTTAATTAATTTACCTTAAATATAATTAGTACCGAGATTTTTATATAAAATTGTACTAATTAGTTAAACGCCTTTTACTGCTTCAAACTTTATTTATATTTATAATTTTTTTTAATTAGTTTAATTAACAATTCTATTTTATAAAAATATTTTTTAATAAACTGTTAATTAAAATTACAGAATTTAAAAAAGACCTATATTTTAATTATTATTATTGATTTTAATTATTTTTTAATAATTTTATTTTTTTTAAGATTAATATATATATTATCTCTTTTTACAATATATTTTAAAAATTTAATTTTAGTTTTATGAAATTCATATTTTTTAAATTTTAACTGTAACTTTACACTAACTAATTTCTGTAAAACTTATTTAACTTACTTTTTATATATTTTGAGATCCTTAAAATAAATAAAAATATTATTTAAATAAATAATGATAAAATTATCCAAAAAAATTTTTAATAAATTATTCATTAACATTTAATAAATAGTTAATATATTAATAAATTTAAATAGTATTATTTAGTACTCATAATATCTATATCTTATTTTAAAAATTGTTTTTTATTCTTCGCCTTTTTTTATATATATAAAGTTGTAAACTTCTTATTAATTTAATTTCATAAAGTATTTTGCTTCTTATAATCTATTCTTTATTTTTACAATATTAAATAACAAATATTTATTTTTAATAATAATTTTATTAAACTTTTAATAGTTTATACATAGTTATAATTCTCCATTTTATTTTTTTAATATAAATAAAATTGGTAAACCTATAGATGACTCAAATTTTTTAATAAACCTTTTTTCAAATTGTCTCAAATATAGTTTTATAAAACACTAAATTCTTTTTTAAATAATTTATATATAAATTTAAATATAAATTTCTTTTCTAATTATAATTTAATTTTATAATTTTATAATTAATATTTTGGTAATGTATTTATATTTATTTTTTTTTTAAATAATTTACTTTATACAGCATATTTTTAAAATATTATTAAAATTATATATTTTTTTAATACTTTGTTTTTATTGCAACTTTTTTTTTTTAAATTATTAAAAAAAATCAACCTTTGTTTTGCGAAATTATTTAATTTCAAAAAGGGGACCTTTTAAAGTATTTTTTTATTATTTTTTTTATTCATCAATATATTACAGCATTGTATAAATTCTTACATGGTTATATAATTACATTTATTAAATTTGAACTTTTTTATTTACCAATTAATATTCAGATTATACTTTTATAATTATGGTATATTAAAAATTATTTAATTAATTATTATTATTATAACATCTAAATATATTGTTTTAATATAATTATTCATTTTACATTATAAAGATTTTATTTTAATTAATATTTTTTATATTTTTAATTTATTTCCTTTAACAATTAACATATTGTATATTTTGATTTTTTTTTTGTTAAAATTTTTAACTTATCTATACATCCTTAAAATATAATATTTGTTGTAGCTTTAAAATTAATTAAAGTTTTTATCCTTTATTTATAAAAAGTAATCTTTTTCTTTATAATATATATACTTTCAATATTTACTAATTGTTTTAAGGTTATAATATAAACCTTTTCTTTTCAACTTATTAATTAAAGGATTCATCTTTTGTTTCTTTTAAACTTTTTTTATCCAATTCCTCAAATTTTTTTTATAATTTATACTTTTAAAAATATTGCTGTATATTTATACTGTATTTTTAATATAAAAATTTATTCATATAAATATATTATAATAATTAAATATATTTATTATTAGTTCAATTTCTCCATTTTTTTTTATATCAAATTCAAAAATTGCCAAAAAATAAATTTTAAATATATTTATCTTCCAAATAATCTTTACATAAATTAATAAAACAATAAATTTAAAATATTTTTATATATTTTATTTTTAAATGCGCCTTTTAATACATTGCTTATTTTATATAAATTTTTATAATTTAATAATATTAAACATTTAATTTAAATACCGCTTTTAATATTAACTGTTATAATATAACTTTTTAAATTTATAATATTAATTTTTATACTATCTTTTTTTTTTATCAATTTAAAGTAACAAAAAAATATTATTATTATAAATATGCTGTATTATTTTGTTATTTTATTATTAAATATTCATCTTTAACTTTCTTAACTCTGTACATAATTTTTCAAGATTAATAAATTTTATATTTATTTAATAGGTATAACTTTCAATCTCTTAATTAATATTTTTAAAATTATTTTTATTTAATAATTTATATCCTTTAGTTTAATGTTTTTATTTTTCCTAAAAAATAAATATTAATTCTTTTATTGTGTAAATAATATAAACATTTTTTATTTTTACATTTTTTTTATATTTTTATATATACCTTTTTATAATACAATTTTCTAAACTTCTTTTTTACTGTTTAATAAAATATATATTTTTCATACACACATTTACTTCAATAAATCTCTTTATAAAAAAGATTCTGTTTATTAAAATGTGAATTTTTTTTATATTTTTTTAAAATAACTAAACAGTGTTTATTTTTAATATATATTTTTTATTTTTTATCATATTGTTTAAATAAATTGGTTTTTTTTTTTATTTTTTTTAACTGTATAACTTCATCATCCTTTAATACTGTATAGTTATATAGTAATAATTTTTTTTAAATTCAAATTTTTTTATCGGTAAACTGGCTCAATATATTTCAATTTTTTTTTTTAAGATCCATTTTATTTTCTATTTCCATTAACTTTTTAAATATTTATATAATTTTTAAAATATCTATTTAATAAATTATATTAAATTTATATATTAATTTACTTCAACAGTTTTAAATTATATAATTTTTCTTTTTATATAAATAACAGCTTTTAACTATATTTTTATTTATATTTTTTTTTTTTAATAATTTTCTTTTCACATTGTTAATTTGCATTATATTTAAATTAAAAGTTTTTACTCTCTATATATAAGAGTGTTCAAATTTTTAAAAAATTTCTTTAAATATTTATTAACATTTCGCATTATATTAATTATAAAATTATTTCAACTTATAATTTTTTAATTAATTATTTAAATATATTATTTTCTTCATCAAGTTTTTTAATAAAAATAGGTTTGTTTTTATTTACATAAATTTATTTTTAATGTTGTCTTTTAATTTAATTTTAAATATTATTATAAAAACTTCATTTTTTTATTTCAGTTTTATAAAAATTTTTTTAAAATATTGAACATATTTCGCCGCAAAATATATTTATTTAATTTATTATATAATTTTATCAACATTTTTTTTAATGTTTGTTATTCTAAATACTTTTTTTATTTTTTTTTAAAAAATAATAAAATCTCCAAAAACTTTAATAGCAGTAATTTTAAAGTTGTTTAAATTTTTTTCTCTTTTAACTTTAATTAATAAATAGTTCTGTATTTATAGCTTAAGTTATTTATAAATCCTTCTTTAAAATAACCCTACTGTAAACATAATATATTTATTAATAGTAATTTTGTTACCCTAAAATTTAAAATAAATTTAGTATTAAGTAAATCAATTATTAAATTTTTAACAATTTTCATTATATTTATTGAGCAAAAATCCTTTTACCTCTTTAATATTTACAAAATTAGTTAAAGATTTTTTTTAATCTAAATGAGTTATCTTTAAAAATATTTAAAATATTATATAAATACTTTTAAATTACCGAAAGGTATTTATATAAATTAATTTTTAAAAAATAATTTAGGATTAAATCAAAAAAGAAAATATTTATGAAAAGTTTACAAAGATAATTCAATACTTTTATAATTAATTAAATGTTTAATTATTTAAGTTAAATATATTTTTACTTTTAGAGAAAGGCGAAACTAACTTCTATATATTTAAAGCTGATAATCACAAATCAAAATAAATAATAGTTGTAACTATCACTCCTACTAACTATAATTATTACTTATAATAGCCATAACTATTACTTTATAATAATATAAATTATTAATCACATGATCCCTAATATTACTTTATTGAATAGTATAAGTACCGTTTAAAGTTCCTTCGGAAGGGGCTGCAACAATTATTTAATGTACTATATATATCGACCTTTAAAAATAGTATTTTTAAAATATTTTAAATTTATTTATTTTATTATAAATTAAAACAAATAGTTATAAAATATAATAAAATAATTAATTATATAAAATAGAAATATTGTAATTATTTAATTATAATTATAAATTTAAATAAAAAAATATATATAGACATAGTTATAAAAAATTGTTTTATAATATTAAAACTATTAAATTGTACTAGCCAGATTAAGTAATTAAAATTAAAGCTGCGGGCGGTTCCGTCACACTAGTAAACACATAATTCGAACTACGGCTACGTAGAGCGCCGTCTTCTGCTCTTTCCCAAGCCACCTCAATGAAGCCATATTGCCCTATAGCAAAGCCTTAAGACAAGTATTCTCTTAACTTGAACATACTACTAATCTCGACCCTCACAGACTAACACTAAACTTTACTCCACTATACCCCTGCATCAGCCTCCCTAAGCCTCCCTCGATTGCCTGGAGCCCTTTCCCCACCACCTCAACCTTCAGCGGCAGCGTGTACTTCCCCTCTGAGATCAGCCTCGCCAGCCACGTTATCGCCCCAACTCCCCCATCGCTCCCAAACAGCTGCCGCCCAAACACCATCGCCACCTGCACCCCCTCGGGGGCCTTCACGTTCTGCCCCGTCACCGGTGCGGCGTACAGCTTCGGTCCGTCGTGTCTCAGCGCGTCAAACACCGCCGGCGCCGACGCCGCTGCGCCGACGGCGTCTAGGATGGCGTCTACGCCGGCTCCTCCTGGGCCGGCGGATTTGATGATGGCGGGGTCCTGCTGGGTGGCGCGCTCGAGGGTCTTGGTGGCGCCGAGGGAGCGGAGGTGGGCGTGGTGGGATGCCGAGCTAGTGGTAATAAGGGTGGCGGAGGGGAGGGCGAGGCGTAGGAGTTGGAGGGCGGAGGCACCGACGGCGGAGCTGGCGCCCAGGATGAGGATAGATTGCGGAGGTTTGGATGGAGGCGAGGAGTTTCCGAAGCCTGGGAGGGGGAGTTTGAGACCGGTGATTATGCAGGCGGCTGCTGTGAGGAAGCAGATTCTGTAGGAAGGGGGCGGATTAGCTTCGGATAAGTATTGGCACCTCGAAAAAGCATGAAAACAGATGTATTAAGGCTAGGTTTTCTGGTATGTGTACTTACGGGAGCGAGGCTGCCTCCTCGAAACTCAATGAACGTGGCTTCTTCGCAACGAAGTGCTCTGGAACGGTACAAGTCTCTTGGAACGCGCCAGCTTTGTTGTCCATCCCGGCCAGACTGAAAACCTCGTCACCGGGCTTGACGGACATGACGCCCTCTCCAACAGACTCAACCACTCCGGCAACGTCCACTCCGAGTACAGTCGGCCATGATGGGACTGTTGCGCCAAATTTGAGGTTCTTCCAATCGACAGGGTTCAATCCTATGGCCTTCTCTCGGATACATACCTCCTTCGCGCCGGGCTTAGGTGTAGGCACATTGACAAGAGCAAATGGACCGCCTTGCTTAGTTGCTTGTAATTGCGCGGGCATGGTTGATGGTGAACAGTAAGAAGCTGCAAACACGCTGATAGTGATGTTTTTCCGACGATTGAGACGGGAGGAATTTTGATGTAAGAGGCCGATGTGGTATTATAAGAGGCATGGTGAGCTTCATGGCTGTGATAAAAGATACGGATGATACTAGCAAGAATGTACAGGAACGATCGTAAATCCGACGTGGTCCCGGTCCCGGCTGTGATCGACGCCGAGGGTGTGGGGAGTTTCTCATTGGTTCCGAGAACGTGTGGACGGCTGTGCCTGGACAAGCGTTGTATGTCGGAATGTAGATACTCAATAGGGAGGGTTTGTGCAACTTGAAGCGCTCCAACTAAGCTCCCGCAAGGCCACACGGAGATACGGTTACCCCTCGATGACATCAACAAGTTCTCGAGGCCAGCAAAGCTCGAAACAGCGGATGGAATTCCCGGGCCACGCTGAAGGCTGCTCTCGTGTAACACAAGCGTTCCATCCAATTCGGAGATAGTGACTTATCTCCCCTATCCCCAAATGTCCCCGAAGGCCTCTAAAGAAGAACAAGTACGAGCTGGAGCTGAAAAGATATCAGCAAAGCAGGCAGACAGATGTCAGGCTGGTTGCAGCTGAGCAAGATGTTGTGCAAGGCTTCCAAGACAAGGCCCGATCATCCGGGATCAACTTTCTTTCTTCACATATTGCGTGTAGGCGCTATAGCCATAATGAGTCCCTTCTCAAGGTGAGCGTTGGCAAGCACACTTAGTCGTCTATATGAGAGAAAATATGACTGGGCTGGAATGAAGAATATCTACATGAGGGTGATCATGCGAAGAATTGGAAGGCATCTGAGACACTAAATGCGATGTCGGAGTAGATATCCAAGGGGAAGAAGAGGGAATTGGATTTACTTGACTGCACCTAGAATTGGGTGAGTAGTCCTGACATATTCCAACTCGGTGCCTTAACATACCTTCATTTGAAGAAAGCCAAATTTGCTCCTTGCTGTGCGGTAAATAATTGGAGAAGAGCCTATGACGGGAAGTGGAGCTTTAACAACTCGTGGACCCGGCATTCTCTCTGCTTTATATCATAGTCTACTCATGTGTTCATCAAAGAAGACCTTTGACTCCGCTGATGTGTGATTACTTCGTTTCTTGTCTACCTCCTCTCGCTCAATGGCCATCTTCCCATCCAACCATAGGAACGTTGATCCTATGCCGAGCATGCATCCCCGCTGAGCAAGACGGATAGGACCTTGAGACGTGAACCGAAGAATAAGATCTTACACTTCGAGGGGGAGACAATGGATTGGGGTCGAAGAACGTTCGAACCGTGTTGCCGAAAGGAGCAGATCGACGGCACGATCGGATGGAGGGTTCCCGCCGTCAAGAAGACGTTCCGCAGGGGTCTAGGTCAACCTGTCTCCGTCTGCATGGCAAAGAATGACTTGTCGCACTGACAAAATGAGATACTCTGTTCCTCTAACTAACAATTTCTTATTCGATTTTTCGATCATGTGTTCTCGGACCATGTTCAGACATTGCTTTGGGTCTTGCGATAACACGTTCAATGAGCACCGCAGCCGAATTAGCGCCGAATCAAAGTGATTTCGTTGCGGGAGTTGATCGACCTAGACATAGGGCCCTTTTGAGAGTCTTGGATGAAGCTAAAGTCCTGGACGTTCCTCGATAGTAAGTTTGTTGTAGCTATTCGTGAAATGGCACATGCGAGTTTCCAAAAGGTTACATCATTATATCGACGTCGAAGAGTATGCCGCCATTGCTGACCAAAGTCGTTGAGCAATCTTTGGACGAAAGCTTTATTTCGTTACGAAACCTGAAGTTCGGGCTTCCAACATGGTTCTGAAAAGTCCTCTGGGTATGGCGGACACGGTGGATCCCAGCATTCGAAGTCCTCAAATGAGAATTGATGCTGACGGACAAGATCGAGGGAGGTACGGCCACTTTGACCAGCTTCAACGAAAAAGAATACGATCCTGTCCAGATCGAATATCCAAACTGTTTCAATTCCTATGCAACTCCTATCACTGAAGTGGTTGATAATGTCGTAAGATGCTTCCCATTCCCAGAATCCACAGGCAACTCGCGACATAGAGTTTCGAATGTTAGGCCGAGGAAGTTAAGCTTATTGTTGCCGAAGGCTTTCTGCTGCGACTTGCCTTTTGATGTTCCAACGAGAGCTCTGGAGAATACATCGAAGCGATATATATTACAGCTCTCTCTCTGAGTCTAGCCCTTGTATTTGGTCTCTGTTGTATGTGAGCTCCCTCTTAGTACAAAGATGGGAAAGATGGGAGCTACGACCTTTGAAGACAATGCAGATGAAGGACTCTATGGCTGATTAGCGTATGCGAACACTGGTGATGATAATTAGGATAAAGCCTACACCGGAAAGAGTCTGGAAAAAACAACCGTAATGGAACAAAAGCCAGAGCGTATTCAAGAGCGTAAGTAGGTAAGGGTACGTTGCTAAAGAATTTGACCAGTCTGGGTGTGAAGCAACGCCTACTAATGACAGCGGTCCAAAGCGGCCACGACAAAGTCAAAGTGAGCGTTAGAGGGGCTGCCAGCTGGTTTCAAGCCCCTTTGATCGGATGGCACAATAGAGACATGGCATAAAGTTGGTGATGAATCCAGTAAACAGTTGAGGAGTGGTACGAACCCTCGCCTGGCGGTAGACTGCGTTGCGATGCACGGCCCAGTAGCCTTCGTAGCGATATCATCTAATCAACGTCTCCGTGTGATCCTTGATATTCCTCGAGTCTTACTGATATTCATCTGCTTTTCTCAGCTTATGTATCCTGAGTTGGCATCTGTCATGAGCGCGCGATACTATGCTGTGACTTTCGGGTGCTGAGAAATCGCGGGTCTGGCTAAGCTTTCATGGCCATGGTTGGGGGAGACCTCAGAATAGACAACATGGAGGAAATGCGACTGATGAGGCAGCTAGCGCTATTTTGATTAAGACTGTCCTGTAAATTGTGCAAAGCTCCTCGCGGAGGTTCGCTCAGAGGCTGAAGGCTGGTAAAAATAGGGATAGCTTTGCTCAATAGAACACTTAAAGCTTAGCTCTTACCCTCTCATCCTCTATCCTCCTTCCAGTCTCATCAAACTCAATCTTCTTCCCGCTGATCAAACTTTCCTGTAATGCGCAACCGATCCTCACCGCATTTACCGCTCCATCCAACCGCATTGGCACCGGTGAATCATCCAGACAACATGCCGTAAATTCATTCGCCTCTCTGATGAACGCTTCGCGAAATCTCCCGTAGTAATCTGGCGGGATCTCCCTCCAAATACCCGTCGAATTATGAATGATGACATGGTTTATCTGGGGCTGCATGTTAATACTTACTTTGCCTTCTGTGCCAATAATCTCTGTGCAATCTTCTTGACCGGCGGCCATCATCCGCGAGCAATACAGCTGCGTGATCTTCCCGTCATAGAATTCGATGATGCCGATAGCATTATCACGGTCATTGGTTTTCCGCAGCTCCGGCTGCACAGCTGTGATGCCCACTGCGGAGACACTTTTAACAATAGAGTCTTCACCAAAGAACCACAGCGCAAGGTCGATATCATGTATACTGCAGTCAACGAAGATACCACCGGAGAATCTGCTGTATGCGACGAAGAAGCCTGAGGGATCTAGCTTATCACATGTCTGCGAGCGAAAGACTGAAGGACGGCCAATGGCTCCGGAGGAAACTCGGGCGTAGGCGTCGCGGTAAGAGGTGTCAAAACGTCGCGAAAAACCGCAAATGACTTTCTGCTTCGGATTTTGTCGGACTGAAGCTTTGTATGCGGCGACAACTGACTGGGACTGAAGGCTGTGAGGGGATGATAGTGTCGGGAATGATTATGACTTAATACACACCACTTCAATGTTCGTCGAGAGAGGTTTCTCGCACAGAACGTGCAAACCCTTGTCAATGGCTTTGATAGCTTGTTCAGCATGAACTGCAGTGGCGCTGGCGATGATGACCGCCTGTAGGCCCTCATGATTCAACATATCTTCGTAGTCATGGTAGAGCTTGACATCCTCTAGATTCTTGCGAGCCCACCTCGATTCATTCTCGTCTGGTGTGCTTGCTGCTACAAGCTCGGCGCGAGGGGTGAGGTCTTTGAAATGATGGGCGTGGCGTGTGCTTAGGGAAATAATTAGTAGACGCTAAGCTTTCGCTAATCGCGACTGACCCCATCCTCCCCAGGCCGGCTACACCAACTTTCAGCTTCGGCACCACCATGTTGGATTCCACAAAAGAGCCAAAAGATTTAAAACTTGAGAATGGACTGTATCCGACGTGAGAGTCCTACTTTGCAAGTAACAATATTCAAGAGAAGCGCAACAGCCTCGGTAGGCGGTCAAAGGCGGAGGAACTCAGGACAAGATAAGTAAAAAGGGTTGAAGCTGATTAAGGCGGAGTTGGCCGCAGTTGAAAAGCGGGAGAGCCTCTGCGCAGGAGAGTCAATAGAGCAGCGCAACAGTCGAAGCGGCAAAGCAACCGAGACATCTTCAAGGTGAGGCATGTGCGAGAGAAAATTGGATAGCCACAGGTGGATCATTCTAGACAGCGTTGTGGACTATGTGACGGATGGAGGGAGCTAACTGAGCCTTCCCGTGGTGGAACGTTCAGCGACGCGCACAAATGCGACTGACCAGTGAGTGACGCTATGGGCCGTTCCTCTCCTGTGGAGAGCCAAGGACTCGGGCCATTGGCGACGTCTGGAAGCCTATGATTAGACAGCACGAGCGACGTTGCGGCGAAAGGCTTGCGGGGAGGAGGGATTCTGCAACATTAGTTACAAAGCCAGTGATCGCTGTAGCGCAGCCCTGCTCGAGGGCGAGGAAAGACAACAAACGTTGTTGGAAGGACTGTCGAGTCGCGAACAGTTCATCTCCTGCACCTTTGCGGCGGGTGCTTGTGCGATATGGCTCCCATTGATCGCAAGATACCCTGCAGGCAACGAGAGGCGTGGCTCGGGAGATCTACGGGGAAGCGGAACGGCCACGCACGCGGCATCTCCCGCAACACCCCTTTCCTGATGAAGCTCGATGCTGAAAAAGTAGCATTGATCTTGGATCGCTGGACACGCACGAACAGTCAGCTCTGGATGTCGCCTCAAATGGTCAAGTTTCGATGTCTTGCCTTTGTGACTGAATATCGGTTCATACCGTGTCACAGGAGCGTCGCCTGCCATGGTCACGACAACGCACATTTCTCAAACGAAAGGGACTGGATCCATCACTGCATGAAAGCTCAGCCTGGCGAGATTGTCGAAGCCAATACGCCTACTCTTGTGACGGCCTAGCTTAAGTATAGAGCCCCATGTCCCCACACAGATCCATGAGCTAAGAAAAATGCGTAGACTGAGAGCTAGATGCGACGCTTTTAAATCTGAGCACGACAATGAGGCGGATCTGTTCTATCGGCTAGGACCTGGTCAGGAAAGTTTTTGGTGTCTCCGACCCAAGAACAGGCGGTAATCCTGACGCCTGCATTGCTCGAAGTCCAGGCTATTGCGTATGAGAGCTGAGCGAGATACCGAAGAGACACCCGACTGAGACATGACGGGATTGCAAACGCAGGATGCGGTGGATAGATCTGCAGAGGGCTTTAGAGACCCGAGAATGGTACTGGATCCGGACCGAGCGGTTAGATGGCAAACAAGGCGACCTTCTAAGCTGAACCGTGTTATGGCTCTTGCTATTTCCGATTTCAGACTATCATCGTATGCATAGCTGTGGCGTTGATCACCGGGAGCAAATTCCGCGTACTATCTTTGCAACAACAGTCTTTCAAGAGCCAAACATGGATGCCCTATGGAAGTGAGTACTGCAGCGGAACACTTCATAAATGCGTTACTAGAAAGAATTGCCAGGATCGATGCCGAGAGGATGTTCCCGTCCAGCCCTCAGTGAGGCGCGAAAGATCTGCAGAAAAAAGCCTTGAGTTGGTCCGGTTCAAGAGTGTTTCTACAAGGCTGAGTCCTAAGATGGCTGTACGAGCATTATTCGTTATCTGGGTTTGGGCATGTATCTGACCTCGCCGCGCGGGATCTTCAGCTCCAGGCTGGGATGAAAGGGTCCGGTAGGACATAGGGACTGTGCATGTGGAGATGCAGCTACGGGTTGACAAGCATATCCGGGGTTGGATCATCGCGACGATCCGATCCACGAGAGCGGTGAAACGCTTCTGGTCTGGCATCTCGAGCGAACGGTGCGAATGTTTTTCCGAGTGCTTGGGAAGCAAAGCTCAAGGCGGGCGGCAATTGAGCATTTAAGGAAATGATGGGGGGTTCTGGGCCCCCTCAGGGAGGGGCGGGGGTTCATGAAGTGGCGGGCCTTGGCAGCGGTAGGTTGAAAGATCCCAACAGCCTGGGATCACCGATAGGGATTAGCCCTGGCCGCGCAACAGTCGGAGAACGTGAGGCGTCTTCTTGGGACCTGTCGACCACTCGTCAAGCAAACACCTCAGACAGCACCCAGCGTCGGCCACGGGTCACACAAATACCCTGGCCTCCCGCCATCCCCGAGCCATCCAAATGTCGAATTTCCTCTGCAGCATCCTGGAGATGGACAGCTTGTGCTCGGCTTGTTGCCGGCAGGAGAGTTCGAGGACTGTTTCTCCAACGGTGCCCGGTGTTAGACTCAGGAGACGGTGGATTTCACGAAGATTTCTGGTGAGAAGCACGATGTGAATGGGAGGCTCGGCAAGTGCTGTGGATACGCGTCGGGTATTGAGAAGGTGGAACGGCGGCCCACAAAGATGGAGAGGCTGACCGGCGATAAGGCTCAGGCGTCGAGCTCACCTTCGGAACCTGTCAACATCGCCTGGTCGCTTTGACCTCAAGCTGCAACTAAGAGAGAGGAGCCTGGGATGGCACGTCATGGGAGAGTTGCCTGATCAAGTTTCCAAGTGTGGCGATGTCATTCAGCTCTCTGCGATGTCGCTCCTTCACTGCATCCCCACAGTCTCCTTGTAGAATGCAGGCGTCGTTTGCCATTGCGCCGAGACATGCCCACCTCATATTCTATCACTCGTGGCACTGTTCTTTTAGCATCCGATTTCAAATATCTCCACCCCTTCTATCCTGTCTTGAAAAACATCTTCGCTTCCCTAGGCTTTCTCAAATATTTGTCTCCCATCAACGGTCAACCAGACTTTGTCTATATCCGCAACAGCCATGGTTGGGAAGTTGATCGACCGTCCTATCTCGAATTCGGACAGAAATGGCTTTGCCCTTGAAAATCTTTCTGACAACATTGACGATGTCAACGTCAAATTCAAGCAACTTCCGGCTAAGGAGAAGGGCCTTTACGAAGAGTCCGAATTTGATATCGAGAAAGACAAGACCAAATTCCGCCAATACGAAGACGCCTGTGACCGGGTGAAGGATTTTTATCGCGAACAGCACACCAAGCAAACGGTAGCGTATAATCTTAAAGCCCGTAACAATTTCAAAGCCGAGACCCGCGCTGAGATGACGATCTGGGAGGCTATTGAGAAGCTTAATACCCTGATCGATGAGTCAGATCCTGACACATCCCTCTCTCAGATCGAACATCTCTTGCAGTCTGCTGAGGCCATTCGCCGTGATGGTAAGCCAAGATGGATGCAACTCACGGGACTCATTCATGACCTGGGCAAGCTCCTTTACTTCTTCGACGCGCAGGGCCAGTGGGATGTTGTCGGCGACACTTTCCCGGTGGGCTGTGCTTTCGACCAGCGTATCATCTACGGCACCCGGAGCTTTTCTGACAATCCGGACTATACGGATAGCATCTACAGCACTAAGTACGGCATCTACTACAAAGGCTGTGGTCTTGATAATGTCATGCTTTCGTGGGGCCACGATGAATACCTCTATCACATCATCAAGGGACAATCCAAGCTACCCGAAGAATCTCTCGCCATGATTAGGTACCACTCTTTCTATCCGTGGCATTCTGCAGGTGCCTACATGGAATTGATGGACAAGCACGACGAGAAGATGCTTGAGGCTGTCCGCGCGTTCAATCCATACGACCTCTACAGCAAGAGCGACGATGTTCCAAGGGTGGAGGAGCTCAAACCCTACTACGTCGAGCTAATCGATGAATTCTTTCCTCAGAAGGTAATCAAATGGTGATGGAAACTCGACAGCCATGCCAGCGCTCATGGACACAGGCTTGGAAATTACGAAGTGCTCGGCTTTCCCTGCCTTTTTCTTGACGATTTACGATATTTTCTGTCTCTCATTTGGATGGTCGGAGGGTGGCCGGGGAGCAAATCGTGGGCTGAAAAGTTTGCTTGGGCTAGGCCAGCAATGATATACTCGTGCCTGCACATGGCGACCGCACCATGGCGGATAGCTCGTAATACAATCTCTGTGGTGTGTGGCGAATATCACCGACCGAGGTTGGACGCTCGCACCGGCCGGAGAAATTAAGTTCGACGTGAGACAAAATTGAGTTTGGCCAACGTGCCACTGCCAAACTCTAAATCTCAGCCTCTCGCGCGCCATCCTTCCTTCCCTCCCGCGACAGGCAGCTGCACGCGGCAAGCGCCACCGTTCGCTCGCTCTTTCTGTCTTGGCATTCGCCTTCCGCCCAGGCTCCACGACCCGAAGACCTGGTTGCCCAAAGCTGGATCATCGTGAAGCTTTTCGAGCGCCGCCCATCCCCCAGACCCACGATATGCATCACGTGACCGTTCCGCGTCTCTTTGCCGTCTCCCAACGCGGGGAACGTCTGTTCGTCGTGGCTCATGCCCCGACTTGGTATCGGGTCAACGCCGCCCGAGTTCCCATCGCTTTTTAATCAGTTTGAGGCAAGGATTGGGCGTCACTACCACACTGACTATGACCGCTCTGATGACAAAAGCTGCATATGTGGGGTGAAGATGTGGCAGGTGGCCTGGGAGAGGCAATCTATCTAAAGGTGGGCGAGACTCGATTCTTGAAAAGATCTTCGCATGGCGCATCGCTTTCTTTTCATCCAATATCTCCATTGGCGCCTCAAGATTCCTCGCACACCCTCATGATGGCTGATGTGTTACTGAAGCTAAACACAGGAGCATCGATTCCTGCTCTTGGGCTCGGTTAGTATAGTATCCTTGAACCCTGTCTCGCTGTGTGCCCGATCTATCATCTCCGCACCGGGAAGCTCACATCCAGAAGCTAACACATCGCTTCAGGTACTTGGCAATCCGCTCCTGGAGAGGTCGCACGGGCTGTCTCACATGCAATCAAGACGGCTATCGCCACATTGATTGCGCCTGGGTCTATCGGAATGAGAAGGAAGTGGGCCGTGGCCTTGCTGAAGCCATCAATTCTGGCGTCAGGCGCCCTGATATTTTCGTCACAACAAAACTCTGGTGCACCTACCATACTCGAGTAGAGGAGAATCTAGACAAAAGCTTGAAAGATCTTGGTCTTGATTATGTTGATCTCTACCTCATGCACTGGCCAGTGGCAATGAACAAGGACGGAAATGACGAGAGATTTCCGACACTTCCAGATGGAAGCCGAGACTTGGATCGCAAGTGGTCGTACCTTCAGACATGGAAAGAAATGGAGAAGATCATGAAAACAGGCAAGGTAAGGGCAATTGGTGTGGCCAACCACAGCAAGAAATTCCTGGAAGACCTTCTCTCCCGAGCCGAGATTGTGCCTTCTGCTAATCAAATTGAGAATCACCCGCTGCTGCCCCAACAGGACATCGTGGACTTTTGTAAGGAGAAGGGAATTCATGTTACCGCCTATAGTCCTCTTGGCAGCACCGGCAGCCCCCTTTTCCAGAATGAACATGTCATCAAGGTGGCTAATAGGAAAGGGGTCACTCCGGGGTGTGTTCTCATCAGCTATCAAATTGCTCGAGGTAATTCAGTTATACCGAAATCAGTCACTCCATCCAGGATCGAGGAGAACCTCAAGACTGTGAGGCTTGACGCAACAGATATGGAAGAGCTTGCCACCCTTTCTAAGAATGGTGTCATGCGATACATCTATCCGCCGTTTGGAGTCAACTTAGGTTTTCCGGATAAGCAATGAATATCATACATTAAGCAGCTCATCTCAATGCTCAAGAACTCTACAAGCACGAGTAGATGAACCAAATCCCGACGGCTTTCTTTTTGACGTCAAAAAGGCATGCTGCGGGTCTGCTTAAATTGATCTATGAATCAAACAATTCCCATCCCACCAAATCCGACCTTCTGAAGGTCTTTGAGTAATGACTGGTCATCTGTCAACGGCCTTTATTCTCCACTGTACTCACGAAGAAGACCTCTGGGTCAAGAATGGAGTCGGTTTCACATTTCCTGTCGGCTCCTATAGTGCGCATAGCCACTAATTCCATGGTTTTGCTACTCTTTCTCCTAGAATGTTGATGTTGGCATTGCAGATCTCTTCTAGCATAAAGCATGGTACTTTTCTTTGTGTTCTATAAAGCGCTCATTGTGCTCTCCCTGGTCAATTGCTGATTGGTTTCGAATTTTCGAAGTGCCTAATCTGGTTCACCTATGTACTGAGAAGATGAACCTCGTGTCTAATATAATCGAATTTGCCTCGACGCCATACATCATTCTAAGTTCAACTTTCCTTCAAAGAAGCGGAGACTGATTATGCGTCCTGTACTCATGATCCACACACCTGCACCTTGGCTAACAATTTGGTCGAGATAACCTTCACCCCTTCTGCTACAGGTCACTTTAGCGTTGTATACCACTGGTAACGCAACAGTTGCCTGAAGAGGCGAGGAATGCTCATGTGAAGCATTATGGTGTCTTGTGCTATTACAAGAGGAAGGCACGGTGCAATCGTTTCCCCTCCTTCCATCAGAAACATGTTTCGAAAAGGAATCATGCCCAGCCAATGCCGCAGGCACCCTCCCAGAGCCGTCTCTTGCCGTTGCCGAGCGGCGTTGACTAATGCCTGTTCGGGTCACTTGGATAGCCTTATCTCAAGCACGTGTGAAGTCACAGCTATGGTCGCTTGGGATTTGTCTTGCCTCTTGACTACAACATGGGGTCTTTAAGCCTGTGACACTCCACATCAACCACCTCTCACAAAGATTTCTTCCAGTGCTCACAATCAAAGTACACCTTCAAGCCGCTCCTATTGCTCTAAATAATCATACAAGCTGCTCTAACTGTCTTCGCAATGAAGGCACTCCTGTTATTAACAGCTTCTGCCGCAATGGTAGTTGCTGCTCCTACTGGTAAATAGTACCTACCATGACCTCTGAGACTAAGCTGAGATCTTTACACAGATGAGCGCAATACGCCAAACGGTCTCGAGATTGCCGCTAGGATCAAGGGTGCTGTCTTTGCACCTCCTGTCCAGGACGGCAAGCGTCCAGAACCTCCTCCAGGTGTAAGTGACCGATGTTGACCTGATGATCTCTCGAGCCCTTTCTAGCTGGTCCAATCTTATCGAATTTTGGCAGCTAATTAGACTAGCATGACATCAAACTCTTCTGCAACCCATTTCACGTCACACCAAAATGCCAAGCGATGCCTTTCAGCTTCAAATGCGACGCAACAGCTCTAAAGGTCATGAGCGGTGATATGGACAGCGAGAACTGCGAAACTTACTGCGATTGTTTTGACACTACACCTACGGTGTGGGTCATGTACCGTCAAGACAAGGCCACTTACATCGGACCGAAGCCGCATTCTAACCACATCGACCTCCGTGACACTGTCTTCGAAGAACGTTCTTCAGATTCTGTTGTGGGAACCGCTCTCGATGTCGCTGTCACTAGGCGAGAGGACGACTTGCAGAACATCGAGATGCTCTGCGACTCGCCAGAGATGTATAGCTACTGCGCGGAGCGGCTTGGATATGTCTGTGTGCTTGGTAAGAATGGCCCCAAAATCGACACCCAAGCAGCCTATAAATCCTCGATGTGCATGGACAAATGTCGGTGCGTCGATTTCACCAAGGGCTGGGGCCATTACAAGGATCCCTTCTTTCATAATCCCCAGGGAATTAACAACGGCATCTCTCGACGCGATGAAGACCTTAGGAGCATTGAGTTACAGTGCCCGGATCCGTATCTTCAAGACGTGTGCAAGGATGACTATCTTGGATATTACTGTGATGCGCTCTACCAAATCGTATATCCGAATCCAGACCGCCGTAACCACGCATGTGAGACGCAGTGCGCGTGCGTCAACGCTTATGGTGGAGACATCGTCAACCACCCAGGCATCATTTATGCGGGATCCGACTATCTCGGCAACATAGGTTGATAGGGCATCACATTGGGGCACTACAGTGAAGTGCTGTTATGTGGCTGCGAGGGCTTTGGGCCGGGAGCCAGTGGGATCGTTTTCTAGTTCTGCTTCTGTTGCTTTTTCTTCCTATTACGGTGTTGAGGAGGTTGCGCGGGCATGGCGAGGGTTATAATATGCCGATGACTCTGGTGCCTATCGGTTGAAACGTGCCACGATGGCAGTGTCGGTCATAGCTCATCACAGAAGTTCCGTGGTGATAGATCTTCTTACTTGAATCGGATCATTCCAGAACATTGAGCTCTTGATCTCTGTTACAAACTGCACATGTTCATCGTGGATTTACTAGTACTGGCCTTCCATCCGATTAAAGAAGGGAGGCCGAAGCGCATTGAGGTTAGTAGGTCATTCCAGTGATGATCCGTTTTCGCGTCCTTTCTTATAGAGCCTTGGCTGCCAAAGGACAGTATCATCTCTCGAAACTTCTGGGCAGCGCCTCTTCCTAATTCTGGATAGCATCTAGTAAGGCATTTGGCAGATGTCGTGTAACTGAGAACCCGCTCACCCGTGGTGTTAGATCTCGGGAATCTATCTTTTGACTAGAAGGGCGCACAGTGCTTTTACGGTTGAAGATGTTGAAAAAGTCGCAAGGAGTAGGAATCCCTGTCGGTCATGCTGCATCGAGCTTGTTTCATAATTCTTTGGGGGCACGAGGGGTAGGTATCCTTGATTAGATAGATAGTTTACCATTCTTGGGCGCAGAATGGAGAAAACGATGCACTGTGGGAATAAGAGTGCGCATAGGCTGAGCGCTCCCTAGTTAAGAAGTCCCTGTTGGCCGAATGGCAGAGGGCGGCTGCAACGGACCGGGCCCGAAGTGCGGCGAAGCTCGACGATCAGCCTTACTCCCGGAGGCGATCACTGTTGATCACGGCGCATCCAACATTTTTCTGGCTCAGCACTGAATTGTGAACCCAAAGGACCGTCTCACTGGCTAGTATCCTTTGTTTTTTTGCACGCGTTCCTCTGCTCATTCAGGCTGGCATCCTTTGTTGGCATGTCCTGTCTGTGGCAGTTTCTTAATCACAAACTCCGTATCCCCAGTTGGATTGTTGCCGAATGAGGCTGTGGTGGCTATAACTTTCATTCATTTTTGAAGTTGTGTCACCTTTCCCTAACTATGCGGGAGGCAACGTCCTACTATTCCCTTAAAAACGACCTTGTGGCCCTATATCATGAAGACTCTCGTGTGTACTTTGATACTCGCTTTCAGTCTTCCATCATTTACATACGATCACTACTCGTACTGGATCCATTCGTCATGTTTAGCTCCAGACAAAAGACTGCCATTTATGAAGGGCCTCCTTGGGGCTCAAGATATGGCGAAACGAGTGAGGCGAAGACTTAGAGACCCGAACGACAAGTATATGGACCGAATATTCCTCACGCTCTTCGGTACGCAAAGAAAGAATGAAAATGTTCGTCGTGGGGTCGATTGTAAGACCTCCAGCAATGTTGTGGATGCTGCGCTGACATGCAGGCTCTGAGACATTTTTGATGAATTATCGGAAATAACTCGATCGACCAGCCAAGACCAGGCGAATTATCGTCTTTATTGTGATAACGACCCGCAGAAATTAGATGGGACTTCAAGGTGGAAACTTCGTCCAGACCAGACACACACTGTCCCTCCAACGAGCTATACTCCCCAAAGCCAACGGCCAAAGGCAGGTGAAGGCAATCCATATCAAGAATGGCAAGACCCTCAGAATGGCGGTAGGGGAGCCATGGGTAAAACCTTTTTCTTCAGCTACACACTAATTGTAATCATCTCCTAGTCATCATGGGTGATAACAGGGGTTGTCTGTCTGGTGTTACTCAAGGTGTGACTTTCGATCAACACAGCTGGCCTGATGAAGACAGTTCGCCTAGGAATGCCCCAAATGGCGTCCCATTCCCCAGTGTGAGAGCCACAATCACCGTTCGTAACCCCTTTAACCCCTCATAACAAACAACTTTGACTCGAGTGTAAATACACTATGTAGATCTGCGATCTTCAATTGCGATCTCAACTACATTCCTTTGATAACATTCCCGTCACAAAAGATCTCTCTCATGTGTACTCTGAGCCCAGTTCGGACGAACAGGCGGAAGAAGGAACACTCGAGGCACTCGCTCCTATGACTGCCATCACAATGCTGCATGAGGTTCGCTTGTGCTCCAACTTGCTTACTATTAACTCCTTTTAACTGCTGTGTAGTCTATTCACCTTCCTCCGTGGAGCCGTAAGTCCTGGTTTTTCATTCTTTATCCTTGTGTCATTAATGATATGCTCTTCTCATCATCTCCCTCTAAATCACATCTAATTTCTGTTCATCTGATCACTGTCTTATCTGTCTAACACGTAATTCTTTTGCTTGCTGCCGTTAACATCCGACTTCCTTAGGCGAAGATCTGCCCGCGCCGGTGGAAGACCCTGACGATCCCGAAGAGAAAGCCTATGGCTGGAAGAACGCGATCATGATGAACTCTGTTGAAGACAGCTTCTGGAACGTCGATAACTTCGTATACCTTGCCTTGCTGGCCAAGCTGGCTGATCGTGGCTACGGGTTGCATCCAGGAGAGTACGAAGGGGATCGGGGCATGCTGGTTATTGATCAAGACCTTATACCCGGCTCCAAGAGGAATAGAGAGGAGTTCGAAGGACTCGACGCACCTACTAAGAGAGATTTCCGACAGGTGAATGAGACTTCGGCGTTTGAATTTGAGTACGGGATTTGAGGGCTAGGAAAGTGATGGGGACTCCAGTCTCATAATATATCCTTGTCATTACTAACTTGCTATTCCTAATTCCGCGTACAATTTCAGCGTAGCGTGGCCGCATGGTCTGTGTAAGATCGAACAAGAAAAGCTAGAGCTGCAAACGCACGTTGCTTCTGTCTAGTAAGTGCACTTGCGCTGTGCTTCCCCGTGCTACCTCACTACGCTACAGCTTGAATGCTGGGCGGATACCCTCACTTTCATTAATACGATATACTAACAATGATCTGAATAGAGGTGTAGAGGGGGTATGAGTAAAGAAGGTAGTGTGACCTACGTTTATTAGCTAGAGACGCCCCCTTTATTTACCCTCATTGTTACCTAAACAGGTCTAGCATAGATTATTGATTGACTGCCGAGGTTATTAGAGAGGTGCGGATTCCAATTTGATATTCTTGCTCTGCTCCATCAGTGCATCCACTGGTGATAGCTGTTTCAAACTTGGGTTCCCTCTGCGTTGCATGTTACTGTAATCTTGCTATGATCGTGCGCATGAATATCAGAAAGGTGAGAGCCTGAAGAATAAGATCTAAATCCTGGGAATCAACGCGCTTGATAATGCAAAAACTGGGTAGATTGATGAGAAGGTGGCTAAAAGATTGAGCTATTTGTGGGCGCAATCTGCCTAAATGATATTTTGTACTTGGTGTCTCACGCCTAGGCGGAGGGGAAAATGCCATGGGGGATTCTGGTCAAATAGTCCTTAAGATGATGCTGGATGTTTTCTGACTTCCAAATATTGAATTATGGCGTGTTGCCTATGTCTACACTGTTACACGTGACCATCATTCCAGACTCCACCTCACTCTCTTCAAAACTCGTCCGCTCTCAGGCCCACTATCTGACTCGAAATTTGGGAATCACCTGATCCTGCAACGTTCATCAAAACGACCAATAAATGTACCAACTCAGGCCTAGTTCAATTCAAAGCATCGAAGTCCGCTGGGGCAAGCCCCGCTAACAAAACGTCCACTCTCGCCTGCAGGCAGCGAATCTCCAGAAAGACTAGGGTTCAAGCAAGCACTTCTGCTGCCATTACAGTTGGCTTTGTAGCAGCATACAGCGCCACCGCTGCAGAAACCACTGACGGAATTGCCGCCAGCAGAAGCACAAGCATTTGCGTTGGTGCAGACGCCTAAGTAGAGGATTAGCTCGATGGCCTGGTGACGAGAAGATGCTGGTGAAAACCTACCGTCAATATTCGCGGGCGGGGGGTTCAAGCCTCCACCACCGATGGCGGTTGGGGCAATGCGGCAAAAGGTCTGGGAGAGAGCTGGTGTGGCGACAAGGGCAAAAATGGTGATAAAGAGGCTCTTCATTTTGTGTGAAGCTTTGTAAAATTGACTTTGTCTTCAAGATAGAATGTGTTCGATTCGTATTGGATGTCCTTGAGTCAGAGACGATATCGGAAGTGAATGCTGTCTGATGGTGAATTGGGCCATTTCGAAGCGGGACCGAAAGCCTTCATTTATACCCAGAACTGACGCTCATGGTTTCTTTCGGTCACCGATTTTTGCGTCCTCAATTCCCGGTCATGGATTCGCCGGTTACTACATTGTTCTCAAGCCCTTCACCGTCCACCATCAACCAACTGACATGGTTACCTGTGCAAGGTCTAATATCGCTTCTCTGTATGACCCCGTAGCGGCGTCCAAGTCAAGTCAACGCGAGAGGAGGGATGGACAGCTTCCAACTTGGTCGTTAGTCCTCATATTGCTGGAGCAAAACATCAGTTCTCGTTTCCATTTGTGGTGATGGACGATCTGACAGCAAGGCTAATACATTTGAATTGTGGAAAGCTTTAGGTAATGTCCCATGGTATGTCACTAGCAAAGCTTGCCAAGCCGCTCGTTGTGGCCACTCGCCATTGCTTATACTCCTTTGAGGCCTGCGGCAAGGTGGCAAAATCCGGGGTAAGGTCGTCAGGGGTAAGATAATCAGGGGTAAAATAGTCAGGCATCTTTCGGCCCCGATGAAACATTGTCGCCGCCCCAGTTGGTTTGGACCCTGGGTATGGAGAGTGAGTACGCGTAAGCACCCCTCACAAATTGCACCCAATCAAAACAGTGTGCCACATCTTGCCAGATCCGGGGATGTAAAGCTAGTTAGACGACGATAGCCGAACGTGCCATGAATTGCGGGGGAGGCACGTAGTCCATTTTTGGCTGTGATTTTCCTCCAACCACAACGTATAAATGATAAATTCATTCCCAGTGAAACCAATAGATCAGCCATACCAGGACAAATACTAGCCAAGTTGGAGTGACAAGCATCCATGCATCCTGCACATCATTCTTTAGCCACCTCGCTTGAAGGGTCTCTCCTCTCCGCTATGCGACTCTCCAAGCAAGTCGCAAACAGGACCAGATGTCACTCGACCGCCATTTTCACAAGTTTTATAGGTATCATGAATCACAGGTACTTGTCAGTCGCAGTACCTTGGGTATGTGTCTTATTACGTATTCTTTGCTAGAATTTTGTGGGAAGGAGGGGTCGATTGCACCTCTTATCGAGGGGATGTTGGATGTGCGTATTTAGCTGACGACCCCTGCGATGGAATTCACACGTCTGTAATGGAAAAGCTCTCATGGCATTTGGAGACCTTGGGAGGACCCTTTCCACACTAGTCCCAATATGGTGGAGTTCATACAGAACCCTTCAAAGGGACTGCAAGGCATTCTGACACTAGGAACTGGACCTGATGCACCTGCCTTAAGAAAAGCGGCACAGCCGCCGGTACAGCTTTAGACTAGCCAGAGATCGCCCATCTAAATTCGCTCTGTACCTTCGGGTGAAAAAGCTGGTTAAATTTTAGTGGGACAGTTTATCGAAAGAGGCAGCGGTGATTGTGGATAAGATGTGACGAGAAGGTGATGCTGCTTGCTGCTAGCTACTAATCAGCTATATGTCCAACTCGGTAATAATAGAGATCTATACGCATCTGTATTAGATATTCGGGAATCGTATCGGACGCCGACTGATCATATGTGGGTTTTGTCACCTTTGAATTCCCGAATAAAGTCACAGATGTTCAAAAGCCCTCTGCCTATACTGCTTCATCAGCGTATGCATGTTCTTTTGTCGTGACACACAAGATCATTGCCTGTGAAGCAACCCTAACTACAGTACAGCAATGAACTGTGTTCTACGTAGAGTACAACCACTGTTGAGGGTCAAAGACGAGTAAGCTGCTGCATGGACGTGGAAGGTTTGCGATTCGGCACAGTTACAAGATCGACTATGTTTGGGCAAACAGATCGTTGCGCAGGGATTGACGAAATGAAACGATTCTCTACTCCGGTGGGCTATCATATCGCTCAAGCCCTTGGCTCCGATGCTGACAATAGTCAACGTTGGGCAAATACACTTGCCTCGTCGGCTGCCGCGTCAAGTGGCACGATCCGCCATAGTAGGGGATACGATAGTTTCTTCATGTTTGCTGCCCTAACCTCTAAGCGGTTCATAGGCATTTTGGGATGGCCGAAGTCGCCTGGTGGAGCAATCTAGACCGCGCGGTTAAATGGTCCCCTCGGCAATCAGTTCAGAGCCGGATCTTTTACCGAAAGCTATGTATGGTGGTGAGAGACCGCGGCAGCTCCCTGGGTGTGAGAGCCATGTCGTGGCAGGTTCCTCGAAGCCTCGTTGCCAAGAGGCCACATAAGCAAAGGTACAAATGTGAGAGAGCAAGACAACGCACCCTTTTTCGAAATGTACTACGGCGAGGTGGTGCAGTCAAGCTGTATGGGGATACAACCACGGCGGCTTTTGAGATGGTGCCTTATTGTTCGCAGTCCAACCAATCGTCTGCCAACACCGCTGTTGATACATTTGCTTCGACCGCAATCGAAAAGGATTAATAATTTAGGTTCTTATCTTCTAAGAAAGTCGTTGTGTGAGTTTAATCCGCAGCCTCGTCAAAGACACCACCTTCTTGAGTTGAAACGTTTCATAGTCGATATTTCTGACCGCTGAGACAAATGGTGTCAGGCCAGGTGTAGGATCTGCCTGCCGTTCGACCAAAATGGTACCACAGATTACCGCGAATGATGTATCCGCGTGTAAAATGCGGCAGTAATGCTTGTCAACCGCAGGCATGACAGATACGTGCGTCCCGCTTTCGCTGAACTCTTTGCTACCTTGTCCTTTAGGTCCTACACTCACCGCAAGCCGCACGCACTACACACTCGGCGACCCTTGTAAGATCACAATGGAATATACCTACCGGCGGGGATGAGCTTCGTTTATGATAAGCTGGAGGATGCGACATCCCAGATACGATTGCTTGCGCCTAATCCTGCCTGCAATGGAAAAGATGCTATCCTATGTCGCTTGGGGACGGTCAAACTTGAAGGATCCGAGTACCTTGCCCTGTCTTATGTATGGGGCGACGATTCTCAACCACGCACTATCACCATTAATGGGCGTAGATTCCGAGTACGGAATAACCTCTACCTCGCACTGAAGCATATGAGGCAAAAATCTACTCCTATTCTGTTATGGGTTGACGCTATATGTATAAAATTAGTCTGATACTGTGGAGTGGAACCATCAAATCCGTCAAATGGAAAAAAATTTACAGCCGTTCTTCTCAAGTCATTGTGTGGCTCGGCGACTCAGATGAGGATATCGATAGAGCCATGGAGGTCGCTTTCCTAATATCACAGACGAATTATAAAAGTACAAATGCGTCTCCGAGGATATATGAACCCAGCAAATTGGTGCTCCCTGGATTAAAGAAGCTTTTTCAAAAGCCATGGTGGACTAGAGTCTAGGTGCTTCAAGAAGCGGCTGTTCCAAGACGCGAGCCACTTGCTCTGTGTGGTGGAATGAGTGTACCGTTCAATGTTCTTTGGATTATCCGATTCGTAACATGTATTTGACTCCGAGCAAATGCATTCAGAGGGCTTAGTGGGTTCAGAGACGCAAATCCCAAGTGAAGTTGAATTTGCTTTCACCGAATCAAATTTCTTCGGTGGTCGGCCTCGTGATAGCGTCAAAGGATTTGCAGGAGCCCTCGACTTATACAGTGTTCTCTTCTGCACAAGTGGCCGACAAGCATCCGATCCGCGAGATAAGATATTCGCTCTTCTAGGCTTACTAGAAACTGAAACGGCCCGAAAACTTATCATAGACTACAATCTACCAGTTTCCAAGGTGTATCAACAAGCTACGGCCCTTTGGCTAGAAGATCACCAAAAAACGCCTTACTTCCCTCTCGCTTACACATCACGACAATCTGACCTTCCGTCTTGGTGCATTGACTTCTCTGTACCATGGCGTAATCACGAGAGCTTCATCTGGCAGCGAGACAAGTCTAGAGCCTCCAACGCCCAGGGTAACTCGAGCGGTCCAATTCGTGGAGCATCAGTCAAGTCAGATCTCGAGCACGACGCAATCTCGATCGCAGGTGTCAAAATAGGAAGCGTTAAGCAAGCTACTCACAGAGGCCCAGTTTCTTCAGATAAGAGCAAACATCAATTCTTGATCGAGTTCTTCGATAACGTCCGTCACTTCGCAAAAGCGGCATTTGCTGCAACGCTGAGTCGACTAGGACAACATAAGGCTCGCAAGATGTTCGCAGTAGGAGAAATCTGGAAAACTGTTGAACATGCTCAAGAATCAACAAAATCGAAAGAACCAATCAAACGAAGAGATCAAATAGTGTCAGGAAATGGGGCCTTTGGGCACCCAAACGATCTCCCCTACATAGAGAAGTATGCCTGGCATCACGCTTCCCACTGGAAAGAAATCTCACAATCTTGGGCTCATTTGGTACCCGATATCTCACCCAAAGAAGAGGCGAACATCACAGAAAGAGTTCTACGACTTGCCACCAACGTCCAGAATTGCACCTTCGTCACATTAGACTCGGGACATTTTGGCAAGGCTGCCGGCAAAGTCGAACAAGAAGACTTTGTATGCTTGTTCAAAGGGTCTCAATACCCTGCTGTCCTAAGATCACCAGGCTCTAGTTTTAAGCTTGTATCATGGGCCTGGATCCCCGGCGTCATGGATGCGGAATTGGTCAAAGACTTGGAGACAAAAAGCGAATGGTTTCACTTGATTTGACTCTGCGTTGGGAACAATTTCGGCCGGATGGAACATGGACTAGCACTGTAAGTGACGAATATGATTTTCAAGTCACAATAGGACTCTTCGGTAGACATGCATAGATTTCTCATAAATAGCGTTCACTCTTTCTATTGAGAGAAGCACTTCAGGTTCTGGACAAGTCGACAACGACGAGAACAACGGCCCACGTTTGCGAGAAAATTCCGAGTCAAAGATGTGTCCGAGCGTTCCTAATGGAGTAAGAATCGAGGTGCTTGGATCTCGACTAGGAAAATGTGATATCCACGAATGTCATTATATAGAGACAATGTGGATGTGTGAAGGAATGATCATTCTGTAGATGTAGCCAGATACCTAAGCTACCATAGCATATCAAGAAGGTTATCTACCTAGATAGGATAACCCTAGCCCAGGAATCGCAGCTTCCCTTCCCCAATACCACGTCACCAGAGATCTATCCATGGCAGCACAACACAATTTCCCACCTGCTCCTGTTTGTTTACGCCGTGGTTGTAAAACAAATTCGATACTGGATAGATCGAGTTTCGCGGCTTGCATTCTTTCATCAATTGACCTTCCCTCGCTTGTACCCCCACACTAGATTATTATGGCTCAAGCTGCCTAACGGACTTGGCTGCGGGGAGCAAACATGCGAGGGGTGCAAACTTGATGCAGAGATCGTCCTTGCCATTGACAGCCTTTTCTGGCTCAAAATTATGACCTTCCATCCTGCATATCCTGCCTTTTCTACGCCGCCTAAGGCTCGTACATAGGTAGTTCTCCTAATCTTGCCAAAGGAAAGACCAATACGACCATCCTATAACTTTCTTACCCCGGTGGATGTGAAAAAAGCGGTTCAAGGATGGTCGGCCTGCCATTCACAGCATCTTGAACGACACACTCTCTCAACCGACGTCGAATACACGTTGGCGCAACGTCCCCTCCATCCTTTCCCTTCTCGCCATTCTCTCCACAACCTCAACAGGCCAATCTCTCTCACTTTCTCACGCCATGGACCATCCTCTTCCACTCTACATCCTGACCTTCAACTGCGCACGAACCCCAATTCAAACGCCCGTCTTCGCCGACCACATCTTCTCTGCCCTCTCTTCATCTTCTCCGCTACCGGCCATTGTTGTCTTTAACCTCCAAGAACTCGCTCCCATAGGTCCCGCTTTTCTGGGCGGATCCTTCGTCGCGCCATATTTTGACAGATTTAGACATGCGGTAAAGACTGCTGTAGCGGCAAGAAGAAAGCTCAATGGAGGGGAGGAAGATGAGGAAAGTGGGTATGTGAATGTTGTGGCTAGAAACGTTGGATTAACAGGGATTATGGTATTTGTGAAGAAGAGTTTAGCAGAGAGGATAAAGGGGCTGCAGGTTGCTGGAATGGGGTGTGGCGTTGGGGAGATGAGTAACAAGGGAGCCGTTGCAGTGAGGTTGAAGCTTGCTGTCGAGTCAGATCCAGAAGCTCAAAGTGAAGAAGGAGACGATGAGGAAGAGGAGAACACGTTGGATCTAACGTTCGTCTCCGCTCACCTCGCACCTTTCGAACAAGCCGTCGCCCGTCGCAACGCTGATTGGAAAACAATCGTCCAGGATCTAATATTCACCTCCGACTCCACCACTGACAAACCGGCCGCCGCCGATGAAGGCGACGAAGACGTCCCTCTCCTCCGCGGCACATCACACCCTAACACCGCCCCCTCCTCCACCACGGATTCCCAAATCTACACCTCCAACACCAACCTCTTCTTCGCCGGCGACCTGAACTACCGCACCTCCTCCACCGCACCTCTCCCCTCCTCCCGCAAATCCTTCCCCCAACCCACCACCTCCACCACCTCCCCACTCCACTACACCCACCTCCTTCCCCGCGACCAACTCACCGCCGAACTCGCCGCAAACCGCACCCTCCACCACCTCACCGAAGCGTCCATCACCTTCCCCCCAACCTACAAGTATTCAACCAAACAGCCCCGCCCCGCCGTCCTCTCCGAATCCACCCTCCACCTAGACACCGACAAATACCCCTGGTCCCCCCACCGCTGGCCCAGCTGGTGCGACCGCATCCTCTTCCTCCCGAGCACCATCCACGTCGAAAAATACACCGCCCTCCCGCTCTTCCTGACCTCGGACCACCGCCCCGTCGCACTCTCCCTGTCCATACCCTACAGGGGCCTCCCCTCGGTAGCGGGGCAGGGGGCGGGGGGGAGGGAGGCACCGTTCCCGATAAGGCGCGATTGGCGTGAACGACGCGCCGCGGCGAGGAGGAGGGAGATCGTGGTGGGTGTGCTCGCGTATCTGGGATTGACGTGGGAGGGAAATGGGGTGGTGCTTGCGCTGGTTCTTGGTGGGGTTGGGGGTTGGTTGGTGCTGAGGAGCCTGGTGTGACTTGATTCGGAGTGGAGGGTTTGGGGTTCGGGGGGGGGCATGCTTGAACCAAGTGGAGAGAGAGAATTGTCTAGGTGGGTGAGGTCTACAGGTGAATTGGGTTGTGCCTACGTGTGTATGCTTAGCGATGATGTGCTTCCGGTAAGTTCAGTTAGGGAAGTGGACATGAACTTGTTGTAAACGGAGAGATGAGAACATTAGGGATACCTGGGATATCAGGCGGTATGTGTATGAATAATATATTAAGATGTAGTGCTACATCCCACCCGACTTGCCTTTATGCGTCTCGCAACTCCTGTTTAACCAGACCTACGCGTGTGCCATACTTCCTTTTCATATGATCACCAGTCCGTAGGGTACATACTTTAGATCCCTCGGGCAGCAGCAAAAAGGGGCGACCATTGGAATCATGAAATTTACACGTCGCGAGGAGGAACAATAACAACCATAGGATCTGAGCGGTGCATACGTGTCATCTTGCTTGGCCCAACATATATAATCAATAATTGGAGGGAGTGAACCGAATTCACAGTGAAATTCTTCATCATCCCGTTCGGTTCTGCTTGAAGAAGCGCAGATTCCCAATGTAGGAGCCTCAGGCGGCTACATGCCACTTTAAGGCCCCCTAAAACGGAACAGATCAAGTCGAACACTCTCAATCTCCACAATCCACGAAGTGTACGTTGGTCAATTTGTCCCGCTATGCAAGCATCCTCGTACTACGCAGAAAGCAATAAAAGATTTCCGTCCATCTTACCACCTCACTCTTCATCGCTATCCTCATACCTCGGTCCCCCTCCTCCCCCACCACCTGCAGCCGGCGTTGGCGCATCGAACCCGCTCCCGCCAAACGGTGCCGGGGTTGGAGCGCCAAATCCACCAGGAGTCGGTGCATCATATCTGCTACTACTACTTCCCAGGGGAGCCGTATTCGCACCAGCTCCCGCACCACCGCTGGGAGTCGGCTGATCCCATCCTCTCGGCGTGGGCGCATTTTCTGCGAACCGCGGTGTCGGGGCAGACGCCGCAGGTGTGGGAGCGGAAGCGCCGTAGGGGGTGGGAAAGTCGTTGCGGGGGTTGGCGGGGGTCGGGGCATCATAGGGGCGATTGGTTGGGGGATCGTAGGATGGAGTCCAGGCCGGTGTGCGGGAGCCTGACGCGGGTTGGGCTTGGTAGGCCGGCGTTCGTGCGCCAGCGGCAAAAGCGTCGAACGTTGCGTCTGGACCATTGGCAGCGGAGGAGCTGTGGGAGGTTGACCAAGCGGGAGTGCGGCCACCGCTCGTGCTAGTGTTGCCTGGTCCACCGTATGCGGTCGCGTTGCCCGCACCACCATATGCAGTTTGGGAGCCGGATTGAGGTTTCCAGGACGGTGTTCGGCTGCCAGCGCCAAACCCGCCACTGCTGGAGGAGCCTCCGCCGGTCCAGGCTGGTGTTCGTGCCGTGCTGGCGCCCCAAGCTGGTGTGCGTCCGCCGTCGGCAGCTGCCATTGGGGTCCGACCACCAGCACCAGAGTCCCATGACGCTGGGACACGGGAGGGAGTGGCACCGCCGCTGTGGAAGGGAGTGCGGTTTGCTCCTGTAGCGCCGGGTCCACGACCGCCAAAGCGTGATAGGTCCATCGCTTGACCAGTGACTGGACTATAAACAAATTAGCTGCGCAGGCCAGATGACTGGATTCCAGAAACTCACTCTTTGACGCTTAAGAATTCTTTATTGACACTAACAATTTTGTTTTTCGAATGCAATTCGACGCGAGCGGCGGTGTCGGTCGAGTCTTTCACTATCCCCAACATTCCCTTATACGGGCCTCTTGTGACTTTAACTGTTTTCCCGATTGTCCGGTCGCGACCAAAGCTCTTTGGCGGCGCCATTGCGCCATTGGTTCCATTAGTGCTCTTCTGAAGAGCAGGGTTGAGTTTCGTAAGATCTGGACCAGAAGTTATTCGGCCGCCTTTTGCTGCTACTGTGGCGACATTGGTAGATCGGACAACGAAGAGCCCCGAGTTCTCAGCCTGAGTTCGATCTTGAACAAATAAGAAAGACCGATGGATATGAAGAACTGTGCCGCGTTTGTTCTCGCCGAATACCTCCCGGACCGTGTCACCGTATCTAATTTCAGACCCATTTCGGTCTGTGGCAATTGCGTCTTTTCGATGCTCAATCTTGTTGGTAACTTGAGAGGGTAGCACGGATCGAACTGATCCATTTTGGTCGAGAACGCGCATTGACTCCCGGTCAACCTTGATAATGCACGCAACTGTCGCCGCACTAGCAAGAATTAGAATAAGGATAAAGAGGGGGAATGGGAATGACTGACTCAAGCTGGATGAGGTCATGAACATCAAATTTCCCGAGTGCACCATCAACACCAGTATCCGCAGCCTCTCTCAAATCCTTACTGAAGACCTCAATTTCTTGTAGGCTCATGTCACTCAGTAAAGTAACGCGGTCATCTTTGATCCGAACGACAGTGCCAACCTCATCTCGCCACCTGCTCCCGCCGATGACTTTGACATGATCACCAGCCTTGAATCGTTTTCGTAGACCTTTGACCGGTACATCAAGGTTCTGCCCTACTAAATCTCCCTCGCTGACTCTGATTGTGACAATTTCGCCTTGCACGGAGACGGTTTTGCCCATAACACCACGCTGCTCGCCTTGGTACACCTCGACAAAGTCGCCAGGAAGATAACTGTTAGCATTCGCTGTGTTCTTCAAACTCTGTGCCAGAGACTCGAGGTCTAGATTTTCAGTTCCATCAGCAGCGCCTCGAGTGAATTTGGTCACTTCATCAAGCTTGGGATTGACATCCTTAGTAATCACGTTCTGGATCTTCAATTCTTTGATCAGGAAGCCATCCTCGTAGTTATTGCCCATATAAGTCCATGACCTTGCGCTCAAGCCAGTCGAAGCGGTCAGGAACTTGCCGTTCTTTTTTCTTGCTTCTTGTTCTGAGAAAAGTCGCTGTGGAGGTCGATTTGCAGCAGAAGGTGGCACGCGTTTTCGTTTCGCATCACCGGCAAGAAGTGGAGCTCCTCTGACGTTGTCATCTTGACCGTAGTCTAAACGAGGCACCAGTCTCACTGTAAGAGAAAGTCCGTTCGTCTCGACTTCTTCAATCTGGGCCAGGTCGCCTTCATACAGCCCTTTCTTGATTCGTACCCACCCACCGGGGTTAAGCTCCTCGCTCTTGGTAACTCTTAAAAGGTCTGGCATTTCCTTGACTGGGACTAAGACGGTTTTGGTTCGAGGAAATACGTGCATGACACCATCCAGTGCCTCGTCGACATCTGCTTTCTTCATAGCTTCAATATAGACGTAGCCGGCCATGGGTCCCCCGGCTCTTTCAAAGGCGGACAAGATTCGCATGGGATTTCTGCTCGTAGCCCGCTCTTCAAATTTCTTCATGATGCTCCTGACAACATCTCTTTCCTTTCCGTTGGCGGTCTTAACGCCCCAGATACTCGGATCATTGACACTGGGGAGCATCAATCTGCGATCTGTGACCATCGACTCCTTGCTCGCAGCGACACGGCGGCCATATCGCTCCTTGTACTCTTTCGCCTGCCTCTCTGCGTCCATACCAGCCTCAAGCTCACGCCGTCGGTCGAGCTCACGGTGTCTGCGGTCATCATTCTCAGTTCCAGCGGGTAGCGCAGCCAGGTCGTCGGGATGAGTATCAGCAACAAAACCGTCCACCCCCATGTCGTCTTCTTCATCTTCAGCATCATCGTCTTCGTCAACCTCGGCTTCTTCTTCGATAAAAGGATTCAGGCCACCCTTCTTGCGACGTTTGTAAGGTCGCACCTAAGTTAAATGTCAGAACCATATTAGACCGAAATATTTCATGCAGCTATAAAGCGTACAACTCTGGAATCTTCATCATCTTCGTCTTCATCATCGTCCTCGTTCTCTCCCTCGTCCTCCCCATCATCCATGTCATCTTCATCGTCGTCTCGAGTTCGCCGCTTCCTGGGTGATCGACCGTCTTCTTGGTCTTCATCACTGTCTTCCCCACCCAACTCGAGATCTTCGGCTCGAAGGCCACCATTTATCCCAGATTTCGCTGGCCCCTCATCATCTTCCTCGTCATCTTCATCAAGCGGGGGTTTCCGAACAGCTGAACGCTGTAGAGGTGGATGAAGACCATCTTGTTCGTCTTGTTGGTTTTCGTCATCTGATCCCTGCTCTTGGCCGGGATTGAAATCTTCCTCATCTTCGTCTTCATCGTCATCGAATCGCATATCAGTCAAATTCGACATTGTTGACGTGGGGTAGCTGTCAGGAATGAGGGAAGGGTGGATAAGCGATCGTCTGTGAAGGTTTGAACAAAAAGATTATTACTTTGCAATATAGAATACGGCCGTAGCAAAGTTGATTCTTTGAGAATTAGGGGAGACTTGGAAGCGAGAAAGCAGCAAAGTAAGTTGGTCTTTGATCAAAAGAAAGGTTCACTCGCAGCCTTGATATTGCAGACATGGTCATTGTCCCCGAACGAAGGTCTTGGCGTCCTTGCCGCGGAACAGCAAAACCTCGCCGAGAGGTCCAAGTTAACGAGGCTGGGTGACAGAAGCCGTGGCGCCCCTTCAGGCTCTTCAGGCCGATTATTAGCTGGTAGGGGAGCCTTTGGGCTGAAGGGCTACGATTTCTGTCACCTAGCCTCGTTACGGAGTCATCTACAGTCTTCTCAGAAATTAGATTATGAATACACCCCTCCTTTGGCTTCAATGACAAGGTATATACCCCACGCTGCAGATAGAGATGCAAATGCCGCCATGATATACAAATAGCGCGACGGCTACCACCCAATGCTCTATGCCTCTTCCATTCCGCCCTTTGGAGTCTATAATTTCATGCCCATAGCCTTGTGCACTCTCATGCTCTGCCTAATACTCAAATCCAGCATGATCTCTTCACTGCCACCAGGGATGGCGTAAGCTCTCACATCCCGATACAACCGTTCAATCTTGCCACCTTGGCCTCCACGACTGTAGCTTAGACCGCCAAAGATCTGACTTGCTTCCCGCGCGCAAAATTCAAAAGTTGTGGTTGACTGAGCTTTGAGGCCAGCGATGGCGCCGCCAAGCTTGAGCATTGCCAACGTCTCATCCATATTTTGACACTGGAAGATGATATTCTCAAGCCAATTGTAAGAGGCTTCGATCTGACGAGCCATATGCGCAAGCTTGAGACGAATCACCGGATGCTCTATCAGCTTCTTGCCGAAAGTGCGTCGCTTGTTGGCATATTTGACACTTTCCTCGAAACAGACTCTTGAGAATCGTAAACATTGAATGATGATGCCAATCCTTTCATGATTGAAATTTGTCATAATAACTGAGAGATTATTTAGTGTACAGTCAAGTGCTGAGTAATAGTGAAAACTTACCTCTGAAACCTTGATTTTCTTTACCAATTAAATTCTCGACCGGTACCTTTACATCTTCGAACGCAACATAGGTCGTACCAGAGCTCCAAACACCTTGGCAATCCATTTTGCGGGTGCTAACGCCTTCACTTCTCTCGATCAGGAGCACGCTGATTCCGTTCATGCCCTCTTTGCCCGTGCGAACAGCGGTGGTGAAGTAATCACAATAGACCCCGTTCGTGATCCACTTTTTCTCTCCATTGACGATGTAATGCTTGCCGTCGTCTGACAGCTTAGCTTCGCAAGTCAAATTTGCAACATCACTTCCAGCATCTGGCTCGGTGATAGCAAGACAGATTCGCTTGTCACCTGCCAGAATACCGGGAAGAATTCGATCCACAAGAGGCTTCTTCCCATATCGTGTCAGAGGCGGACAACCAATACCAAATCCTCCTATCAGGTTCCACACGAGGCCGCCACTGCCAGTTCTTGCAATCTCGTCAGTGACGAGCAGTTCGTGAAACAGATCCCACTTCTCAGGAGGTACGCTCTTAACGCGATAATCCGTCCATTGTGTAGGGTACTTCATCCCTAGAAGACCTGCAAGGTAGCCGCGCTCGCCCATCTGTTTGTAAATGGAATCCGGCACTTTCTTAGCTTCGTCCCATTCTGTCACGTATGGTTCGAGCTCATTCTCTACCCATCCCCGGACCTCCTCTCGAAGTGCAGCATGGGACTCGTTAAAGTAGGGAGAGACATACTAGGATACCGTTAGTGAATGGAGCTCGCAATCGAGGTCCACACTTACACCTTGATACCACGCAGGGTCCGCAAAGGGGATCATGGAGCCGTAGGGATCCAAGGTCTCCAGCTCTTTTGCAGCAGGTCCAGCGTCTGGCGCAACTACTCCGGGTTCCGCCTTTGGGACAACTTTTTCCTTCTTTTCCGGAGGAGTAGCAGGCGCAGGTGCTTTGGGCTGTTCCGCAGCCTTCTTTGTATCCAAAGATCCAATTTGTAATTGACCTTTAAATTTCTTTAATATACTGTCATTATGATATTTCCAGAATTGCTTCGACGCGTCCTTTCCCGCTACACGTTGCAGAACTAAGGTCCGTCAGTGGGACTGCAGTAGGGTAAATCGAGTTTGTCGTACTTTTCTTGCCACCTGTGCTTGGTTACTCCTTGGTCTTGCAAGTAAAGGCATGGCTACCGACCTGGGTGTTCATCCTGAAATTTCGTCAAATCGTACACATCTCCATCAACGATGATATAGAGGTTTTCAGCTTTGTTGTGCGTGGCGACGTCGCCTTGAGAGAACGTTTTTGACATGCTGCAGACAGTAGGATCAACCACTGGAATTGAGACAACAATTACAAAGTGCAGAGAGACGAGAGGAAGTAGGTGGCAAGATGAGAAAAACAGAACATTAGTGAATGACTTGTGATAGAGATTATCTAAATGGTCACGCCGAAAAGGTTCGAGAGGGAGAGGGTGGTAGGTTCGCGACCGCGGACATTTGAAGGAGTATCGAGTGGAATCGGCATGCTTTCACATGCTCTGGGGCAGTGATACTCTGAGCGCGGGCGAGGATCCAAGGAGCGGCATGCGGTCATTCCTGCCCCACAGACAGGGCCACGGGGAAGCCGAGGTTGAGCTTAAAATGGCAGCGAGACTCTGGTTGAACGAGGGTGTGTGTATTGGAACATGGCTCATTGGAGAGTCAGGTGACGCTTAATTAATTCCAGGTCTTCCTCGGCTCGCAAGGCGGAGCAGCCTCGCAACAAGACCGGAGGACATTACCCATGCTGGAGAAGAGCGAGGTCTTACATTGATCCTACTTGCAGTCACATGTGGACCGAATGAGATGCATTATGAGAATGCCTGGATTCTCTGGAAGCAAAACAGATTACTCGGGCAAAATATTGCCGGTAGATGGTATGCTATGAATACAGAAAAGAGCATGGTCACTGAGGTCGCATGCTGGTAAATCCATGGCCACGCAATGCATCCCATGTCTAGAATACAGCTTCAAAGGGCATTCACTCCTCGGTATCGCTTTGATAATCGAACTCATCCGGCAATGGTGCTTCCTCTCCACCTTCTTCATCCTCATCGATGGCTGTAAGCACCCCCGCCGCTGCCGCCGCTCCACTCTCCGCCGCCACAGGAGTTTGCGGCGCATTGGACGTACCCGCTTGGTCTTGACTTTGCTGACCCGGCGCAGCAGCCTGCTTGACCTCGATCTTGCTGACTCTGAGCTCGATAGTCTCTCGTGCTTCCTTGGGCTCTTTGTCGAGGACAACCATTACACCTCCTGTGGGCTTCTTGACAGGCTCATATCGAGCGTCCGGAAAGCTGAGGTATTTCACTTGCGCTGGTAAGACTCGAGACATGTTCTCCATCTCGTAGCCAATCTTTTCCTTCTCCATCTTCTTCTTGATACCTTCAGCTAGCGTCGTCTCCTTCTCGCCTTCTTTAGATTCTTTCTTCTCCCCCTCCTTGGGCTCGTCATCTTTGACAGCGGCTTCGTCGATGTCCATCTTATCAGCAGCAGCCGTCGTCTTTGGTGTGGTTGGCTCAGGTTCCATGCTTTCACGTCGCTGCTGCTTCTCTTTCCGTTGTGCCCGACGTTTGGCTTGTGCAGTTGTTGACAAGACTGCTGTCTTCACCTTCTCCGGTGCTTCGTCTGTCTTCACTTCCTGCTTTGGTGGGTAATCGAAGAGGCTTGGGCGGGTGTTGCTGTGAAACTTGAAGACCGGCACCTCTAGTTTCTGATCGACGCCAATGACCGCGGTGGGAGTGAAACTCAACGATAGAAAGTGAGTCAGAGGGAACCAATACCAATATTGCGTGAAGACAGCTGCTCCGACAATGCCCTGCAAGTTGAGATTTCCGGTCTGGGTCTGGAGACTGATGGTGCAGTTGCGTCCCCCAGCATCGATGATGCCCAAGGCAATAGCGCAACCGAATTTGGCCATCGCATCCTCGTGGCGGTCGCCTATGATTTTCTGCATGCTCTTCCGGATTGCGCCAACTTTCGGATTCATTGCATCGTTTTGTTGCACCAAGACCATTGCTAATGCAATCAATGCTCCCTGCCTTACGAAGTCGGTCGGGTCTTTGATCATAGGCTCTAAGAGGTCGACGGCTTCGTCCAAGCCGGTACCCGCGCATGAGATACCGAGAGCCATAGCAGCGCCGTATCGAACATGTGGATTGTACGACTCAGATAACAACTCGACCATGCGGGGAACGCTGTTGTGCTTGCGAAATAGGATAAAGCCAAGACTCATGACAGCGACGCGGCGGACATCATCGCTAACATCGCTCACTGCAACATGAAGAAGCTTGCGAACCGCCTTGTTACTGCCAGTCCCACAGTATGCTAGAGCAATCGTCATAATTCCCCCATATCTTAGAGTCGGGTCGGGGTCGCTCAAAAGTCCATTAATCAATTCGTCTGCCCCTTCTTGACGTCCGTACATAATGAGAGCCATGCCAATTGCGAGTCCGCGAACAATTTTTTCGTGTTGAGTATCATGCGCATACTGGATCATGTCCCCTAAAGCTTTATGATTGCCAGACCCCAGCATGATGAGACCCATGGCTAGCCCGACCGCCTCGCCATTGATAGCAGAGTCCGTGTACAGGGTTGTCTTGAGCTCTTCATAAATGCCCTCATCTGCTGTTGCCATGCCTGCAACCCCGAGTCCTAGTGCAGCGCCATGTGACACAACTTCCTCAGTAGACTTCTTGAAATGGTCACGAATAACGTCCACTGCCCATCCCTCATGGTTGGCATAGATGAGACCAAATGCATATAGAGAACCCCCCTGACTGTATGGGGATCCAGTATTAGGGACACCGGACGCTGAATATTTAGGCAAATATGGTGCAAGGAGCTTCTGCCCTTGGGTGAGGTTCCCTCTGTGGATGACGCCCAGGGCGGCGGTCGCAGTAAACTTGGACCAATTAATTGCTTTCCCAAGCCATTCCAGATTCTCGCGGAAAAATTTGTCATGTGTAGTCCCAGCATTCATGAATGCATTTGACAGGGTAACGGCAGTGTGGAAGATAGAATTCCTCGCCTCTAGACTGTCCTTCATTTTGTTGAGAACCGACATATCAGTGCGACTACTACGGTGTAGGAACTCAAGATTCAATTGGATAGTGTTGTGACCGTCAAGAATGGCTCGTATCGACCGAACAGCAGATTGCCCTTCCTCCGACAGATTGCTCTTGGCTTTCTTGGATTCTTCTGCTCGGCCCGCATCATCTTGTAGCTCGGTTAGCAGCTGATCAGACTCCTTGGCTTCTGCACCATCTTCGTCCATCTTCTCTTGAGTGGGCTGGGCTTTGGATTCAGCCTTATTCTCTTCCTCTTCTGGAGCAAGTTCTGCTAGCTCCTGTCGAACCTTTTTGAGAAATTCCTGAGTGCTGTTGTCGTACAGATCAAATGAGATCTGGTAGGCCACTGCGAGGGATCTTGGATCCCCGTTTTCAACAAGCTTCCTCAGTATATCTGTAGCCATGGAATGCTGGTCTAGATAAACAACGCATTTTGCAATGGAGAAATAATCTGGGGATGGGATCTCGTTGAGAAGTTCGAGAATCAGCTTGAGGATTTCGTTCCGCAAGCCTCTTTCTTGGACAACGCTCATGCAGATGTCAAGCACGTACTCCATTAGTTCTTCTCCTCGTTTCATACCATTTTCACCGTCTTTTTTAGCATCTTCGCTGGCTCTGAGAATCACGCGACGAAGAATATCTAAATTGCGTGCCTCGACAGCGATGCCCACAACCTGTCGATAGCGTTTCTCACGAAAGCATCTCTCGAAAAGTTGCTCGATGATGAATTGTAGCTGCTTCTGAATTCCTCGCTCTTGTACTAGAAATTCGGGACTTCCCGGCTGTACGATGCCGCCACCTGGCAAAGAGGGGTCGTAGGTTGCCGTGTTCTGTCTGGAGAGGAGGGACGTTGAGGGAAGCACCGACTGCGAGAAGGGCGTGGTCGGCGATGCAAGGCTTGCCGAAGTACTCGTTGCGCCATTGTTGGCTTGGGAGAAGGCGGTCTGTAACTGCGGCGGCTGCTTCGACGTGGTAGAGGTTGCTAGCGCAGGATCGCGGCTGGCTGATAATGCAATGAACGTATCTACACACTTTGATATTATGGTATCCTCGTACTCGCCAGCGTGGTCCAGGTTGAATAGCTTCCCAGCACCAAGAGCGAACGCCATGCTCTCATTGTACTCTTCGAGGTTGTAGTAGACCTTAGAAGCCACAAGAGCCGCAAGGTCCCTTTCAGGGAAACTTTCATCTTCATAGAGCGCCTCACTAGACAGCAAAAGTTAGCAAGATAGTTGCTTAAGCAAGGGGAGCCTTTACATGTTTCCCACGGAGCCAGCAATCTCTGTCCACAGTAGATCCACCTGGGCATCAAGCTGCTTGAGAGCAAATACTTTCAGCTCCGGATCGGTCTCTGAAAGGAAGCCAATGAGGCCGGCGGCCGACACCAGGCCCACCATGATCTCTGATGTTGGTTTGTGACGGCGACCGCAACGAGGCGAAGCTGGTGGAAGTTGCACCCCTACGGATTCGAGATTTGCGGACGCGGCAAAGGATTCTCGCCGCCAAACACGCTTCACCAAAATTAACTCCCTAGAATGCGGCTCGACAGTGAGAAGGGAAAGCTAGAAATCGGATTTAAATGTTGAGAAGATTGACGAAGGTAGACGAAAGGCTTGCGGCTCATGTACAGCTGTTTCGCTCGGCCGTGAATGGTGCAGCTGCGCTGAGATGGAGCCGGGGAGGCTGCCACGGATTACACACCGGTCTTGGCAACGCCGGGCTCGGGGACTTAAGTGGAAGAACTGACCTAACGAGCTAACCTACGACCCTGCCTGATGAAGCACATAACAATACAGTAGATGCAGTCCTAGCTAAAAGACGATGGTAGCCCGGAACTATGTGAGCTCGGTGCATGTAACTGTTTTGCATGAAAGCACGAGCCCAAACACTCATGCGCATTAAACGAGTCCTTTGGCGTAACGTGATGTTCGGCCTATGAATACCTAGCCATTCACGTCCTTTGTTCGGGCGCGAGGCGGCGTGGGCTGTGGCCACCACTGTTGGCAGACTGGCTGACGCAGACCCTGTTACGGTTGTGCCTGTTGGTTCTAACCACCCTCCAACCATTCAGACATCCAGCTCCAACTCTCACTCTCCCTCACATTTAACCTCTACACTCCTTCACCCATTTCTCTGCTCTCTTCATTTCCATCTTGTCATTTGGTGACACTCCGACAGTATGCATTTCTCGTCTCTGATTGCCGCCGGCGCCCTCGCTGCCCAGGCGAGTGCGTTCCTGGTCCTCCCCGACACTGCTGGCAGTCCGGACGCTCCAAACCCAGCGGTCGTCACAGACCCCAAGTCTGTCAATGTTCAGATTCCATGCCGCGACTGCAACTTCCATCCAGACAAGGAGTTTGGCATAAAGGAAACAGTTGTAAGTACCTATCCAGGATGGTAACTACGAGACCCTCGCCCGCCCGCTGACCCTGCTCCTAGCTTCTCTCCTTTGCAGTCAACGAAAACCACCTCACTCTCAACGGCGAATCTATCTTTCCCGTCAATAAGCAGTCCCCTGTCGACCTCCGGGCTTCCGTCCGCGCAGGCGACAGCAACGATACCGACCCTCTGCGACTTGGGTTCGCTCTAGAGGTTCTTCCTTCCTCCAAATCCTCTGACGACGGTGCTCAATTGTTTCCTATCCACTTCACTATCGTCGACATCGATGGTCAGACCTCCAAGGTCGATACTGCCGTCGTCTATGCCATCCAGACCGCTACTGGTGACCTCTTCATCTCGAAGATTGAAAAGATCTGCTTCACCAAAGCCACTCCCGGTGCTGACTGCAAAACCTCCATCTGCCGCCTCCGCGCCCTCTTCATGTATCGTCTTCACCAGCTTATTGAAGCGGCCAAGACTGGTGCGACCAAACTTGGCATCCGTCCTTGCCACCGTAAGGGCTCCCCTATGGGCGAACTTGAGACCTTTAAGCCCACGGAAGAACAAGCCCATGCTTCCCGCCCCTTCCACCACCAGGCCATGCACCACGGCCACCACAGCAAAGCTAGCCACTTCATGCACAACGCCGTCCGCCTGTTCGTCATTCCAGCAATGCTCGGTGTTATCGGTGGCCTCACTGCCTGCGCTATTGGCACCATTGTCGGCCAACTCATCGCCTTTGTCTGGATTCGCTTCTTCCGTGGTGGCCGTCGTGGAGCTATCCGTGTTGAGGAGGCCGGCACATCGAACGAGAAGGAGGCATTGGTCGCCGAGGAGCTCCCACCTCGCTATCAGGACGAAGAAGAGGAGGAGGCTGCTCAGAAGGAGTAAATTATCATGTTGACTTCTCGGGGCGTTGTGGATAGCCGGTATTTTCTCGTGGTCGAGAATGTGATCGACAATTAGATCAATAGACGGGTGGTGCTGATGGCAAGACAGATTGTACTGTATCTCCTTGGTGCACCCGACCCCTCTAGCTTACACACAATATGGTTTCCTTGACTCAAGTTTTGAACTATACATTCACGGTCAATTGAGATACATCGTAGATCCTTCTGTGCACGGTTTCTCGTAAGCAGCCATATTTTAAAGGACGAGTTATGCAGAGCGGTCCTCGTGTGACCTCTTCTGCTTACCTCCATCTTATCCACGTCATTCATCACAGGATCGAGCCCAGAACCGGGTCTTCAATTCTCCACCGACGTGTACATGTCTAAATTATGGCAAGTTGCAAATATTACCTCGTATGCTATCTCGCGCCCCTGACTTCTTCAAGCACATTTCTAGAGCCATTAACAATATGCGGACAAATGGCCATAACGCGCTTCTTTACGACAACCGGCGCTAATCTAGCCCAGAATGCAGAAATGGCCCCTCGACCCTGCAGTCGAATGAAGTGGCTGGGCAAGCCTGTAAGCAACGAACTCCCATGCCCGGCCGCGTTTTAGCGTCGATCCTTCTGCGCCTCATGCTGGGGTAAGTTGTACTTCTATATGTATCTTGCCCTTCTTTTACGGGTCCCTATGGGTGCACCGTAGTGAGTTCTCACCCACTTCTCTTTGAGCGCTTACCTTTGTGTCGGAGGCCTAGGCAAGATGGTGTTCTATGGTGGTGATAGCAAGGTCCTGATATCTACCAAAGACATTGTCTCGTATGTATTTGACAGCCCTGACTACGATCCTGATAAGCCTGTATGTTTCTGAGAACGCTTCAAACCAAGCTCAATTGCTTAATGTGCTCTGTTTAGATCTACCACGATGCTTCAAATCCATCAAGGACTCTTAGCTTAAACCAGTCTCGTACAATCGTCCGCCAGCTAGCCGCTGGTCTCCAAAAGGCTGGTCTCAAAAAGGGTGATTGTGTCTGCATTCATGCTTTCAATGACATACTCTACCCGATCCTCTACCTCGGAATTCTTGCGGCAGGGGGTGTCTATGCGGGCGGAAATCCATCCTATACACCATTTGAGTTACTACATGTTATCAACCTCACTCGAGTCAAATTCGTAATCACAGAGCCCGAGACCTTGACTCAAGTTCTTGAAGCCACGAAGAAAACCCAAGTTCCAAAAGAAAACATCTGGATTTTCAACCCTATTGACCAAACGATCCCTACCGGCTTTAAACCCTGGACCGATCTTCTTTCATATGGCGAAGTGGACTGGAACCGCTTTGACGACCACCAAACGGCATCAACTACAACATCTGCCCTCTTCACCTCCTCCGGAACAACCGGTCTCCCTAAGGCGTGCTGCAATACGCACTACAACCTCATTGCACAAGACACGCTTGTTCACGAATGCGATCCACGACCCTATCCCGTCCGTCGGTGCCTAGGAACTCCTATGTTTCACGCAGCTACCGCGCCTTATTCCTTTGTCACAGTACTGAAGCGTGGCATCCAGACATGGGTCCTTCGACGATTCGATCTCGAACTTCTTCTCAAAACTTATGAAAAGAATGAAATCACAGAGCTCTTTGTTGTCCCACCTATTGCGATTGCAATCATCATGAGCCCACTCTCGAGAAAGTATTCTCTTAAAAGCATTCGCGCAGGATTCTGCGGTGCCGCACCACTGGAGAAGGGTTTGCAAGCACGGTTGCAAGCCCTGCTGGGTGATGCAAAGTTTGCGCAGGTTTGGGGCATGACTGAGGTATATCTCTAAAAATTCTCGCCTCCATATGGTTCTGAATCAAGTACTGATGTTGCTCTATCTAGACGTCTTGCATCGGCCTACGTTTTCCCTGGCCTCAACACGACGAGACTGGCTCAGTTGGACGCCTTCTCCCCTCGCTGTACGCAAAGCTCATCGACGACGAGGGAACAGACATCTCCACACCAAATACTCATGGGGAGCTCTGGTGAGCATTTCCCCTTTCCCCGATCCAACTTGTTTTGCCTACCCTGTTCATTCCTGTTGTCTTTACATCGTCTTCTAACGTCTTTCCTGCAGCCTCAAAGGCCCTACCGTAATCCCGGGTTACCACGCTAACCCTGAAGCTAACAAACTTGGCTTCACTCCTGACGGCTTCCTTAAAACAGGTGACATCGCTTACGTCACGGAAGATGGCAAATGGTATATAGTCGACCGCAAGAAAGAACTCATCAAGGTCCGCGGCTTTCAAGTTGCGCCCCCAGAATTAGAAGGAGTCTTGATGGCCCACCCAGAGATTGTGGACGCGGCGGTCATTGGGGTCGAGGCGGGAGATGGGTCAGGGGAGTGGCCAAGGGGATACGTGGTCAGGAGACAAGGCAAGGAGGGAGAAAAGGTAGATGATAGAGTGGTGAAAGAGTGGATGAGGACGCGCCTGGCGGGATTTAAGGAGTTGAGGGGCGGGATAGTGTTTGTGGACCAGATTCCGAAGACCGCCAGCGGGAAGATCTTGAAGAGAGTGCTTAGAGACACGGCCAAGGAAGAGATGAAGAAAGAGAGGCGACAGGCTAGGCTGTGAAGAGGTACAGGAAGGGAGAAAGGAAACTCACTTCCGTGCGCTAAACTGGGAGAATCTGACTGTAAAAAATTGCTGGTGTTATCAGAGTGTGCAATGCTATATTCAGCGGTGTTTTATTTTACCTAGCCTTGGTGAGAGGGTTCCAGGCCAACATTGGGACGTTCGAGGAAAGTATCGAGGCGCGAAAAATCCTTGGGTCTTTGCTAGTCTTACATACTATGTTCAACAGACCTTCAAGTGAAATGGTGAGGAACCCATCCAAAGAGATTCGCGCAGATATAACTTCAGCCAGAACACTTACCTACTCATATCTGGCCATGATTTCCTTCAAGATTCCCAGATCAATCGCCTTCATCTCTCTCCCCTTCGGCCCAATGCAGTCCTCAGCCATCGTCAACGAATTATAGATAGCCTCCTCCACGGCATCCGCTGCCGACTCGAACAGCGCATTGATTGTCACATCTTGAACGACATCCACGCTCTGCGAAACAGTCGGCTTCCAGCTAAAAGGCGGCGCCCGGGGGATCTCAGCGGCGGTTGAGAACGCGAGTGCCAGATCCCCGGAGCTGTTTGAGCCCCATCCGCCGACCCTCGCGATCCCGACCGGAGCTCGTCTGGCCAGCCGTTGACACTGCACGGGATTGAGTGGCGCGTCAGTCGCGATGATGACGATGATACTCCCATCCTTCTTCGCCTTCGCCTCGTCAGCAGCCGCCGTACTCTCAACCGCGCGATCCGCAACGACCTTCTCCTCGCCCGCAGCAGCCATCTGCCTCTTCTCCAACTTCGCCTTATACAACCTCCCCACCGGCACCCCACCGAACCTCAGATCCTCCATCCTCCCAAAATTCGTCTGACACAGCGCCGCAACCGTGTACTCCACTCCCTCCTCCCTACCATCCTTCGTCACCAACCCTTCAATGACCCGACTACTCGTCCCCGTCCCCGCCTTGAACCCCGAACAAATCATCCCCGTCCCCCCACCACTACACCCTTCCTCCACCGGCCCCGACCTCGCCCCATCAATCCCCTCCACCGCATGCTTAGCCGTCACCGGCATCGCCCCAATATCGCTGCAGAACCCATCATACGTCTCCGCCACCACAGGCAGCAAGAACCAATCCACCCCGCCGCCCTCCGCATTCGCGTGCTCACGCACCGCGTACTCGTACACCCCCGTGTAACACGCCCCCACGGCAAACGAATTCGTGATCAAGATCGGCGAGTTGAGCAGGCCCGTCTCGGCGAGCCAGTGTGAGCCCGTCATCTCTCCGGAGCCGTTGAAGCGGAAGATGCCCGCGTAGCAGGCGCTGTCGAACCAATTCTTGCGTGGGAGGATGGTGGTCACGCCCGTGTTGATGCGGTCGTGCTCCGGGGTTTTGGGGGCATGGATCGATTGGGTGTGGACGAGGATGCCGGGGACGTCGGTGAGGGCGTTGTTTTTGCCGGGCTGGTAGTGGCCGAGGTAGAGGTTGGGGAGGATGGAGCGAACGCGGCCGCGGGGGATGGTTGAGGAGGGTGACATTATGTGCTGATGGTGGGGATTTTAAGAGTAGGTGGTCGTCGGTGTTTATAGAAGGGGGTCAAAGAAAAGGGAGGTAGTAGAGAGGAAGAAAAACTTCTTTGCAGAGGCCGATGGCTCTTAAAATTTGAAATCTAAGAGGAAAAGGTTTCAAAGGTAAAATGCAAGACGACTTTTAGACAAAACAGCTCGTTTACAATGACTCTTATTCAAGAATTGCAGCTTTTCAAGTCATACAAGGAAACGGTAACCCCTAGATGGCATCTAGCTAGCAGCTTTCCCAAGCAAGGTACATGACTTACGTCGCTGCTCAATTGAACCAACTTTGAAAGTCAATTGTGGGTTAGCAAAAGAAGAACAGGACATTGGAAAAGGGCTAAAATAGTACAGTGGCCGGCTAAGCTACAGAAAAAGCGGCCTTGTGAGGACGAGCCCCCGCAATGCCGCGAGCCTAGGAGTTAGGGTGTGACTCAATCTAACGTGATCAGCGCCCTGCAGGATGAGGATGTACATCTATACACCTACAGCGCGGGAAAGTGAGTCATCATGTATTTCCATGCGAATTGGGTTGTCCCTTGACGTTTAAGCGAAGCTGTGGACAATTTGACGATTACAAGTTTGCAGAGATGGGAGATGTCTGGCAAGATAGAGCCTGGTAGTTGTCATCCCCTCCTGACCCTATTGGCCTATGTATGCTGCTGATATTTGGCGTCTATTGCAGACGAAAAATCACTACCGCAGCCATTCTGCTGCTTCCTGCCTCAGCCATCGATACCATTCTCTCTCCTCTTCGCCCATTCCGGCACTTCTTTGTCCCTCCTTACCCCCGCATCCCCAAAAGCCCCTTCTGCTGCATATCAACAATCGTCGAATATGTCCACTCCGCCCTAGACGGCGTCTTGAACCACCGCCAGAAGTATTCCACCGTCTTGCCATTCGCGGCGAGCCAAACTCTCCTCTCCAGGTGCCCCTGTACTGCAAATTTCAGAGACACCGCGACGATGACGACGACTAAGATCAGAAACCAGATTGGCGTGTGAGCGAGGCCTTTCGACAAGGGAGTCTCGGGCTCCTGCTGTACGTCAAGAGCCTTGACTTTCTCTTCAGCTTCGGGTTTTCCTTGTCGCTCGACCTTGCCTTCGACAACGGGCATTGTAATAGACACAGTCTCGACATAGGTACAGATCCCGGGAACCTGCACCGAGACCTCCTCCGGCGGCGCATGCCAATGCGTCATCGGGTCGCAGACGATGAACGATTCCTGGCAGCGTTTCGGGCTCTGGCTGTATTCTTGCTGCTCTTGTCTCTCATCAAACCCGTGAAGCTCCTTCTCGAATTGCTTCTCTAGTTCTCCCTGTACAGTAATGAGAGCCATGGTCTTTTCAAGCTCGTCTTCCAACTTCACGGTATGTTGTTCCAGGACGCTACATCGCACCCGCAAGACATGTTTCTCTAGCTTGAGTTTTCGATGAAGCTCATCTCTCTCCGACGCTTGATCGAGCTTTTCCTCCAAGTCTTTGATCATGTCCGTCAGCATCTTCTTCTCTCTACAGTATTCAACGCAATCCTGCACTGTCTTGAAAACCTTGTCTAGTAGATTCTGATTATGTTCTCCTAACCTTTCTACCTCCTCCGACAGTTGTTTGATCAGTTTAACACTCTCCCTCTGCTCCTTCTTGTAAGCTTCCGCGTCGGCTTTGTATACCTCGAGCTCTTCATTTAGCTTCTTTTTTCTCTTTCTCAACGCATGCCGAAACTGCATGGTCCGCTCCTCTGCCCATGAAAGTCGCGCTTGTAGTGATTCATTTTGCTGCTGGCTCATTGCCCAAGCGTCTCTTAGTATTTTAGTCTCGGGTGACTTGATGGGGCTAGTGACCACTTTGGAATCGGATGTTAAGGGTCGCTCTGCTGGACTTGCAATGGGAATTACATCACCGGAGTTTTCCTTGGTAGCAGGACGAAATGCTTCTTCAATTGGTTCGCTGTCGTCTTCTGCGCGTGGAGAGACCCTGCCGTGTTGTGCTTTCTGCGGTGTTGTCGTGGCGCTCCCAATGCCGGAGAATACTTGTTGGAGCATTGAGATGGGCTGCGAACTAGGCGTTCGGAAATCATCTTTGTCGATTATTGGACTTCTGCTACCGAAGCTGGTACGTCCGTCATTTGCTATAATGTCTTGAAAGTCGAATTTGTCGTCATCATCATCGTCATCCATATAAACACCCTCTACCGTGTTGTTCAAGGTAGGACTTCCGTCATCCCCATCTTTATCTCTGGCTCTCAGGAAGTTGTCTTCATTGCCTACGGCATTATTCCAACCGTCTGCATAGTCGTCGTCAGAGATATCATCATCCCTAGCACCCTCGCGCGCTGGTGACGAATGCTCTGAGATTGGGAGGGAGTTAGCCCTCATCATCCGCTGATTGCTGTCACTGGCACTTTCACTCCAAGAACTTGCATTGTCCTCGTCAGGGTCATCGACATATGTGGCAGCTTCTTGCGCCGGTGACTTGGTTCTCGGGCTCGATTGTGTTATAACCATCGCTGTCGGCTCATTGTCTTTGAGGATGTTATCACTCCAGTCCCGTCTTGTAAGTTCCTCGTCGGGGACCTTGGTATCCGTGATACCCACTCGCGGTGTTGGCTCGACACCCTGTAACCAGTTCCACTCCCTATAGTGCTTATCGGGAATCTTAGCATGTGTGGTACCCACTTGCGTTGGTGAATCGGGCTCCGAATTAGGGTGTGTAACACTTGAAGAACTCGCGATGGAGTTCGTAGGTGAACCTTGCACTCTTCCACGACCATTGTGTCGGCTTCCTGAACCGCCCATCTCCTCGTGGTTCGGAAAATCTGCGACGGTCGTTGGTTTTGGAACGTGTGGCGTGGCGTCTCTTTTCTTCTTAATCATCATTTCAACATGATTTTCTCCCTCCCGCGAGAGATTTTGAGATTCTAGAGTGGAATGTCTGTGAGCAGAGGTATCGGAGCCATCTCGAGGGTGCTGACTTGAAGTGTGAGGAACAGCACGGTCTTTGCCCCTACTACCTACCAGCGCTTCAAAATGGCTCAGAGGTTCGCTGCGTGCTTTTGGCTTTTGATTCATGACAAGTTATTGATGATTGGTGAACGGGATCGAAGAGAATATTCATAGAGGATGGTTAGCGGATGTGTAGTGTGCGACCCACATAATACTGAATAAGCGTCAGTAACAAGTGTTGATGTACCTAAAATCTGAATGAAATATCGGCTAAGTTGAAAACTCCGCAAAGTGAATAGAGGGACTAAGACTGAATTGGCTCTCAGATTGGTCTCATTGTCGTCTTTTGTTCCGCCGATAAGGAAAGACCCATGACCTATACTACGTGAACGAAAAACGTTGTTGATCGGGAACAAGATACATAGAACAAATGAGACATTAGATTTATGTGGTATCACATGGTGATGGCTTCGTATGACGCTTGACTCGACAGTATGCACACTGGAATGATGGGTATCCGCATGCGGTAAAGTGAGATTCAATGGCTGAAAGAGTCGCGCTTTCTGCCTCTCTTTGTATCCTGAAAATGACCGAGCTGACATGCAGTATCTAAAAGATGATAAACTCCTTTTTGCTGGCGAGAGAAGCAAACCCGCGAATCTTCAAAACAATTTGCTTCCGATAACGCTGGATGATCTGTGGCCAAGCACGGTGCCGTGCCCCCATGAGCGTAGGCGACCTTCATTTTCAATCGGGGCATTTTGTTTACCTGCAACTAGGTCCAAAGAATGTAGATATGGTTTTTCTCTGAGACTGAACGGAAGCTGGAAGGCGAAGTAAAGAAGTATGTCGAAGTGGGGAGAGCTGTGAGCTGCGAGCTGCAGGAGACCGGGCAACCGCCAAGCCCTTCTTTCTCCGCCACGAGCGAGTAGGTCCCCAATGTTCCATAGCCATACAGCCAATCTAAAGCTATTAAAACGATTGAATTTTTTCAGTATATCAAAAGAGTGTCTTATGAAACTGCTGCACATATAAATTCCACGCTCACTAATAACCTTTCCAGGATATTGCCACATTGTCCCACAACTCAGTAGTTGTCATAATCCAAAAGTGTTGATTGCAACAATCTTCGCACCGTTCTCCGACATCTGCCCTGTGCTCACATCAACAAATCTCCCGCCAGTCCCTACATACAGCACATCCTTATCATCTTCCCCCTTCCTAAATCTCGCCACTGTTGGATAATTGAGCACATCCGAATCTTGAGTCCCCGCAACAACACCCGCACTTCCATCCGGTTTGACCCTCGTCAATGTATTGTTGAGATTCTGCGCGACCCAGACACTCCCGTCCGGGCCAATATCAAAGTCATCCGCATTACTCGCGTAGCCCAGAATCTTGGCAGGGCCCGTGGCATGTCCATCAGGACTAATGGGGATTGTTCCCACAATACCCTGGTGCGATGAGGTGAAATAGAGCGTTGAATCGTCAACAACGCGGACTCCATTAAGCCCAGTGCCAGGCTGAGATCCGGTATTTGGTTTGAAGAGCGGGTCATCGATCGCCACAGCAAGATCCAGCGTACAAGTGTCAAAGCGGTAGAGGATACCAGCTCCTGAGTCAGCAAGCAGAACAGTGTCTTCTTTTGAGCTCAAGACTGTAAGGCCGTTTGGTACCACGATAGATGGTAGGTCAGCCAATTTATTCACAGCTGCGGAGTTTGGAACCTCCGGTGAGTAGCTGCGCATGTCGACTTGCCAGATTGCAGTCGAATTGGGCGTGGTTTTGGAGGTTTCGAGGTCTATTCCGAAAGACAAGACAATGAAGATGTCCGGGTACAATTCAGTGATACCAAGGAGACCATTGGAGGGTGGAAAGGTGTGGACGATCGGAGGGGAAGTTGGTTGCAAATGCGGATCGACAAGGTAGATGCGCGGATTTGCGAGATCGTTCGCCACGACTTGACCATTGCTGCGGATGGCGAGATTCTCTATCCAGGTCTGATTGGGGAACTGGTAGACAGTGCGGATTGAAAGCTCAGCGGCTGTACTAATCGCTGCGCCGAAGGCCAATGGAAGTGTGAAGATCCAGGTCAGAGGGTACATTCTGAACAAAGGCATGGATTTCAAAGAAGGATTATAAGCACAATGAAAAACAAGGGTGTTGATAGAAACTACAGAAAAAGGGCACATATCGAATTTTATAGCATACCTAGTTTCTGTAAGAGTGTACAAGTCTCCTTCGGAGTTTTAGCCCCCAAATTTTGTTTTGGCGGATACGGAGGTCAGAAACTAAGCGACAAGCGCTGTGGAAGATGACTCACTCCAGCTGATGCTCAAACAGGTAAAAACGGCGGCTTACTGACTCATGGCGCAAATCCATCAGGAAGAAGGCGCTGCTGATTCGTGTTGCCTTGACATTTCATGCGTCAAACGCTTCTCCAAGTCATTGTCAATCGAGTGTTATGAATCAGGAACGAAGGGAAGAACAAGGCCGTTGGCGCCTTGCAGCCATACGACATCATTAGCACTAGATAGCTGCAAGGCACTTCGTCAAGAGCGCAGTGCGTGACATATCGACACAGCCCATATTCTGCAGCTGGTGCTTGAGGTGATCTGGCATTGGATTTTTTTGAAGGCGATAGTTTCGAGAAACTTGGCCAAGGCGCTAACCCGATTTTGGCGGCCGATTTTGCAAGAGAAATCCGCGGCGCTTCTGAACAAGTTCAATGAGGTATTCGTGTTTCTCATTTGTGAACGCGATGCTAAAACCTATGATGCTCATTGAAATTTATCATTCTGCGGTCGTGCTCTTTCAATTCCGTGCAAATGGCTCTTTAGCTATGTTCACGGTTCAGTGGCTAGCGAACGCTTCACTACCAGGTTAGGAGAGATCTCTTCCAAAAAATCACGATCTAGCCTCTAAGCCTTGAAAATTTTTCCATGAGAAGTACGCGGCTGTAACGCCAAAATCGATCCGGTCTCCTGTCTGTCAAGCTTGGGCGAGGGTCTGTTCCAGCCGCAGAAACGAAACAAGCAGGACAGGGTTCATTAGATCCCGCCCGGCCCATCTATCCGAATCGCTCACAATATCGGACAAAATACTCTGCACCAGTCAACATCGACTTCTATTTCTCCATGGTAAACAAATTCGTGGCCAAGCGGTCCTGACAGTGCCTTTCAGATTTTCCAGAATGGGAACGGAGGAGGACCCTTGAAATGATTGTGCATCTGGAATCACAAGCTCAAATAGGTTTCGAAGCTCATCCTTTTTCTTTTACCACTAGGTGAAATTTCCTCTTTATAGTATTTTCTCATCTTTCCCCGTTCTATTGCCGTGAGCATGCTTTCATTTCGTCAATGGGCTTACTGCGCCGCGTGCGTTGCTGCCTTCCTTCCTTCCTCGCTGGCCCAGGTCAAGTGCAACGGGACCTTCAGCCAAATTTCCGCATCATCATTTGTAAATTCGCTGAATCCAGGTTGGAATATCGGAAATACTCTTGATGCGATACCAAGCGAAGGTGATTGGGGTCCTGCCTTGGAATTCTCGACCCTGCAAAATGTCAAAGAGGCGGGTTTTAAAGGAGTTCGAATCCCAGGTCAGAACAAGCAATGCATACTTGACTCGGCTTGCTGATGGTCGGCAGTGACTTGGGCCTACCATTTTATCAACGATTCGTCCCCGTACAACGTCGATCCAACCTGGATGCAACGAGTTGCTGAAGTCGTAGAATGGGTAGACTCCCTCGGCTTCTACGCGATCCTTAATGTGCATCACGATTCCTGGATATGGGCCGACCTCTCAGTTGCCAATGCAAACTATACGCAGATCGAAGACAAGTTTTATCGGCTGTGGTATCAGATTGGAACCCAATTTGCCTGCGCATCATCCCGTTTGGCGTTTGAGCCATTGAATGAGCCGTCAGGAAGTACTCAAGAGCAGGCAGCGGAGCTCAACAAGCTTAACAATATTTTTTTGAGGGCCATTTCAGAAGCTGGGGGGTTCAACTCTCAACGCGTCGTAACCCTCGTTGGTCTTGGCGAGGATTCGATCAAGACTTCCCAATGGTTCGAGCGCCCAAGTTCGAATACTACGAATCCTTGGGCAATTCAATACCATTATTATTCGCCGTGTATGCTGTTCTCTCTGGCTAAAATTAAGTTCAAAGGTTGCTAATGGTACAGCAGATGACTTCATTTTTAGTGCATGGGGAAAGACCATTTGGGGTAGCGACGCTGACAAAGCTGCTCTTGAAACCGATCTGTCCCTCATCCGTGATAATTTTACGGACGTTCCACTTCTAATCGGAGAATGGTCAGCGTCGCCAGATACTACCGAGACTGCTGCTAGATGGAAGTACTTCGATTTCCTAGTGCGAACTGCCGCAAAGTATGACACCGTGACCATGCTCTGGGATTGGAGTTACCATTACGCAACGCTCCCTTGGCCCGACCCTACAGCGCAAGACATTCTGATCAACGCGAGTAACGGGGTCAACAATGCCCTGACCGATAGCACCGAAGATCCAAACGCAGTGAGCCAGGACAGCTCGGCCTACGTCTATCAACAGCTAGGCGCTGTTGTCAAGGACCAATCTCTTCCTTTGATCTTGAACGGCAATAGTCTTCAATCCATTGAGTCAAGCTCCATGTCGACTTTGCAAAGCGGCAGCGACTATAATGTTGAGGGGAGCAACGTGACCCTGAAATCTTCGTTCTTATCCACAGTCTTTTCTTCTAACTCTACCGCTGGCCCCAGAGCAAATTTGACATTTCATTTCTCCGAAGGGGCTGATCTACAAATCCAAGCCGTACAATGGGACACGCCGACATTGGCTTCCAACTCGTCATCGGCCGTCACGGGGTCAGATCTTCACATCCCAATCAGCTGGAAGGGACTGTCCCGGCTGGCGACCGTGAAGGCGGTAAAGAGCGACGGGTCATTCCTGGAAGACAGCTGGACACAGTACCTCGGTCCGTTACAGCAGGGCCGACTGGTAAGCACTCAACCTTCGCACGAATAGATGTATTGGATCAAATCTGATAAGACTACAGACCTACAGCTCTCATTACAATTACGACGGCTCGAGCGTAACGCTCACGGCACAGGTTATAAGTGATGTGGTTGCATCGGGTCAAGCGACTACTTTTACCTTTGAGTTCTATCCAAGAGTACCTGGAAATGCGGTCAACTATACGCTGAATGTTTGAGTGACATGAGAACTAAGGATGTCGAAAGCAGGTAGATAGCAGATGGGGAATGATGAGTGAAATACTACCCTTCTACAAACAATACCAATCTACTATCGGGATCTGACTAAACATGCCACCATGCAGGAAATCAACGTCTTAAATATTCCAGCCCGGTCCCATCTTCCAGCAGGCAAGCCAAAGCAAAAGGTCGTCCCAACATCTTGAAACCCCTCCGCCCATGCGTCGGCGGGCTGGTCCCGTTGGGTGGCGCAAGCCTCCGCCTCCGCATGTCCACCCACACTCCGCCCGCTGCACTGAGCGGCCAAATTCCGGGACCAGAACTACCAGCTTGTAAGGTGCAGATTTTGAACCCCGAAATTTTTTAATTGGTCGGCGTGCGGGTGTTGATTAGGGGTCTTGATAGATGTGATTCCGAGACTTGGTAGCTAGGGGCTTGTCACTGCGATATTTATTCTTAGCTTTAGAATTGAACTATTCGATTGCTGGTTCTGTTCCTGATACACGCATGAGATGGTCTCTATGCGCTAGCCCAGCAGCTTGGCTCGTACCTGGTTGTTGAAAGGAAGGTGATATATTTGAACCCCTCCCTTTTCCAAGCTGGAGAGTTGATCGCTCGTGCAGCAAGAAGTATTGTATCTGTAATATGCTACGCCGGCCTGTAGAGAGAAGTTGACCATCGGTGTATTGACTGGGTGATGCTGCTTGGTCGAATCATGTCCCTGCTAGCTTATGGTGTTCTTTTCTGTGATAGGCTATACAGTTACCGCTCACAGCAGGAGATGGGCTTCTTGTCGATATTTCTGGCCTTGTAAAACGCGGTATTATGTATACATTTAATAGACAACGGCAAGTTAGATATCCAAGCCGACAGAACTAGCGCCGATGTGGATAGACACATAGACATAAAGCCGGCCATCAAGGTGAGCCGATGACAAAACAAGGATGCAAAAGCACACCGCGGCCTCGGTAAGCCAGATCAACGACCCTCAGAGATATTACTGCGTATGTGTATTGTATTACGTCACCCGTGTATCACGGGGAGCGCTCTCAGGCGTGTACCGATACAGCTTCCCTTGACGCACAAGCGGGAGAGCTCTCAGGCGCCAACCGCGCTCTTTCAGCCTGGCAAGTGCCGCATAAAAGACGAGGTTGTTGACGTTCCGGAGCGAATCGAAGGTGTCGCGAATTGATATTACGTCTTCCCACGTGTAAGCCAATTCTCCCTGCTCGTTAGGTGATTTGATGTCATCGAGCCTCCATGGAGGGAAATGGCAAAATTCGTGGAAAATAGTAAAGCTTGTTATGGGCATCAGCATGTTGATGCTATCGAGCTTGCTTAGGTCGTGGCTTAGAGCGAGCCATTCTAATGTAGGGACACCTTCGGGATCCAGCGAGTTATCGCAGATGGTGACAGTGGCCCAAATCATTTCTCGAGGGTAGCCAGGGTATTGGGCCCACACGGACGCCGGGTCCCATGTCATAGCTGTACGACCAGTAATTTGACACCCGCGGTCGGAGCCCATCGCGATCCTGTTGGGACGGTCCACCCATTCCTGGTATTGTCCATTTATTGAGTCGGGAGGCAATGGTCTTTGGGCCTGAGGAACATAATCAGCCGGAGGGCTCTCCAGGTCGCTACGAAGCTGCCATCTAGATGTGCCATCTAGCCTGTCGTTGTCACAGTAATAACGATAGTTTCCTGTCGGTTGTTGGTCAGGTCGTACGTTTGGATCTGCCTTCAACTCCGCCAACGCTGTGAAGATGTCATGAAGGCGATCAAAGACAGCTTGTCCCTTGGGCTCAGCCAGGGTAGCCTTGAAGATCGTGCGAAAAACAAACACGTTGTAAAGATCATCTGCATCTGCGAGCATTCTCAATGCGCTTTTTGCCATCTGATTTGCTGATCTCAGGCCCTGGGAGAAGAATGTTCGCTTATGCTTTTCTGCCCCACACGAGCGGTCGACCCAAAATGTAAATGGATCCAAGCTGGAAACGAATGACACCAATACAAGCACTAAGATGGTCGCTGGTGTTTTCATAGTACTTTGGTGAGGCTCAAGGTCGAGTCATATGTCGAATATTTTTATGTGCCCCAGGAAAGGAAGAGGCGAAGACGCCTCGAGGAATAAATCGTCTTCTCTTTGACCAGCATTAAATTTATTGTTCCAAGTAATCCTATGCTGGCATGGCGATATATCGAGAGCCAGTCCTTTGAAGGCTTGCTGCAGGGAAAATGGGTCTATGAGCCTTGTTGCCAGTCATGTTGGTCGCCTGTGCTGCGGATGATACGTGACATGGAGGTCTCTTTTCATTCATATAGCTGTGCAATTGCTAAACAAGAATCCATACACTCGCGCATCATGCTTCACTTCAGAAGGGTGTAAGCGATTTATTACTCTGTGTTAATCGACAATAGTATCGGTATCTAAACCTTTCTCAAATGCCTAATTCTTACCCAGACTAACAGTGCTCAGGCAACGCCCCTTAGTAACTTACTTCAAAGATGATGAATGCATTCTGGGGCCACTTTCACCATCAATAGCGGTATATTCGTTGTTTGCCGTAATATCCTCTGGTTTGGTCTTAGTAAAGATGATTCTGTAGCATGAATCAACGTCGGTCTTGACTTGAAAATGATGGAAGTCTCTTTTGGAGTCTGCTGCATCGGAAAGAAAGAAGTCATTTTGCCATGAGAAGTTTGAAAATGGACGAATATCGGCTGCTTATCGCGAAGTCTATATATCTTGGGTTCACCGGCAAGCGAAGATGCTCGTAAACAACTGGGTGCGTAGGGGGTTTGAAATTACCATATTCATACACGATTATTGGTGCTGGTGGTCGCGTTGGTGATGCCAAGGTTTTTGGCCTCAACCCTCCAGCACTTCGCCTCTCCCTCCTAATACTCGGCAACACAATGCCAAATGCCTTTCGGCGGCCCGTTCTAGTGAGCTGAAAGTGAATTGTCATGCTAACTTCATAAGCTACTGTAAGTGGTGTATTTCGCCTTTCTTTTGCGCATGCAATGTGCCTCGTTTGGCTCATCGAGATCAATGGCTGCTGCTCGCTTCATGGCATGGACATCTTGAGCCACGACGGAATTAAGTCTTCGGACTATGAGAACGGCCCTCGTTTTTCGATAACTTGTCCTATAGAAATACTCTCCTGAAACATCCGATAATGGACGGTGAACAAAAACGAAAGATTCTTGCACAATTCCCACGATCCCCAATTTGGGATGAAACTACACAGAACATTGTGGATACTACTCGTGCTTTCATCCACCGGAAACCCCAACCGACCATATCACAGCTTCAAGAAGACAGTTCGAAGAGTAAACCGCTTGATGATAGCTTCCACTTCGTCTCGACAGTTGTCCCAGTTCCGCCCGAAGATGACGCAAGGCTAGCTCTATTCAAAGCGATCCAATCCTTTGGGCGACTTGACCACGAGAATCCTCCGGCTGCGGAAATAGCATTGGAATGGATTAGTGACAGAACTGAAGGGGCCAGAGCAACCGCTCACAGGAACGTCAATCTCCACGACAATATAGCAGACCTTTCGGCCGAAACAAAGAGCAAGAGAATGATATTGCACATCCATGGAGGGGGCATGTTGTACGCCTCTCTCGATATATGACCAATTTTCTTTGCTGACACCCTGGCAGTCAAGGGAGTCCTGCTTCGTATCGTGCGACAACATCCACCCTTGCGAGACTAACACAGAGCCGGGTTGTATCAATTGAATATCGTCTATGTCCACAACATCTTTTCCCTGCCTGCCTCCTCGACGTCTTTATTACCTACCTTACTTTGCTGTACCCCCCGCCTGAGAGTGAGCATCTACCCATCGATCCTTCTACAATCGTCATTGCTGGAGACTCGGTTGGAGCTTTGCTAGGATTTAGCCTACTTCAGGTACTTTCTCAGACCAAAGCATATGCACCTATATCTTTCCACTCTCGTCGCATTTCATTCCCTTTACCATATCCTGCCGGAATCGCCGGAATGAGCACCGTTGGCGAGCAGATTTTTGGTATGCGCTCCTGCGAGACCAATCGTGTCCATGATCTTTTCCTGGATGTGACATGGGCTTATCCAGATTACCCACCATGCCACGTTTGGCCTAAGAAGCCGCCAAGTGCGAGCATCATTGGAAGAGATATTCTGAATTTCACCAACCCGACCATATCACCCTGTCTGGCTACAACCTGGGAGGGCTGTCCACCTATGTGGTTCGGATGTGGGGAAGACCAGTTCATAGATGGTGCAAAAGCTATTGCTCGCCGTGCTAACCAACAAGGCGTTCATGTAACATGGTACGAATTCGAGGCTATGCCGCATTGCTTCCCAAATTTACCTGGTTTGAGTCGATCCAAGCAAGCCACTATTTTAATGGAGCAATGGGCAGCATTTTGCCGCCGCTGCGCGGAAGAGCCAGAGAGCCTAGGACCGAGCCCACAGGTATTTAAAGTGCGTTTCAAAGATCTCAGGAAAGAGAGGATGGCTCTAGAGACGCTGGAGGACCCCACTTTCAAGGAATTGGAGTATTTGTTCAAGGCCCGGCTCGAGCAAATGCAGCGCCAATTCGATCGAGATTGGTCGCGCAAAACAGATAGAATGGCAAACTTATAACTCGAACAAGGCCAAGAAGGTGACACTCACTATTGCCAACAGAGTGAAGCTCAAGCCCCAACATCTCTGATTGTAACCGAATATTGCGAATGCCAATCGAGGCGTCAAGGAGCGTTGGGAGTAGTGGCCTACTACGTCTTACCTTACTCACTAGTGATAGTAGCACTGACCTACCAAGGGAAAAAAGGAGCAGCACGCCAGTCAACTCGGATTTTGAAAGGGTATACAACCTTCTCGGCCTCGGGGAACCAAGACTTTGCACCTGGATTACTCTGGTGCTCGAAAGCCGGCTAAGTAAATAGGTAGATAGATAGGTCGTGAATCCTAACCAATAAAACCAAGATCTTCTTCAACGGGCTCACAGTAGGCATCCATCGACTTTAGACCAGGGTTTTCTCTGCCCTAGGAAGACCTGTGGTTATTAGGGCTTGGAACACTCTGAGGTGCTAATTATAGAATAGCAAAGACCCTGCCCGTGTAGAAACGATGAGTATGAGGTACGTACACCCCAAGGGAGAGTAAATAAAAGCTGTCTGTAGCACAAATGACGATCTGGATTCTTGTGGGATCAGGTTGTAGAGTAAGGAACATGGAGACATAGTCACGGAAAGGGCTTAACCTACATCTCTCCTATTTGGGCGCAGACTAAGAAAGGCCGCCGATGCCTACAGGCAGTATGAGAAAATCATCGATTGCTCATTGGATCCCATTATCAAAATGTTAAATTAGTGTCATACTGACTGCATCGAGCACGGAATGGACACATTGTTCGAGGAGTAAAGTCTATATAGGTCTATCTCAATATGTCCATCTTAATATCTCCAAATTTCACGACGACGCCCCCGGACACATCGACTTGGCGTAAATCCAACCTGTCAACCGATTCGCAATATCCGAAACATAACAAGCCGTTGCCCCATTTCCATTGCTCAGATCCCCGTCGGCGGCAATCGCGCCGCTGTTGTACATTCTCGCCGCACTGTACGCGTTTCCGTACGTGTTCAGGTGCTGCGCCAACCCGGGTCCGGATTTGGTCCCCTGCGTTCCATCTTGCACCATCTGAAGAATCGATTGGGAAGGGCTGGAGGATGAAAAGCTCGCTCCATTGGCGGACTGCATCAGGCCCGGGTTTTTCACACCGTTGTTGGTGGTCGGGATATGAACACACCCGTGCGACTATGCTGTTAGCTAGTTGCTAATGATGGTTGCGAACTCGCACACTTACCTCTTGGAGTATCACAGCTAAAATGAACCTGTGGTCGACGAGTGATGCTGAGGCGCGTGACTGGATTGCATTGTAGATATAAGTTATTTCCTTGTCACTTTGGTCGTTAGTAGTGCTTATCGTCGTCTAGGACAGGAGTACTAACGTGACATCCTTTCCATACCCTAAGATCTTGCATGACTGAAGTATCACGTTCCTGTTGGCCTCCCACATGTTAGCGAACGATACCCATTCCTCCTTTGGAGGGAAATGTGGTGCTGGGCCAGAATAGTAGATGTATCTGTCTGTGCCTGCGCCTGCACCGTCATCCGTATTGTTCGCATCTTTTGAAGCTCCTCCGTTGGTGAAGGCTGAACTGTTAGTGACCTGTGTGTATGATGGTGTGTACTTGAAGGAGTGCTTTTTGGATACAGCTATAGCCACTGCAAGTACTATAATAATGATTAAAGTAACTGGAATTACTATAACAAGAATTTTCTTTTTCCAGCTCCATCTTCTAGATTTGTGGTCTTCATATCCAGCATACTTTCCCTCGGTTTTGTACTCATCGGTGGAGCTTCCGTAAAATGTCTCGGAGTGGTATGACATGCGCTTTTCGTCGTAATCTTGACGAATTCGGGGGTCGTGATGCTGTTGGCGTTTGTTATGGTCGTGCCGATCGTGGCGTTCTTTACGTCGATGGTGGGCCGAGCTTTCTCTTGCATGGCGGTGATTGTGGCTGTGTTGCTGCAGATCATGCAGATAATCGGCGTTGTATTGATTGAGATGACTATAAGTTAATTCGGCTGGGTCTGGATTGTTAGTTGTTGAAGGTGGGGTTGGATCAATTGACCAATGCAATTCCTTCAGGTCATGAGCGGCACGAAAGCGGGATTCTGTGTCTTCCTGCGCTCTTGAAGGCAAATGTGCTCGTTCCGGCTTTGAGTCGTCGATGTTGTCGTCGTCGAGCGGCTTAGAGGTGGCCGTAGTGTTGATCTTGACAGGAGACGCAGATTCTCTCTTCGCGCGGCGCTTTGCTCTTCTTTCGCGGCGACGAGCGCGCCGACGTTCGTAATCAGAAGCTGTCTCATCTTCAAATGGTGCCATGGTAGTCATGAACCGCGTATATGCATAAATAATGGATGAATGGGAAGACGCAAGATATACTTGGGACGACTAACTACAGGTGCTATAAACAAAATCGAGGCTGTTACAGGTTGCTGGGACAACCATAGAAAGATAACACCAGCACCAATTATCAGTGATTTATGTCTCTATGTACCTAAGGTACTTATCTGGAAATGAATGGTCTTGGCCCTAGCCTACCTAGGTAAGTGACCGTTACCGGGACAACGAGCAGGTCTGGATCTGCTTGATGGAAGTGCAGTGCGCCAAATTGAAATCTTGGCGATAAGGGAAGGCACATAGGAAATGTTCTATGCGGCTAACGCGCGGATTTTCCGTCTAAATAACGTCAACGCAATGTCGTGAATTACGCGATTTCGTTGATTTAGCTAACTAACAGTTCCAATTATCACCCTGACCTTTGGCGCCTTCTTCAACACAGACAGCGTTAGTCCGATTCCTCACATCCTGGAATTGGTCTTAGCAGCGCTTGTAGCTGCGATTGTTGCATCAGCTATGCCACTCACTCTCTAGCTCTCATCAGACAGTAGGTGCCTGTGTTTCACCGTCATCGCCTTCCTGCTCCCCTCTGCTCCAAGCTCTCTGCCTCGGTAGTGGTGTGCCCGCTTTTAGTAATTTCACCAATGCTTTGATCTTCGCCATTGACTGCGCTTTGTGGGGTTCGATCGCCTATGACTGGCCGCCCATCGGTGGCCGCCGCCGCAACAGCAACCTCACTCGTCTTGCCGCTCTCTATCTGGGTACAGGGTGACCCAACCTTCTCAATAGCGTCTTTGTCGTCTTCTGCCACTGAAGGGAGCCTTATCCGAGGATGTTCAGGATCCTGAATATTTAATACGGCGAGTAATTGCGCCTTTTCGGTCACCGGGATAGCGCCGACGCCAACACAATTCTTCCACGTACCAGCATCGATTTCTTCGTGGGCTATGCGCTGTATTTGTAGGATATCATTAGCAGACCATTCTAGACGTGAATATCTAGTTTTGCGACATAGACGAGTGTCAATGATCTCAATAATGAACTCTAGCGTATATCCTAAAATAACAATAAGCCCGCCGACAATCATAACTATGGCGAATCCAAGAACCGAAAAGTTAGAATACGCTGAAGACCGAATCTTCTGCAGATATGTTAGCTTCCAAGAGTCAGATTTGGACCAGACACGAAACCAGAGTCACGACAAATTGATGGTCAGACAGGGTTTTGTATGACATTTCCTACTATCATTCATCGGACAGGCCGTAGGAAATTTTCCGCCTGGAAGTATACATAAAGAAGCCACGACACGTACCTGACTCTTGCAGAGGAATTTGTTTTGGAAAGAGTCAGGAGACTTCCAAAAATACTTTTGGAACTCTACATCGCCAGGTCCAATAACACCATCAACAATACCTTGTAAAGAAGTCAAGGTAATGTTATGCCAATACTCAACTTCTAACTGCCATTGATTGTCGGGAAGGGGGCCTGAAATGCCGCTATCGAGAAAATCCCTCGATGTCAGCGATGTGACCCCAAGGTTATAGATAACCTGAGTAATATCCTGAAAATAGTTCATGACCCAAGGTAAGATACTGTACGCATCATTCTCTTTTGATATGACAGGGTCTGCGAGGTCTGCTTTGCCGCCCAGGATGGGGCAGCCTTGGTTGGAAGAACTCCGAGGGGTGCAGACCTGGTATTGCACTTTACAACCAAGGGCTGATGCAGGTTCATCTGAAATATACCTGGACTCATTCCCGATAAATTGCTTGCTGAATACTTTGTCGACAAATTGATGAGCAGCATACCAGTCGCCATTTATTTCGCTTGGATACATTACATCGTTTGCTGAGAGGAAAACCAGCATCAGGTCGTTGTCTGTCGATGTTTGTCCTAGATCGTCGATAGGTTCGTATTCTGCGCTGCGCGACCCGTTGTGGCTATACGCTCCCCTCCACCTACACGGTGTTAGTTTCGACACCTCAAGACATGAGTGGTCTTGTCGGGAATACTGACCCCAGCCGATAGTCCGCCATCCCGGTGTAAAAGTTTTCAAAGATAATTTGACCTCTGGAAGGAATTGGATATACAAAGGTCAGGTTGGAATCATTGATTGATTTAAAGCCTGTATTGACTTCACCGTAGTAATATTTCATGTAGGCGATGTCGCTCGAGTAATTGTGTATTTGCTTATAGCCTTGTGAAACTAATGGCGCGCAATGGGTGACTATTCTTACTGTGTACTGCAGTTTCGGCGGTAAATTAAGACCTAGATCAGAGTTGACATTCAAATGGCCCGTATCGAGTTTAATGTTGCGGTCTATACTGCGGCAGATGTTTGACTGAAATGGGCATGGTGCCTGATAGTCAATGGTACTAGATAACTGTCGTTTGACGAATGTGCCGCAACCTTCTACCTCCGTAGTCTTTGTGTAACAAGTTTGAACATAATTTGCATAAGAGTTAGCCTTTCTTGAGAAGTAGGGATATAAAATTGTGGAGCCCATATTGTCGGTCACAATGTGCGGATCGCCTCCGTAAGTTATACCGCAAGACTTGCCCGACAGGAGTACTTCGTTGCCCATTCCTGAACTTATTCTGGCCGAAATAATACTTGCAACTGCAAATGCTGCCGTATTCACAGCTGTAACTAGAATGAGCGGCAAAATTCGATATGGTCGGTTTGCCCTATGGCGCCATGCCCATAGAATGCGTAGAAGCCGTATGGTGCTAGTGGTTCCATTCTCGGAGTTTCGCAGAGTGGCTTGAGTTTGATGGTAGAGTCCGTCCCTAGGTAGGTTGGAGGAGAGATTCTGGTGCAATAGAAAGCTTGTAATTCGCCAGAAGCTTGTTCCTACGAACGTGACGAAAATAGCGAGGAATGCGGTTAGAAGTGTACCACTCTGATGGGTTAAGGTAAGTGTTGCGCCTGTAATGCGTCCGCGAGACCAGTCAGTCCATATACCAACATAGACTGGAAGGTTTGCATCCGAGCCCAGGTCAGCCATATTGGGTTGGAGCTAGAAATCACGGTGACAAAAAGCAAGATCTGACGTTAATGATAGACTTGGGAGGAAGAATGGATTCCTTAAGTCAAATCTGTCATCCCATCAGCCTTGCGCTCCAGCGACGGGTCCAAGCGCGATCTCGCCAGGTGGCTCTCGCTTCTCAGACATATCGTGACTGGAGAGGCAGCCTAATCAACGCGGTCGACAGGGGAGAGCTGAAGAACGGAAAATAACCATGTTGTATAGCTGTTTCTATTCTATGATCATGTCAGGTCGATGGCTGAATTCGTGCATTGATTCTTTACTAAGATTGCATAGTCGCATGCATTCAGGCTTCCGAAGGCGTTCGAACCTGCAGGTTTCCTCCATTGTCCGGTGCGTGCGACGAAACTGGCATCGCGGCCATTCACCTCTATGGAGTCCAACAAGGCTGGCGTCAGTTATAGGATGACCAACTAGACCTCGCCGTTAATGATCAGAATCTGCGTGGCTTACTGCCTCTTTTCTCGCCGTAAAGATATGTAGAGCTTCTTGCAGGTTACCGCCACTGTCTCGCTCTCGACCAATGAGACCTTGAGAACATTAATCGAGTCTTGGGGGCCAAGGAGGCTCCACTAGCTTGGGCACGTACGGCGAAGTGGGAATGTAGGTCGTAGTGTACAAGAATGTGTCACAGATGTCTAAGTTTGTTGACCTCTTGCAGTTCAGCTGAGAACTAATGTTTCGAAAATCGCGCATAGTACGATCGGGCTGCACGGGTTCCGTCCTACAAGTTAACGCCTTGTCTGTTTCTCTCTGTCACACCTTCTCTTTGAGGACCATGTTCTCGGAACAGTGAATTGGCGAGAAAGCAATCACCTATTCTAGCTTGAAGATAGCCGAGTGATCATATATCTGACGGCGGTGAAAACATCAATGTTGGGACGCTCACGTTTGCTCAAGACGACTTTCCACGTCGATAGGACAAGTGCTGTTCGATAGTCGCATAAAGACAGAGATTCTTTCTGGGAAAGAAGCTTCCTCAATCAACACTGGACAAAAAATAAAGACAATTAAAGCTACCCTTATACTACTAGCTACCGAGTACTCTATGAATAGAAGCTGCAGCTGCCGAGCCTAGTCTGGTTTGGAATCCAATCGACGTGTTCGGCATGCTGAGGTTGCGCAATGCTGTGGATTGGTGCAATTGGGACTAGCCGTCGAACCTTGCTAATACCATACGTAGTATTGACACTCAACGCAAATCAAGGTCTTTATGTCTTACATCAACGCTTTTCGATGAATAGGACTAGCACAGGTCTTGCGCTTCCGTGTTGGATGTCAAAGATCCGCAAAATTGTGATTTCTGTGCTCTCTGAGGCAATGATCTCAGCCTGATCGAACTTGGGTCACAAAACGCCAAGGGATGAGCAGGAAGTCGAGGCTGGGTGAGAGAAATCGTGGCCCCCTTACCGGCTAATAATCGGCCTAAAGTGCCTGAAAGGGGGGGATACGAATTCTGTCACCCAGGCTCGAGTGAGCTTTGCGCGATTTTGGTGAGCTGTAAGGCGGCACCACCCTAAAGCCCAAAGCAGGCGAGGTCGGTGCGCAAAAGTGAAATCTTGGCAGTATACGTGGGGTGCAGTTGCCCGCACGACTTCTGACATTCTAGAACCAATGGAGACATGCTTAATCCTTCGTTCTTAAGGCTATGGTCTGTGGGTATTTTGGCCCCCTTACCCCCAAAGCAACCGTTTTCGCCGGAAAGCACTGCGCATGATTACCAGTATCTATCGTTCTTGTGCTCAACGTATCCCCTGCCTCTTCATAGGCTCCTCAATCTTCGCTAGATAATTCTTGAAATCCTCCGTCACTCTTACAACCTTCTCCAGATCTTCCTTCTTAACCTGTTCATTCTTGCCGCTCGAACTAGCCAGCGCCTGCGCACTCGTCATAATATTCCGGATCTGCCTCCCGTTGAATTGGTACTCGCTCAAATCATCAAGGCTCCCCTCGATCTGGCGCTCGTCGATCTTGTCTTCACCTAACCTAGCAAGCCACTTCTTCCAGATCTCCTCGCGCTGGGCCTGCTGGAACTCGCTGTGCTCGATGGCGATGTCGACACGGGACTGAAAGGCTTCGTCGAAGGTCTTGCAGCGGTCGGTGCACGAGTTGACAATTCTAGTCAGATGATTTGTATTCTTATGCACGAAAAGATGTATCTATTGCCATATGGCAATATTAATAAGATTCAGTCGCCGTTTTCCTCGCTTCTCGCCTCCATAGCTGCGTCTTAAACCTTACTGATCCTGTCACGATCAGTTTCACATCATTCATCCAGCCAAAAGCTTAAGCGTTTCTCGGTCTTTAGCATTCAATATGACCTCTAAAAGGTCATTTGTCAGATATTTGCTTAGCATGAAACGCTTGGCACCATTTGGTAATTCTCGACTGGTAATCCAGTATCACAATTCCTCTAAAGATTTCAGGGTAATATACCATTTTCAAAAATGGCAGGGGTACCCTAGTCGTTGCGTACCAGTAACGTTGTTTTTGAGGTATAGGAGTGGACTCGGTTGTTCAATATAAGATAGAATTACCCTGGTAGTGGCAGTGGGTGAACCTATGGATGAAAGTGAGGGTTTTTGGATTAGTGATCCGCTGATACTCGGTACCTTATTAAGAACTTGTGCTAGAACGCCCGATCCCTATCTTCATAATCACAAAGATCATGAATATATTTATGCGGTTTCCCTGGTGAGTCACACTCAGTTTTAACACTCAATATTTAGACTAGCTAGTACCATTACCATCAATCAAAGCATCATCAAGCTTTCGCTAGTCCTCGGCCAAGCCAACTCCATCAACGAACACAAGGAGAAGTGGAAAATCCGTCACCAATATGATTGAAGGGCACATTGGAAATATGATCGAGCGCAACCACGCCCGACAAGACTTCCATGCCCCGCCATATTTTGCCGATCGCAGGCCACTGGCACTTTCAACAGGAGCCTCAGTCATTGCGCTTCTTTGCTCTGATCCGCGTCTCGACCCGCACAAGATGTTAGTTCTTGATGGAAATCCCGGTATGTACTTGCGCTCCCGGAAGATTGGACCTAAGTAGTTCGCTTACACGAAAATAGGCCTAGTCGTTCGGGTACTTCGAGTGCCTGGAGGTCGAGCTTCGCTTGCTGTCAAGGCTCTTGTAGGCATGCAGGCCGTCTTAAATAGTGGGACGATTCTTGTGATTCATCATACTGGTAAGCTTCCGGAAACTGTACCTAATGCTTACGATGCGATGCCTAACTTTTTTGAATAGATTGTGGGATGACACACGTGACAGATGCGGAGGTCACGGACCATTTGCTTGGAATCGTCCCGGAGGATGAGAAAGAGTTCGTTCAAAAGGAAAATTCTGGTGAGATTAGAGGATCGTAAGTAAATCCAACCCTGAGTTTTCCTGAAATATTGCCGATTGAAAAATGTCAAGATTAGAAGAAAGCATTCACGAATATATTGAATTTCTTCGGGCATCGACATGGATCAAAAAGAACACGAGATTAATCGGCCTCAAATATAATACGCATACTGGCATGATCGAGGACGTCGAAGGTTAGAAACCTAAGGATTGGCCTGGAACATTGGACGCACGAACAGCGGACGATCGAATAGCAGAAGCCTAAGAGGATAACGTGACCAAGACGTAGATATTCATGAATAGTCCATGAGCAAAACGAATGTACGAGTTTCTAACCTAAGCCTGCTGGAAGGAAGCCCATCGAGCGACTAATGTTGAGCTGTGTTGGTGGACAGGCAAGTGGTCCAACAATTGCGCTCGGTTACCCGGCTTGCCGGCTGGAGACAACTAGATAGTCGGCGCTTTGTGGAGCCTCGCACTTTAAGTTGACTTTGTGCATCTCCGAGTGAGGTTTCTAGACTTATCTGTAAAGGTCTTTTTAGTCTTTTTAGTCTTTTTGATCTGTATAGGCACTAAAGTCCTGACTAAATTGTTCTGAGATGACATGGGAGTAATAATGATCTATTCGTCTCTACAGTATGAGATCTTAAACGAAGTCGTCCTAGTAGTTACAAAGGTATGAAACAGGACAAGACAAGATTATTTGGCTTCTGTTGTACATGCTTCAAACTTCTTACCCTCGCACCTATCAATATGACTACCTAAAATGCACGATCTTCCTATATTGGGCCATCTTCTTCTAGCTCCTGTAACACCCCTCACGTGCTCACCCCACAAGAGACCCCTTAATATTTCATCACCTCTAGAAGGACGCTGCCTGACACGAAGCTTTGGCGGCACCGTATGGTGAATCTCTATACGTCCACCAGCCAGATTCCTCAGGACTCGTTCACCACAGGTGCTTGCGTGGACGAAATCGTAGCTAATGTAAGTTCCAACTTCCTTGGACACGGCATTGTTTCAAGCTAGAGGAAGAGTGCGGCTTCTGTGCGGAAACAGAATTGCCTCATAGATCGCTATAGCTGGGCGTGGACTTCCAAGACCTTCAATACTAGGAAACTTGACTGGATCCACGACCGGACTCCCTATAAATTTGAACAATAGTAGATGCTGGCTCCGGTTGCGACTCAAGGTCCGGTTGCGATTCAAGATCCAGCTGCGATTCATGTTGTAGCCCTGGCTGCAATTCGGAGCGCCGCTCGCTAGAGCGACCTGACATAACAACGTTACTAGAGGAAATTTTAACGCCTCGCGAACGCTGCTTCATTCGTCTTGGCCGATACCAAAATAGATATACAGTGGACAAGGCGCCGATTAAAGCGGCAGCAACGCCAATAGAAATCCCCGCAATATCCCCGGCGTCTAAGTGCGAGCCTGTCGAGGTAGATGAATGGGACTGTTGTGGTGAGGACGATACTCCAGTCGTGGACGTGGATGGACGTGATATGGATACGTCGGACGTTGAAGATAGAAGAGTAGTGACTGTCGTAGTCCTATTATGAGTTGCTGTGACCGTCGTAGTTGGGCCTGAAATGGGGCTTATTGGTGCAGGGGGGTTTGATGGATAGAATGTCTTGATAGCTTGGACTCCAGAGAAAGCGGTAGAAAAGAATGTGAGGATCAGAACTAGAAACGCGAAACTGCGGATATTTAGACAATTGCTAGGCCAGCCATGTGGTAGCTCATGGGGTTTCACATACACAAATGTATACCATCCGTACGAGTCTCTTCTGTCCCTCCACAGCACTTTAAGAAAACTATCCGCTTGGATCTCTCGTAAGTACTGCTCTAGGTCTGTAATTCTGGGCCATAGATACTGGAAATCTGTTTTTGCCCAACGCTCTCTTTTATCGGCAGCTTGACTTCGAGGGGAATTTAAGCAAACGTTGGCAAGTCGTGGGTCTTTGGGCCGAGGGAAATCATCACTAGCGTAGAGGTCTTCGAAAAGGGCTTTGCAATAGGGCCCAAAGAACAGGGCATAGGACCTCAAGACCTCGGCCAAATATTCCCGTTTAAACCCCATTTTACTAAGATGTATTGTCAAAAATTTGAAGTAGCATGATGTTGAGTTCTTACTCCAGCGCCCACCCGGGAAGCCCTTTTTCGTCCACTGAATCGTGAGATGTGAGCATGCAAGGCATACAGAAGATATACAGCATTCCATTATCCAACCGCAGGTGCTCGGATACATCGAAGGTCCACTTGATCTTGACACGCCCAATTCTTCGAGCAAGCCTTGCGTTCAAGTTTCTCTTCGGTATTTCTTCTCCTGGTCTCGAATTCTCGGGCCGCACCCAGGGAGCGATCTGGGGTAGTAGTCCTGCCGCGCGTGCAAAGGCTGGAATTTCGTAGTTCCCGTCATCGATGTCTTTCAGGGTTTTTGCTCCGCCTTCGTGAATCAAACCCGAACGCACGTCAGAATCTCCAACGCAGGTTTGGAATTGTTCAATAAGTGTCCATAATGAGATGCATAATACGGTGTCGCTCACACGATGCCTTTTCCACAGTTGAGGATTGGATTCAGCTGAGAAGATCTGCTTAATCGTTTCTTTCGAGCTCTCGATAAAACTGGCAATTGTGTGATGAGGGTTTTCAGCGAAAAACTTGACGACCGCGGTGAAGAACTGAACGTTCTGGTGCTGAGAGGCGGAACGATCCTTCACACCCTGAGAAAGCCGTGTGCATACAAATTCAACGTAGGGATCGAGTGGATTGCACCCAGAGTAGTCAATTTCGGTTGAATTTGAAACATGATATAGAGTCCTTAAGAGAAGTTTTCGATCCGTGTCATCAATTTCAAACGCTGAGACTGTTAGTTTCCGTTTCCCATAGTCCTAGAGTTAGCGCACCGTATCCATTCCGACGTCGAGCTAGAAGGCGGGATAGAAGTAATCGCTGGAGCATAACGTATCATTGATGCAAAACCATCGCCTATACTTGTGTTCAGTTCGCGAAAATTAGTGTCCCAAGTAAAGACGGTGAGCATTGTCCAGCAGGGCGTCGGCGGATTTTGAAGCGAATTTTCGCGCATCATGAGGCCGGGGCTCCACGCCTGTCTGATGGTAGAGAGACGACGACAACGTTACACAATTGAAGTAGAGGGCTATTTGTAGGCTTGTGAGCGCGGTCATCAAATCCGTCAAGCTGATGACCACAACCAATAAGTTCCATTTGCGGGCCCCTCATTGTCGGAGCAGGATGAGATGATGGCTTGCACGAGCTCTGCCTCTTGGTTTGAGAGAAGCCTGCCAGCCTTGTGGTGTCTCCTCTCATTCGATGCTCGTACACCACTTCGAGGCTGCACATCATACCTCACGCGGCAGATTTTAAGCACACGCGCCCGACTTTAGGACTTCTTTTCTACGTCAGCCCGTAAGGCTTGCTCTTCAGCCGCTCCATCGCTTACTGATGTTTCAACAGATGACACTGGTCGCCTTTTTTTGCTTTTTGGAAGGGCAACCGACTTATCAATTCCAAAGCTACAAGGGGCTTCACACTGATCTGCCACTTTTCTGTTAATAGTCCAGGACATGGGTGGTGGCATTGCTCGTCCCTTCTCCATGGCGCCTTTCATAAGTCCTTCTGATGTCGCAGGGTTCTGGCTACTTAACTTTGGCCGTGAAGGCGGGAAGCAGGCGATGTGGGAGAAACAATGGAGACGGGTAGCCTTGTTGTTCCTTTTGAAAAAGTCTTGACTCTCCCAAAGCCGCAAAGCGCCCAGCTCCCACCGAAGAAGACCGAACCCCATTTCGACGACGTAAAGAGGACTAGAGCCTTGTTGCCACAGAATGTCGTGTCTGGTTTCAAAGTACCCGCCTGGAACAACGAATGTCAAATAATCACTACTAGCCGATCGCCATCTCCCACGTTGACCGTCTCGGCTAAAAGCACAGTCTCTTGGCCGGCAGAAACTACTATCATCAAGGTAGGGAGGCCCGTCAAGCAAACACAGCCGTTGCTAATCCTTGGGGGATTGGACAGCCCCATCACACTCAAACAACGTCTCTCCGTGATCAGGAAGCCTTTGGCAGGATCGCAAACAACTTTCCATGGCAACATGGTCCATGGATTCGTGTAAATCATCGTCTTTGGTTCGTGGGCGATGATCTAGAGCTACAGAAAGAAGAAAGCTTGCCACGTTTCTTGGAGTATGATCGACAATTTATTCCGCGAAGTCTTCGAAGCTCATTCTGCTTGCGGCTTGATGAGAATGCTAGATTTTGGAGTCATAGTCCTGTAGACTCTCCAGGAAGGAATCCCGACCACTTCTTGGAATCATTGAATTCCTTGTGCGGAGTGCCTCTACTTTCACACTTTCCGAGGGTTGAATTGTCCGGGGCAAATTCGGGAAAGCCCCCAGAAGGCAATGTAGCTATCAAACTGGAGGATTTGCGAGACGAGACGGTCAAGCTGCTCTTGTCTTGCGTCCCAAAATCAGTCGGCGTTTGTTGCTGGGCTGATGGGGAGGTTCAGATTGTTGCTCCAAAGATCTCTGTTGGCCAGATCAGCCAATTAAAGCTCCCTGAGATTCCAGGTCGTCGCGTCTCCGTGACGAGGTGGAGTCCTTTTCAAGGAGGAGGAAGTGACATTTTACCGTCCACCCGGATCTCCAGCTCAATACCACCCATCCCGCAGAAAGATGATATTTCCAAAAACCGTCCGACAATTCGCTCGAGTGGCAGCATACTCTTCAAACAGCCTTACACCCCCAAAAACGGCCCTCTCCCGACACCTAAACTCTCCAAAAAGCATACGCATCCAGAGGGACAAGGTCTCATCATTCAGCGTTCAATAAGGTCGACAGTAGACACCAAAAAAAAGGTCAGTGGCCTCAATTCGAAGGCCCTTCATACTCTATACGCCGTTTATCGCTCTATTTTGTGGTTTAGCAAGCTACCAGAACGAAAAGTGCGATACAAAAGTGACAACATCATCTCCGCGCTAAATGATTCAGATAGCCCACAGGACCTTGCAATGAACGGAGATATCGGACCACAGCGCTTTCGTTTCAGGAGCTTCAGGGCTCTTCAGCCAGGGCTCAATGCGAACGAACCTCAGCACCACAACCCGCCCTCTGAGGTATCTGAAGAATCTCAGCCGCCTCCTGCCCAGCGAACACCCGCTGTCTCATCAGGTCCGGCCCCGACGAGAGTGACCAGGTCGTTAGATCATAGGTTTAGGATAGGTACTACCGAGAGTAGTTTCGGAGTCAAGGTTCAGCGACAAAATTCACAAGACACATTCATGACCATCTCAAGTCATGCTGCCTTTGACAGCGTCAACAAATTTCCTGCCATCGTTTGTGGGCAGAAAGTCTCACGACTGAAGAAATTTCTCCGGCGGGGCTTCCAACCTTGGACGAGTGTCGTGAACGCCGATCTCTACCCTCTTGACAGTCATAACAAAGTATGAAAGACTTTTCTCCGCTCTAAAATGCTCACTGACCTTTCAGGTTGGCACCATCATAGAAACTCTTGACGAACTCCCTCAGGAGCGCCAGCCGATCTTTCCCGACGACTTCACTGAGAACGTCTCCCTTGTTCAACTTACCAATCGAGAGCTCTCCATTCCACGATCCGACCGGCTAAGCTGGTGCCAGCAATCCGACATAAGCTTCGCCTCCGTCAAAATAGAGCCTGATCAGGCTTTTGGGAAGTCCTTCATTCTCGGCGCATACTATTCCAAACACAAGTTCTCAGGGCGTGAAGGCTCTCTCACTCTTCATACCGAGCGCGACATTGACACCTTCCGCAAATTTCTCCTCTTCCGCCGGCTGTTTTACAACCCGCTCACCTCGGACGAGGCGCGGTCCTTACGTGGTGCGCCAGTGGTGATCATGAATGAGAAAAAACAGTACACCAATGTGGTTGGATTCATGGCGTTTCACTTTAGCCCGCCGCCGAACGAGCCAGAATTGGACTGTAAGAAGCCGGAGGTCCGTCATCGGGTCGAGCAGGGGAGGGCTACGGTCTGCGGGGCGGCTCTCGCCAGCGATGAATTCAAAATGAAATGGAACATCGTGGAGTAGTTAACAGGCAGGTCTCGAAACTCACAGGATGTGCTTGGGGGGAATGTTTGACCGTTCGGCGCATAGATACCGTGTACAGAGATTTGAGCTTTTCCTTATGATAGATATGCTCGAACAGAGCAGGGTTGCCGTCCGGCCAAGATGCTTGATGGTAAAGCCGCGGGGCATGATAGACAAAAGATCTAGATTACTAATGTGATGTGTAATTAACGCAAAGATTACGATGTGAGCGTGACGAGAACTTCTGTGTCATGAACATACGTAGACTGGAATAGCACAACTTACTACTGACGTACAATATACCTTGTCTCTCTAAAATGCTCTAGTAACAAGAGGCAATTTTTTTGTCCGTGGCATCCCAGATCTGGCATGTCAAGCACCGAAATTGGACCAATTAGCTTATTGGCGCATCTGTAACGACGTAAAGGTTACCAATCTGCCACAATTGCCTTCTGGCCTTCCTCACATCCCCTTCCCTCCACAACCTACCCTCACTCACGCAGTATACCACGCTAACCGCTTTATCTCGGTAGACGAAACATCTTGTAAATGTGGCGCTATATCACAACTGGGTCGAGATATCCGGTTCATGAGCCCCTCTAGATGCCTGGTGAGGGAAGATGAGTGTAGTATATACCACGAAAGATAAGGATTCTAGTATGCTAAAATAAACGGCGAGGGATGAGTTGGAGGTGCGATTGGGACGAGAATGGTAGGTAAAGCGCCCGTACCCCTGTAATCTTGGCAAGGATTTTTCCTGCGCTACGACATCGATTAACCTTCAAGATTGCCCTAGAACTACTGCAACTGAACCTTTTCAAGCAGTAGTGGGGATTTGCAATCTCTCAAAATTGCCCAAATGGACATCTTTCAACTGTCCAGGTCATCGTATTTACTACGGCCACGACGTTTTCTTTGCAAGAACTGTCGCCAAGTGAGGCGACTCGCATCCATCGTCGCCCATGACACTGCCTCAGACTCTTCTGGAGACGTAGTGGAAGACTCTTCCCTCTCAATTCCTTCACAAGAAGCCTCCAAATTTGACCCGTTAGCACTATCCAGATCTCGAAGAAAACAGCTTCCCCCTAGCCGGTACGTTCCGCCGTTCTACGCCGTCGCACCTACCCTTTGACTTCTTAGCCTGACAACCTCCTACTCTGCAGCTACCACTTCCGCCCTCCTAAATATGACCGCGGACCTCTACACCCACACCGCCCACCACTACCCTCCGATCCATCCTCTCGCCTCTTCCGCCCCGGCCCCTTTTCTTCCCCTCGTCTCGAACAGACCTACCACTCCATCATCGAACCCGACATCCTGACGATGTGCTACGTCCACAATCCTCCCGGTTTCCGCCCACCACCGAAGGGTCCCCGCCTCCGTCCTTGGGATAACTCATCCCCCTACCACAAGAACCGCCCCTTACGTGGTCCCCGAGGCGGCGACGTCCTCCGCCTCCTCCGCAAACCCATCACCTTCCACAACGTTCCCGCCATCTCCAAAGTCACCGTGCACTCCTACGTCAAGGGCGCCGTGCAGCACGGCTCCCAGTACCTCCATGTCGCCGGCATGGTCCTGCAGTGCATAACGAACCTCCGAGCCACGCCTCATAGAGCAAAATCCGGGGAAGCGCAGTGGGGCTTGACGAAGGGGAAAACGGTCGCCGCGCTGACGGTCGATCTGCAGGGGGAGAATATGTACCATTTCCTCAGCAAGATGATTGATGTCGTGCTGCCGAGAATCAAGGATTGGATGGGTGTGCGGGCGACGACCGGGGATGGAAGCGGAAATCTGACCTTCGGGCTTGAGCCAGAGGTTGTGAGTATGTTTCCGGAGGTGGAGGCGAATTATGACAAGTGAGTTTCTCGTTTCGCCATTCCAACTAGTCGCTACGGGACGACTGGCTTTGGAATTCGTTTGCTAACGAAACAAACGAATAGCTACCCTCCAAAGATGATCCCCGGCCTACACGTTACGATCCAGACCACCGCCTCAATGGACAAAGACGCTAGGTTACTATTGCAGGCTTTGGGCATACGTAAGATCATTTCTCCTGCCCTTGAGACTCCCTGATTCTGAAGCTAACACCTCTCTAGCATTCTACGGCAAGATCAGAAATTAGACATGTGTGGAGATAGAGAGATGGTCCACCTTAGAACTTGTATATATACTATCAGAGACTTCTAAAAGGGCCGAGGAAAATGTAATAAGTAGAGCCCTATCTCGAAGACTTGGTTCTCCGTAGGCAATGCGATAAGTGACAATATTGCCACTTACAAGACGTAATTCCCATTTGGCACCCTTTACAGAAAATATAGTGGCACTGTTCATTCCAATGAAGTTCACATGTAACATTGAGGCTACATAGACAGCCCACGTACAACTGAACGGGCCAAAGTACACTCTGCCTAAAAATTGAGGAAATTCTAAAGATCAGGCACCAAAAGGATGGAGAAAGTATCTTGTATGTTCATGTTATTGTTGTTGTTCTTGTGCAGGTACGTACACTTCCTGATCTAAGTATCCGTACGATCAACGACCGGGCAGGCACTCTCATCCTCCCTCATCTTCCCCTTCCACAAAGATATCTCAAAAAGAAGAAGAGAATTACAATAGAAAAATAAAACACTAAAGCGGTCGTATGTCGAATACGTCCCAAATTCATCCTGTGGTCATGTTCCCCGTCAATCGTAAAAGATGTTGCTGTGCTGTACTGTGCTGTGCCAAGACTCCCCGGCCTCTCTTCCTCCCCAGAACCTAAACTTCAAATCAAGATCAAGCGATCGGCGTCAAGAACCGGTGCCTCAACAATTCCTCCGCACTCGGCCGCTTCTCATGCTCCAGCTCAAATGTCAAATCCAAAAACTTCTTCGCCTCCTCTCCACACTTCTCAGGCATCGTTGGCCTCGCTCTCTGGCTTCCAATCTGGAAAATGGCCTGCAACTGGCTGCAGTTCGGGAACGGATGCACGCCGCTGAACATTTCGACAATCAGACACCCAAGAGACCAGATGTCCGCCTTCTTTGTGTGTGCAGATTGGCGGACAACCTCAGGCGCCATCCAGAAAACTGACCCTTGAAGAGAGGGGCGGTGGACGTGGCCTCCACCGGCGGACTGGCCCAGCATAGTGGACGCTTCAACGCGCTTGGAGATGCCAAAGTCGGAGATCTTGACGCCACCATGGTTGTCGACGAGGACGTTGGCGCCCTTGATATCACGATGAATGATGTCTCTACCGTGTAGGTAGGCTAGACCTTGGAGGATCTGGCGGGTGAAATTCCGGACGAGCGGTTCATTGAAATTGTTGTATTGCTTGAGCATCATGGCGATAGAACCGCCAGGGACATATTCGAGGAAGATGTTCAGGTAGTTGTCATCGCAGGAAGTTCCAAGGTACTGAACGATGTTCTTGTGTTGGAAGCCTTGAAGGAGATCGATTTCGTGCTTCAAAGCCGAGATCATATTATTTTTCTTCTTGTCGATCTCGGATCCCTTAGCAACATTAGGGAGCTCAACTTGCTTCACGGCCATAAGTTCGCCAGTGATCGCATGCAAGGCGATGTATACACTACCGAAGGAACCTTCTCCGATAAGGTTGCCTTTCATCCAGTTCATCTTCTCAAAGCTGTTACCAGCAAGGAAGGCATTGAGGCCGGCGTCCTCCTCTTCGCCATCCTCCGCAACGATCATGCTGAGCCGCTCCTGGAAAGAGCCACCAGCGTCAGAGGATAGATGTCCGTTGGTGCTAAGGTTTTCATCAAAGAAGCTGTGTCGTTGAGCATCTGCTTCTCCAGAAGTTGGGTTGGCGGAATCAGAACCACTATCGAATGAGACATAAGATTTCCGATTAGGCTCAAGGGGAGACTCTTCTTGAAGCGGTTGAAGGGACGAAGAGACCACAGAATCTCGGAACGCAGTCTGAGGTAGGTTGAACTTCGACACCGATAGCGGCCTTGATACGCGAGAAGGCTTCTCCCCCTGAGCTAACCATTGGTCCGCAATACTTGGGATAGGAGGGGCGTCTTTCAGACTTGAAGCATAGCTCGCATTGCTGATAACGCTCATATGGCTGGCTGCCCGACTCATTCGTTGTGATCGTCGAACAGACATTCTCATCGTCTTTTCAATATCTTCCTTTTGGTGACTTGGGAAGTAAGAAGTCAGCTCCGAGATGATGAGCTCGCTCGGTGGTCGTGTTCCGAAGAATTGACGGATTTTAGCGCTCCCACCGGACGATGTCTTCTTTGGTGGTGCTTGTATCTCAGGAGCCTCTATGTCCTCCAAAGGTATAGTATGAGTCCGACTTCGATCAGAGGATGTAATGGGCGAGAGAGGCTGTTTCATGTTGCTCCACGATTCTCCAGTCAGCTGCTGTACCTTTCTCATATTTCGAGAGCTATTAGAGCTCAGTGCATTGTTGTGAAGAGCTTGAGTCTCGTCCAGAGCCAACTGAGCTGCTCTTCGGACTTCGTCAATATCTGGTTCACCAGCATTAATCTTGCGAAGTATCAAACGATTCCTTTCAGACTTATTTAAACCGTCGCATATACGGACGAGCTCACCATCTGTAAGACGTCGGCAATTGGCTGGATCAGGTTCTAATCCATCAAGGACATAGAAACAATAATTTCGCCAATGCGTTTCAGGTAGCTGGAGCTTCCTGAGGACAGCGAGAATAATTTCTTCAGATGTTTTGCAGTGACCAACATCGATAACTTTGGTCTGCCCGCCAATGTAAATGACGCGAACGACAGGTTTCGCTGGGAGCGACCCCATTGTAAGCTCAATGCTCGGGTTTTGGCGATGTGTGGGTATTCTAGCGCTCTGAGGAACGGCGGATGGTGTTTCGGGACGTCTGCCGGTTGATGTACTTGCAGACGAAGGATGGCTGAAGTAGCCTGCTGTTGAAGATTCTTTCCGTGGGTTTTCGGCAGGACTAGTAGCGAATCGATGAGCTCTGGCTCCTCGTCCGTCGAGGTTTGTCAGAGGTGAGCTTGGTCGTGAGCCTGTCTTTCCACCACTCATGTTAGCCCCGAATGCATGTAGCGCACTGGGGTCGACTTGTCGAGACCATCTCCGGTTACTTCCTGCCTGCTGAGTTCTTGAATGGACATTTCTTGGAGAATCAGAGCTCAAGCCGGTCTGAGAATGTCCGGTGGTAAATGAATCTCTATTTCGCTTCCTTCTGGAAGCAGCCGACTTCGACCTTAAGTTTTTGACAGCGACAAAAATCCTCACTCGGTCTCCGACCTTCTTGACTCCAATCTCTTGCAGGATTTTTTGGTCACAGTCTAGCAGGTTGTCCCCATTGAAGTTGTTGGCTTTGAATAGTTGCTCATACTGGCCGCAACGTATTGATCGAAGCCATTCTCCCACTTTCTTCTCATCCCAGGTTCTATAGTAAGAGAGTGTTAGCTGAGCAGGGCTAGTGAAGAGATGATCAAGAACAGGAGATTTGGGCTATCGTACCTGATAGCATCAGGAGAATCATGGACATCTGAGAACTCTGACTCCGTCGGGCTAGTAAATAATCCGTCTTGTGAGTTGGTAGAATTTGCGGTCTGTGTCCGATGAAATGCCATACTAGACGGTGCATAATGGGCTGAGTGGGCACCACAAGGTATTGACGGCTTTGAGGCGAGCATAGCCATGACGATATGTAATATTGATGGTTTTTAAGCCTCTCGTCGCGGCGTTGAAGGACCTTGAGGGATGATGACTCCTCACTGTGGCCAGCCGAGTAACTGATGCGAAGGTGGTGAGTCGAAATCAGCAGCCCGCGGGCTTGGACTTGGGAAGCATCCTCAAATATCGCCTGACAGGAAGGAGTACAAGAGGGGATGAGCGGTGTCAAAACTTTGCTTGATGTGCAGTCGGCCTAAGGTTGTCGAAACAAAGGTGCACGGATGCTGTCTCTTGTTTCAAGCTCTTCTGTGTCGCCTTGTCCGTGGTTTTGGGGTAGGTGTAGCGTAACACAACGACAAAGGGCGCCCTTTTGTGTCTAGATGAAGGAAACGTAGAATGCGCCTAAGCCTTGGAGTTCATCGAGGTGGCCGTTAAGCAACAATGGCGAGACACAGCGAGGCTGCGGGTTGAAGTGGTGAGGCAGTTGGGAGCTTTGGTATTTGCGGGATAGCGGAGGGCAAGGAGGCGGAGCGTGCTGAGTAAAAGAGAGGGTGACGGCGACGCAGCTGGGGGGGGAGTCAAGGCTTGTGCAAACTAGTTTAGCCGATCCAGTCCGACGTGACGGTGAGTAAATAAAGGAAAGACGGGTGGTGTTGGATGATGGAATAATCGCTTGGGGGCTTCCCAGCTGCACCTGGGGGGGATGCAGGGCCGCTTGTGTTGGATGGAGTCTTGGAAAGAGGTGAGCGAAGAGGGAGGGGGAAAGGGAGACGTGGGAGACACGAGCGCCAGGTGGGAGAGCCTCCGGAGGGGTCCGCACAGCAGGGAGATGCAAGAATGGTCCTCTCAGGGTGAGGTGAAAGGCGAGATCAAGAGCGTCGAGAGTCTGGTGGTGGTGGTAGTGGTGGTGGTAGTGGTGGTGGTGAGTGGGGACGAATGTTGGATCTTCATGGGGGCGACGGCCGAAAGGGGTCTGAGCGAGCAAAGGGCGGAGACATTTTTTTTGAAACGGCTAAACGCTGCCACTTGAAACATTAGCCCACGTTTCTCCGCTGCCATCGTTGATTCATTTGACGCCCATCGCACTTCCATGCTCTCATCGGTGGTGTCGGCCAGGTCAATCAGAAACTTGCGCGGCGATCCTCATTCGGTGCCCGTTTACTCACATCAGCGCGTCCCCTCCACAACCGCCGCGGCGAGCGCATGACGGGCAGTCCTCGAGGCGAAATACTGGTGGAGGCCGAAACAGCCGAGAGTCAACGACTCCCCTGCTGAGCAGCGTCAAACACGACACGCAGTCAGCATCGCCGTCGCATCGCTAAATCCGTCTCGGTGGCCACCTGCGAGTAATACACCGCCAGCCTGCCCCCAGCTAGGTCGCTTATGACCAAGCGCGCTCACGATGCCACCCTTTTGGGCTTTTCGCCCTCAACTGACCGCTTCACCGCCCCCATCTGGAGATCCAAGACTGACACTATTGGCAACGCCGTTTCCCAGCATTCAGGCGCAGACGTTGACGAGCCCGTATCCAAGCAGAAACACGTGGATGACAGGAAAACAGATCCTCATGCCTTGACAATGCCGCAATGCTCCCTGGCACCGCACAAGGAGACCCTGACATTTGCTTCTTTGGAAGAGTTTGAAACTCACTACTCCAAAGCGCACACAAATCGCTGCTCATCCTGTGACAAAAATTTCCCTTCCGGGCATTACCTGCATCTACACATTCAGGAAAACCATGATCCCCTCCGCGAAGCCCTCCAAGCTCGTGGTGAAAAGACATATGCCTGTTTCGTAGAAGACTGTGACCGCAAATGCTCCACTGCTGAAAAGCGGCGTCTTCACCTGATTGACAAGCACGCTTTCCCACGAACGTACAACTTCCGGATCGTTAATGATGGAATTGATAGGCATGTCTCGATGTTACGACAACCGCGTCGCAGAAGGATTTCCTCTTCTATTCTAAATACCAACTCACCTGCCTCTGAGAGAGATCCTATGGCTCGCCAGACCTCATCCAATTCCTTCTTTAGTGATGGAAACGGCATTCTCGAAAATCCCGGATCAACGGTTACACCAACATCACAATCTCCAAATGCCGCTGTCAAAGCCAAATCCCTGACCAATACTAAGACAAACCCCTCACCAGCCTTTCAGGATGACGAGGCCATTCATGACCTCTCAAAGTCCATGTCTGCCCTACAGTTCGTTCCCAGAAATGTCAGGCTGAAGGATCCAACCAGATGACATAATTCTATATGTTGGCCCCATTCCCGGAGCAGCCGAATTAGGCTTGCTTGTCGCCACTGGGGCCAGGTAATTCCACCGGCGGGATCCAGCATGAACATCAGAGATTTGACGTGAAAGTGCTCGAGAAAGCCCACTTTTCGTTCATTCCCAAAAGACCACCACCTGCACAGATGCAAGAGATTGGCGCAAGAAATTAGATAAACCATGCCGATTTAATCTTCTTTGGGTAAATGTCGCCTTGGATCACGCTCAGCCTTGATCTCAACTGTCATCATACGAAAGACATCCGACCTAAGGCTGACCAATACGATTCACTGCTAGTAGGCAGCCTCGTCCGGTCCATTCACAACGGACGCTGTTGCCTCTGACGTCGGCCTCACCGAAGACCCCAATCGCAAGTCGGATGATGTGCATTGCGAAGATCAGGGACCATGTTCGTCAGGTGAGAGGCTGTGTACTGGGAACGTTTCATCTGAGTCCTTCGAGAAGAATCCTTTATGGGGACGTGTCGACCGACAGGCGGATCCGAAACCCGAAGCATGGCTATGGCTGTTTGAAACGATCCTCTCCCCTTCAGGCAAGGGCTTTCCTGAAGCGAAAAGCTTGACGCTATGCTGGTCATGACTTTCAGACCGGCGAGAGGCACGCTTTTGGTATTGACGAGTTTGTGTTACAGGATCTGCGCATGACATCTGGCTCAGCCGTCAGTCGATCCAGGCTCAGCGCCAAGAGCACCTCCACCACTTCAAACAGTTGCATGCATCTTGAGTTGGCATCGCATGCGAGACTTCCAAAACTTCTCTTTTCTCTGATTTTTTACCGTTCTACTTACCTTGGGATGCTGTATTGGTCACCTTGACTGGCGCTACGTTATTGCACAACGATAATGATGTTCCTCGCGTACAGAGACCGCTAAACTTAGTGATACCTAGAATCATCTATGCTAAAATGGCTTAAAGCCTTCTTTAGAGGACGACGCCCTGGTTGCACGAAACAACGTGATCTGGCAAGCCTCTTTGTGCAGCCCTTTTCGTATTTCTAGCACTAGTTCTAGAATTCTACTAAATCCCTCCTTGCTGCCATAGCGTCATCATTTACCTTGCTAAGTAAGGGTTCATTTTGCGATTAGATAATCTTCACTTCCACTTTCATATCGCTCGTTGAATGCCAGCTTCCCATTGCAAAGGTTCTAAGAACAAGACTCTCAAAGGAGCCACCCATAATAGTTGGGAGGGACCGGACTGTGAGCACGCCCAGAGAGCTCTTCTAGCTAGAAAGTTGCGTTCTTTACGGTGTTTTCTTGCTGCCTTGCTCTGCCTTGCTCTGCCTACGTTGGACCTCGGACGACAACCGAGAAGGGCTGTAGAATGGAATCGGCCGAATGAGGCTCATACAGCACAACTTCTGTCTGCGGTTCATATGGTCTGAACGGGGCAATCAAGAAAGCAACGTGGCTCGAATGATCATTAAATGACAAGGCTAAAAGTACAGTTTCAATACTTTATTCTCATTCTACTTCGTTGCAGGCTTTGCCTATCTTAGTAAGTATTCACGAGGCATACACCAAGCCCAAAATTGAATATGCCTTTTCCATCGCTCTCAAAGAGCATGGAGATCCTCTCAATTTTATTTGGTCTTATATCGCTGGTTTCTGGATATCGATATTGGGTGGATCAAAGCTGCTATCCGCGCTCCAATAATCCGTTTTATAAAAGTCTATGGGGAGCGAAAGACATTGCAAATGCCGCATTGAGAAGACTTCGTAATGGGGATAGCTATCAAGCATGGGTATCCTCTTGTCAAAAGGGCTGTACAGACTAGGCAGATTAACAATAGAAGGTATTCCTACAAGTCTTCAAGACTACCCCTCTTGAAAACAAATTTGATGCCGTTGACAGAGTCGAAGGTAAGTAAGAGCTACCTGTTTCCGGTCTTCAATTTTATGCTAATAGCTGTCAGAGCTTCTTAGTGCTTTTGTTGATATGACTGAAACTGCTGCTCGGCAACTCGCAGACTTTCGCTATTACTGTGACAATGATGATATGTCGGAAGGTGGCAGTTCACGGTGGACGCTTCGAAAAGATCCGCCCCCTTCACAACAGAGACCGGGTTATATTCCGCAGAGATTGCGTCCGAGAAGAGCCCCACCTCCGGGCCAGACGCAAGAATTATATCAGGAGTGGGAAGACAAACAAAATGGTATCATTATGGGCAGAAATACCCCAGGATGTAACCTCCCGTTTGTCGCAGCGGTCCCCTATACATCTCACGGGTCATATGATCGCCGTCTTCCATTCATTGGACTCCCGACAAGGGCTACAATCACTGTCAGCAAATCCGACATTCCTTTTCCTCTGCCTGACAAAAAACTAAATCTTGCCTACAGATCTGCGAGTTCCAGCTTCTCTCAGAGTTCAACTCCTTCGACGATATCCCCTCAGGGACAGACTTGATGGCCATCATCGATGAGGATCCTCGCCCCTTATTCCGAGGGTCCTTCGACGCGCTCGACTATATGACTGCCTTCCTCATTCTCCACGAATTTTGCCTGATTTCTCCGTTTGGTGTCACTGTCATGCCAACAGCTTTCGACCCCTGGGGACGCTCGGATCCCCCTTTCCAACCAGCGCTCAGGTGGGTTGACGTACTGCACCTCGACGGCACGGTCGACAGCCTTCTCAACGCCAATAACTATGTATACTTCGCCCTTCTGGGCAAGCTTGCCGATCGCGGCTTTGCCTTGGATCCAAGGCTGGTCGAGATGGTCGACGGGCACCTAGTGCCCTTCTGGTTGTATCAATATGCGAACCGTTGGCCATGGAATATATAAGGTCACTAGGTTTTGAGAACGCTGTCAACTTTGACACACCGCAGGTGTCTATATGATGGATCGAATATCTTAATTGTAATTCAACCTATGTTTCTTACTTTTAACCCCAAAAAGCCATCAGGAACAAACACGTATCATTAAGATAGTCTGTAAAGCCGATAGGCAAACGCCGAATATCTGACCATCCGGTACCACCACCTGATCTATACATTGCATTGCATTGCTGTTGAAAGCCCGCGGCCGCCCAAGTGCCTTGCGAGTGTTGTTTCCACTCTTCACCAGGATACAACATTGTAAGTCACCGCGACCATCAAACGCCATGCCTCCAGGCCGTTTGCCTCACCCTGAATCCCCCTTATGGTACTGTAGCGGAAAGAGAGTTTTGGCAGCCTTACCCAAAGAAACATCTTCTCCTGCTTCGCCATCTTACCAATCCGGTCCGATCCACAAGGCCAGCTTTATAAAAGACACACATAGAAAAAAAAATCAAAGAACCCCCTTTAGCAGCCGCCTCATCCTTCTCCTCCTCCTTACGCCGCCTCTAACAAGTTAGCATACATCTCCAGACTGCTCCCAATTAAATCCACAATCGCCCAGCTCGTATTCCCCTTAAACGTCTTGGCCCAAACCCTCACCACCGCAATACTCAACTGCTTGATCTTAATCCCCTCATCCAACACCGGCTCCTCCCCCTTCCTCCCCGCCGCCATCTCCGTCTCGTCTAGCAAACTCCGCACCCAGAGTAACAGCTTGCGCTCGTGCTCGGTGAGCTTGGGGTCCGCATTATTCGGATCCGCGGGGATGGTCGCGAGCCATTTGGAGAGGAGGTAGGCACACTCCAGGCTGCAGAGGGAGTGCTGTATGCTCCAGAAGAAGGTCTGCGTTTTGGCGACGAAATCGATGCCTAGGCGGACTGGGATGGAGAGGGCGTGGGCAGAGTGTAGGAGTGCCATAATGAGTCGCGGGCTGCGCTGCAATGGAGGCGCTTTCTTGAGGGCCATGGCCACGTGGAACGGGTCGCGGGACTCGAGGTGCCGTACCGGCCCTAGATCTACATGCAGGCGAATATATGCAAGTCCAAGTAATGCCGTCGAAGTGAACGCGACAGGTCCATTGGGGTTCTGCGGGTCAAGGCTCGACTCTGGCGTACGCTTCCACCCAGCCTTCCAGGCACTTAGCGCTCCCTCCAGAGTGGTGATGTCTTCTGAGCGGAGGCTAGCTGCTGGTGTATCTGGCCAGGATGAGCAGAGTTGTCGGGCGAAAAAGATCTGTTGAATGATAGCGAGGATAAGAACATAGTTTCCGAGCGGAGTGACGGGTGGCGAATTTGAGCTCGAAGACGAGGAAAAGAGTTTGGCATACGTGTCCTGGAAGGAGAGCGATACAGTATTGTTTTGGCGGTGGAGGCGGCGCCATTGTGCAGCTGTTGTGGCTTTCCACTCGTCGGCAGGTTCTGGGAGATCTAATCTGACTTCAGCATTTAAAATCAGTGGCGGGACGTTCCAAGTAATAGAGTGGAGGTTGAAAAAGCAGTAGACGATCAACTTGGTGCGTTTGTCTCCTTCTAGTCTGATCCATTGCTCCCATGTCATGTCATCAGCATTGGGAATATTTTCCGGATTCGAGAGACCAGAGTCGCGGACAAGGCGGGCCAGTATGCTTTGAAATGCGAGCGCTTCTCGTAGTAGCTCCCGATGTCTCTCCCAGGTGGCAAAAGCGGTAAGTAAAAGAAGGGCCCGAATAGTTTCCATAAGGGCGTCATCATCCACTTTAGGTTGGTTTGTCGATCGCCCCTCAGGTGGATATTGCGCAGCATTTGCATTCTGAGCCATCCGTTGAAAGTCAGTAGGACTGGTTGGGGACTGGCTGCTCAACCCGCCTTTATCCCATGCTTGAGGCAACCAAGAACTATCGCGCCTCGCTATCTGCTCCATTGCAACAGCTCTAGCCGCGTAAAACAGCTCGATTCCTCTCGCATTCTCGAACCTGTACTGTGCACCGACAGCAGCAAGAGCTAGAACCAACTCGGGCGCGTTGTTAGCAACGGAAAGGGTAGGAACGTGAATAAAGGGGAGATGCTCATGGAAACCGTTTATGTAGCCCGCTAGATATCGTGAAAGCGCGTGGCGAGAAGGGGCAACAAAATTCCTTGGTAAGACATTGATAAAATTCTCCATCTTATGAATGAAGATCTCTCGGTCCTGATTTGAAATCTCCCAGGCAGGCCGATTTTTCATATTTTCATCGCCGTAGGGGTCTCTGATGTCGTCCGGTTCTCTGGACTCAGGTTGTAAGGAGGGTAACCGAGAACCGAAACGGGAGAAGGAATTCTCTTCTGCACTTGAGATTCTAGGTTCTCCCAAATAGTCTCCGTTTTGCGGTGGACGTGGTGTGGTGTTCATTTGTTCATAACGAATGCCAGGAGAGAGTCCAGGATCAGTAGCCTGCTGCTCCAATCCAACTGCATTGAACACCCCAGAATGCCAGTCAGAGGAAAGTCCGACAGAATCCAAAAAGACGGTAAAATCCTGCATGGGATCCCCGAGAGTCGGGGCTTCATATACTTGTGGAGCGGGGGCAAAAGCGTCAGAATATGCTCTGTCCGAATATGCTGGGCCTGACTGAGGCGCCTGTATCTGGGGCGGAGGCTGAGGAACCTCGCCGATTGTGTTCAAGCCACCAGCACTGTTTTGTCCCTCGAGAGCAACATGGCTTGCTGCATGGGAAAGCAGATTGAGATCATAGCCCCACGATGGATCAAGCTGAGAAGCAAACGATGGCGCGTGAGCTGCCATGGAGATTCCTCCAATCCCCGTGTTTGCATGTTGAGGAGAACGCATCAATTCGGGGTCGACGACATCTGCCATACGTCCGTCGTGTGTGGAGGCAGGGGAGATCATGGAGGCGGATTGACGTCGGGCGGTTTCCATTGGCTCAGACACCGGGGGTGCGACTTGAGCGGGCGGAGGAGGCGGGGGAGGAGCAGGTTTGGTCGCTTGTGTTGCATGGTGAGAGTGAGACTTGGACTCATTGACATCGCCGGGATGAACGAGACGTTCGTGGCGCACAAGAAGGTCGCTTCGCGCGAACGATTTGTTGCAAATTTCGCACAGGAAGGGTTTCTCCTTGGTATGTGTCCGGATGTGCCTCTGCAGATGCTCAAGCCTGGCAAAGAGACGCTGACAGTGTGGGCATGGCAGCGTCTTGACTTTGCTGCCCGATGGCTTGCGCCGCACTCGAGTTGTTTGTGTGGAGGGCTCCATGGGGGTCGTGATTGAAGCTTTTGGAGAATGGCTTCGAGGTTGGAGCAAAGCGGAGTTCTGGTGTTTGTGGGGGAGGAGGGAGGGGGATGGGGGATGAGGAGAAGGAAGTCGGAATGGCAAAAGCTGGGGAATGGGGGGCGGAGTCGGCGAAAAGAGGGGTTGCGAGCGAAAAGCATGTCGGAGCGCCGGCCTCGACCATTCACCTGCGAAAATGCAACCCTTGCTTCTCCCATCACCCCCTTTCATCGTCGCTTCAACTGCCAATGGCCAGCCTGATTGACCTCTCTAGATGCTTCCTGCCTATCCTGTCATTGAATACGAGATAAGCCGCGAAGTACCGTCCTGCCTTCACTCCCTCTCCGCGACAACGGTTGCGTGGGCCAAAATGGCGCTGTTAAGAGACCAGCACACACCATATCCAAGGCTTTCCTTGTCCATTTCACGTCCAATCCTGATCTTTCAAATTGTCTTCTGACCTTTCACCTTACGTTCAGTGACAGTCGGTTTTCGAATGACAGGTTATTAATGTGAAAAGGCTGCGAGCTGAGTATCATCTCTAACATCTACTTCCTCGGCGATTGATACTCTCCGCTCTCCTTCATCTCCCGAATAACCTTGCCGCAGGTTTTGCTTCACAGATATCAGCCCGGCCGTGCGCACTTTCGCTGCGGTTGAAGACTTACAAAGCATCAACCCCAGCCGGAACACCAACATATATCATAGTATGCCTCGAATTCGTTAGTCGTCGCTGTCTTTTCTAAGCATCATGCTTTCCTTACCGAATCGCTTCTGCAATCTCTTCTTCAGTCAATCCATTGTTGATCGCGCCTCTCGTGTGTGCTGCCAGCTCTGGTCCACGGTTCAACGCCATCAGAATGCCAATGTTGAGTAAAGATCGCTGCTTCCTCTCCAGGCCTGGTCGCCCCCAGGAAGCCCAGCAGACCTCAGTGACATATTCCTGACCAGGCCGTCCGAATGGATCCGATCCCTAAACACTCTCATCAGGACTTCCCATCAAAGAGACAAGGTGCCACTGGCTGATGGTTCGATGGAACCTTACGCCTGCCAGAGCCTTATCCACGTATGCGTCTCCAAGGACCTCCCGGCGGATTTTAATACCCTTCTCAAAGAGGTCGTTATGACTTTGGCCATCTGCCATACTCCAGACTTGTAACTGGTTTCAAGATCGGGAGCGGTTCGGGATATCAAGGTCAAGAACCCCGGATGTCCTCTATCGCGCAACAACGGGGGTTGTTCAGGTGAGCAATATTAGTAATGCAAGCCGAAAATGGCAGGTATCGTGAATGAAGTCTTTAAAAATGAGCGCATTCTGGTTCTTTCAACCCCTTACAAAATATTTTAACTCCGCACGCTGATTTGGAGTATTGTTGGAGAAGAGAACTCGGAGGGGCAGAGGGGTATGTCGCGGGGCAGTCGCGGAAGCAATCAGAGATGAACACTCAGAGCATAGCAGCAGAGATATACCTACCCATGTCTTGAAGCGATGACTTGTCTGCTTAGTGTCGCGACTAGTACTTTTTCCTAGGAATCCTTGTGCAAGAATTCTATACCGTTAAGATAATAGCATCGACAACTAGAACCTGCACCCTTGTAGCTTGATATGCACATATTCGATCATGGTGGGCACTCCTTTTAAGCGTGGTTAGCTGGAGTGGCACGCGAGTCAGTAAGGCCGCTTGGCAGCCTCAGCCTCCCCTGCCCATCTAGTTAAAGTCGGGGGAAAAGAGGGGCATTCAACGCAAGGCTGGATGATGACACTCTTTTAGCCGGGTATCGAGCTTCTCTCGAACATTCTCTGCAGCATACCCTATGCCAACCACAATTGTTGAGAGACCTTCGCATTGAGGGTTGCTCTCAAACCATCGGCCTTGTTCGTGAAGAAGGCTGAGTCATTGACGGACTATTTCCAGGGCGGAGCCGTTGGCAATTGGTCAACCACATTTGCGTTGCATCTGGGATCCCGCCTAACGCGTTGAAGTCAGCCTCAGAACCGCCAGATTCACAGCCAACTCACTTCACCTGAACCCGCATCGGGCCTCAGTGAATATCGCAAGATGACTCTCAGAACCTTGTGCTCTTTGAGAGACCATCAAGGCTCCGAAGATTGTCAGTACAATTAGCAGAGTGGTTTCTCGAATGTCTCCATGACCCCTTTCTTTATCCTAGCAGCATGACCACCGCGGACAGCCTCTGGGAGTATGTTACTCGTCATAGCTCTTCTATACAGTGGCTGACAAGATTTTTCAGATCTTCGCGAAAAGTTGAAAAGGAGCTTTCCAAGCTCCTGACATCCAATGGGCCTACCTTTGCGGAAATTGATAGCCTTATTGCAAAGTACGCCATCCAAGACCTTTTTAGAGAACACCCAAATCTCTAACCTGCCATTTCAGATACCGTAAAGCCTGTCAAAATCTTCTCCTGTTCGACTTCGAGTTTGCCGTATCGAGACAGACAGAGGAGCGGCTATGGGAAGCACATCTGAAATTGAATTCGAGATACCGCAAGCTACTCGCAACGCTCCAGGGAGATGCTGCATTGAAGCGGCCAGTGGAACGACGTAAGAATGAGAAACGCTATCTCGACTTCATCAAGTCTAGCATGCGCTTCTATCGCGAGTACGTCCTTCAATTATCCCGATCTTTTGGACGGGTACCAGGATTAGAAGCGGTTGGGAAGAACCTTCACTTGGACCGTAAGTGACATACAATATGGTGGCTCTCTGGCTAACAGCAAGCTCAGTTTCTTCCTCGCCCGACACGGGCAAAGAGATTCCAGAAAATCTTAGCGACCTAATTTTGAAATCCTGTCACTCCACCTTGGTCCGCCTTGGAGATCTATCGCGATATCGCGAGACGGAGCTAAAGAAAAAAGATAGAAATTGGGGTCCGGCCATTGGCTACTACGAGTTGGCAACAGTCGTCAGTCCGCAGTCAGGAGCGTCACACAATCAACTTGCTGTGATCGCTCGAGCCGACAATAATCATGTTCGAACTGTGTATCATCTTTACAGAGCTCAAACGGTTCAAGATCCATTTCCGACAGCCAAGCATAACCTAGAGCTCGAATTCAAGAAGATTGTAGAGGCCTGGAAAAGGGGGGAATTGATCAGGCCCGAACGAGCCGGTCAATTATCAGAGGCTTTGCGGGTTGGATTTGTCTGTCTCCATGCACGTTGTTACAAGGGGGCTGAATTCCCTGAGCATGACGAACTGGAAAACGAGTTTCTTCGTCATATAGCAGTGGAGCTCAAGGAGCGTTCTCTCGACAACCTCCTGCAAAAAGTCTGCCTCACCAACATCGCAGCAGAATACCTCGCTTCTAGCCGCGCACGTTGCGACGATTACGACCATGGCGATAGCCTACAGTCCTTCATTTTCCTACAACGATTGAATGTAAAAACTTTCTTCATGCTTCTCCAGGTTCTTCTCCCAGAACTGGAGTCCTACGCTACCGAGAATGATCTCCACTGTGTCCAAAATGCCACAGAAAGGTTGACGGCAACAACAAGACGCATATTGCCTGCTCTGCGACAATACAGTAGTTGGCTTCTATCAAATGCGGATCTTCTTGTTGCTCAGCAACAAAGCAATCTGATCAATGTTCAAATCAAAGAGTTCTGGAAAATCTATGCTAATTCATTAACCCTTCTGGCTGCAACATTTTCAGAGCAGGACCTACCATATGTTGAGTATCTGCTAGACGAAGATGAAGACACGATTTCGTTCAAGCCATTCCTCAACGATGATACAACGGCTCGATACTACAAACCAGGGACCACTCAGTTAAAAGCGAGGGTTGGGGGCAGCATTGAACGTCACCATCCTAACCAAGAAATGCTGTCTCGAGTACGTGATCTCATTCTCGATGGAGAACGTCTTACGAAGAACAACGTAAGCCATACATTCTTCTCTGAATCGAGTTAAACTTTTACTAATGCTTTGCTTAGTCAGAGATCTCAAATGGTTCAGTTCCTATCATGCACATAGATGGCCGCTTTATTTATTGTGAAGAAGGCGTGCCGCCTGAAATATCATCCTCAGCCGCAACGAGTTCTCACAGGCACAACGCGTCTGCGACCAGCATAAGCAGAGACGACATCGAGCTTGCAAAGCAGAACGGGCCTATTCTTGACCGTCCGGTGCCCATGGAGGACCAGGCGTCTCAATCAGCGATGACGTCCATGTCAGCTAACACAGACATGAATCAAATGGTCGACCAGCTCGTATCATCAGACGTCTCCGAAGATGCGGATCCTGAAGGAAATTTCTTCGGGATTGCAGCTGGCGAGATGCAACATACCCACTCAAGGCATCAATCAAGCCAAAGCATCATGGACAGCAGCGCGCTTTGGGCTTACCCTGGTACACCTCGCGCTGGCTCTCCGACCCACAACGGTCACGCTCGCGCACCGAGCATGGAACGCGAAGAGACACTACGCCCCATTTTGCCCAGTGTCTTAAACACGCCGTTTGCGCCGATGCCCGGCGAGACCAGCTCTCCTCGAACACGTCCTAGTACCGCGAAGGCTTTGGACGTTACCACACCATCTGGTCTACCTTCCTATGCAACGTACCAGGGAGACTATGTACGCCTGCTACCTGCCTCGCACGTACAACCAAGCTCGTTTTCCGCCTCTAAAGGGCCAGTAAATTGGTCCGAAATAACACAGCTAGGCCAAGAAAACAATTCGGCACCTATTCCAATCACTGATCAATATGAGCATGTTCACAGCTCGAAAAATCCCGCCCATTTCTTCGAACATGTGGCTCGCCAGGATGCCCCAAAGAGCTTTGCGCCGTACGGAATTATTGGCGAGACACCTTCCACCTCGCAGGGAGGGTGAAACCTCCTAATCAATCCTTTAGAACAAGGCTGCATTATACAGACCATGACGAAGAATATTGAATGTTCAATTAAGCTTTTGGCTTTCCGCCATGCAAACCTGGATTGTGTAGAAGCTATCTATGGTATCATAGCAACTCCCAGGACCATGCGTTGAAGCAGGTCATGCATCGCTATACCTTGAAACGCCAAGATCGACAAAACCCAAACTATCATGGTTTATATTCCTTCTTTGGGAAAGGATATCTGCGCTCTATGTCAGGTCTTCATTTTGACTGAAGAAGCTGGGATACACTTACGAAGGACCCAGTTCCTGGATGCTCAACCGCGCAAGCCATTGCCCTCTGTCCACACACTCTGGTATCGATTTTCCTTCAACGATCCCGGAGCAGAAGCCACCGGCAAAAGCGTCGCTATAACTTTAATCAGTATCCACACAGTGGCCATAATGTCTCAAAGGCCATACCCAGCACCATTGGTATCATTGATCTTCTCCTTCTGAATTGCATGCACCGGGTATTCATTCACACCCGCGGCACCACTCACGGCAACAACCGTAGGCTCCGTCCCCTGCGTAATAATCACATACCTCGACCGCTTAGTGTTCTCTTTGGGCATGTCACTCATTTTCTGGGCGATTTCTGGGATGGACTTGGTCTTTAATCCCTGCGTCTCGGCCCAGGCCACGGCCTCTTGTTCATTGCCTAGGACGTAGTCGGTATAGGGCAGGACTTGAGCAAGTTGGTCTTTGAAGAAGGTTGGGATGAAGGGGGCGGCTAGGCCAATGACAAAGGGCTATAGACTTGATCAGCGGTTATTGTTCTTCGATGCCTTTAAATTGCTTCCCCCCCCAAAAGGTGTGTAGTTAGTCATTCATTTTCTCTCACCTTGTTCTTGCTGCTCGCCTCCTTCGCGAGCGCTATGATAGCGGGCACGCAGACTGTCAGGTGATATGCGCCGACGTAAAATACTTTTGCCTTTTCTACTAGGCCCCATACATGCGGCTGTTGTAAGTGATCGAGCTTGTACTCATTCGCGGCAGCGAGATGTGTACACATGCTCCGGTCATGGCCCGTGATGACCACGCCGCACCGGCCGGTGGGCTCGGTGTCGTGGATCTGATATTCAGTCGCAAGCCTGGAAGAATATCAGCAGGTTCTCTGGTGATTGTTGGTTGGCTGGCTTAATACCCGGCCTTTTTGCAGGCTTCCTTCAAGAAATCGCCGTATTTATCGCGGCCAATGCAGCCAATGTAGACGACGCCATTTGGCGGGAGCATATACTGTGCGCCACGGGCGGTGTTTTGTGCAGCGCCGCCGGCAATCAATTTGGCATCGTGATTATGCAGGAGCTCTTCATAGATGCCCATGTGCTTCTCCTCAGCGAGGATGGCATCGTTGGCTTTGAGGCCGTATTTGTCGAGGAGGGCGGCATCGCCTACACCCTGGATATCTGCAGTGTGGTCAGCGTGAGCTCGCGGATTGCGTACTGGGCAAGCTTTGCTTTCACAAACCTACCGAGCAGGGGATTCTCAAGACAGAGGAGTGGATAGCCGTCAGATCCCATGGTGCGATCTTCTGCAAGATGAGGCCTGGAAGTCTTCTAGAGGTCAAAACTGGGTGTGGTTTATGTTTACAGCCTCATCGTCTTTCAATTGTCCGGTGCCGAGAGGGTTAATTGTCGGCGATTTTCTAGAGTCTGTGTGACGCTCAGCATCCTTGCCATCAATCGAGACAATGTCGTAATTGGCCCAGGGTCCAGCTGCCAGAGCTCCAGGCCCCAGCGATCAGATCTCGGCGTGGCTTCACCGCCGACCGGTCTTTCGGGCCCACCTCCAAATAGAACATGGCTGGTGGCACAGAACGGGCAACCGTTTGCAGACACAAGCCGACAAAGTGGCGCCTATCTCCAGATGAGGTGCATCACCGCGTATCCTCCTTGGCTTGACAGGCAGCCTTGAAAAGAGCTAACCTTCCCCTTCGAAATGGTAGCTGGAGAATCCACGAGCGACCCCCGACGGATCTCTCGCCTCTTTCTGAAACAACTCCAAGCTTAGGCGTCGTCTTGTTCAAACCAACGAGCCACGATCTGCGACTCACAGGCGCATGTGGACAGGCGCATCCTCTGCTGCTTTAGAGGTCCCAGTTCTCCTTGGTCTACGATTCTCCCGCCGGCGCAGCTGGAGTACATGATTGAATCGTCTGCGGCAGCTACCCTGTTTAAAAAGTCACGACGATGAGCAGTAGCCATGGGGTACACCGGTTCCTTAGTAAAAGAGACAAGCAAGGCCGAGTCTCTGGAAAGCATGCGGAGAAGAGCAAGGTATGCCCTTTTGGACAGCATGACGAACAAAGAACATCCGGTGTCGTCGGCTGTAGTCAATCTATGCAGGTTGAGTGTTTGTACACTGGCGAACCGCTATCGAACATGACACCTCAATCCCAAATGCATCAAGATATTTCTACCAAATATGAGCCTGTGCAAAGTTGTTGGCCGAAAAGCTTACAGATTTCTGTTACAGCTTTCAAACACTGAGTCGGCCGCGTCTGACCCCGATTTGAACAAATTCTATGGTCTGTTTGTTGCACATGCGGCATCGCAGGATAAAGAGGAGGTACTGAAAGTGAGTTCCGGCGATCATCTCTATGATGTCTTCACTGAACACCTACAAGGTTCGGCCAGTGCAGAAACAACTACAGAAGAGCGGCGTGAAGCTCGACGAACCCTACATTCAATATGCCCTCCGGTCAAGATATGCAAGCGGAGACACTGAGAAGGCAGCTGATTTACTACTTCTAGTATTGGAATCATTCGAAGGCATTATTAGAGAGTATAAGCCAGATGTCAGACTTCTTGGTGCCGAAAATCGAAATGGTGTTACCTGCTGGCTCGACGCGCTTTTATTCGCTCTGTTTTCCAGGCTTGGAAGTTTTGAAGCGATGCTCTACAACAGCTTTGAGGATACAGCAAAGATAAAGCTTGCGGCTTTGTTAAGGCTCTGGGTTAACCTGTTGCGGAGCGGCAAGCTGATAACGACGGATATCACAACACTTTTACAAGAGTCGATAGCTGAATGTGGATGGAAAGACGCGGCTGAGCTTTGCCAGCATGATGCTTCTGAAGCATTTACGTTCTTAACCGAAGTCTTGGAACTGCCGCTTCTCACCTTGAAGATGGATATATACCATACTGGGAAGGAGGACGCCAATGATGACCATAAATTTGTTACAGAGCGCCTACTGGAAGTTGCGATCCCGCCTCCCGATGATTCTGACGATTCTGGACCAATTACCCTCGAAGACTGCCTAGAGACATACTTCAACAATCGAATCGAAGTGAAAAGGTATCTAGAGAGACGGTCTACATTGACGTCTTTAAAGTCGTATGAAGCGGATAGTAAGACTACTGCGGTCCATGTTGAGGTCGCAGAAATAGGATCGCAAGATGGCAGCTCTCCATCTACACCATTATCGCCAAAGCCAGTAACCCAGTCCAGTCCGCCGTACCTTAGAAGTCGAACCCAAAGCATCGTACAGCAACGATTCATACCCGACAAAGATTCTTTTGAAGTGTCTAAAGACACCAAGTCAAAGGACATACAAAATCGGCCTCGGAAAGGAAGCGTGCGAAAAGAGGTGATGATGCCTGCCTGGCAATTCTTTAGTTTGATCCGTATGTTTCCTTAGCATGAATACCTTTGACTCTATTGCACGCTAATCCAAGCAGCTTGGTATACAAGCAATGCTCCGACGGACAATGCCCAAGTCGCGACCCATTTCTCATCTCAAAGACCTATACTAGGCATTTGTCTCAAGCGATACACGATGAACAATCATGGTCAAGCCGTTCGCCTCGGCACGAAGATCGACATCCCAATCGAAGTTGGGCTCCCACACTTTATACATGATGATAAACTTGAAGACGATGGCGCCTTATACGGGAATTTCAAGTTGTCTTTACAGAGTGTCGTCTGCCATCGAGGTAACTCTGTTGACTCAGGACATTATATTGCCCTCGTACGAGGAACCTCGCCCTTGACTGAAAGCAGTTCTGTTTCGCAAAACGAGTCAATACACAGGCACTCGTCAGAGGATTCTAAGCATTGGATGCGATTTGACGACCTCGCGCGAGAACGTATAACCCTAGTTGACATTGAGAAGGCCATGGAAACCGAGACGCCTTATCTTTTATTCTATCAAATCGTGCCCATTGATGGCGACCCTGGCCGCATTGCAGATGGCGAGAGACCAGTGTCAAGGGCCACACCAGACGCTCTGAAAGGTAGCAAGGCAGTCGATTCTTCCCAAGCGTTGGCCATGGAAGAGAACCTAACGTTAGACCAACCAAGCGTGGAGCAAATTGATCGCGATACAAGAAGAGGGCGCTCACCACAACCAGAAAGTCGTCGCCAAAGCATAGCATTCTCGGAGACAGAAGTGGTACGAAATTCGCATACAACAAATGGCTCAGCGGAGACCAAGTCAACCTCGAAACCACCTTCAAGACGCTCTTCAATCATCAGCAAGATGGGAGGGCACAGCCGGTCGACCAGTCAGACTGGCGAGAAAAGGTCATCCACTCTCATGAAAATGACAGGAATGAGAAGTCGAGAGAAGTTACCACAAGAAGAGCCTCCAGATATTCCTGAAGTTGTGATCTCAACTGAAGAGGTGGGTAGCACTAGTACTAGGAGCAACAAGGCCGTTATCAGGAAGGAGCACAAGCGAGAGAAGAGCGCGAGCAGGGCACGCACACTGCCAAGTACATTGACAAAGCAGAAGAACAGTAAACCAGACCGGGAGTGCATTGTGATGTGACTATTGAATGATACCCATGGGAGGTTTTGCAGTGTTTGAACATGCTAAGAAAACGAAAAGCATATACTTTACTTGTTATAGTAGAATATACTGTACAATTTCGATGTTCTACAAGAAGATCAGCAGCCTCTGATGTCCCACTGGTCTGCACTAGAGATACTATCGGGTCGACTGGGGCAACGCTGGAGAGGGTAAGCCGCGCTCTCCACATCCCACATTTCCTTCTCTGCGCGTTGCTTTCTGCGGGGTCAACGCTTCGGATATCTTCCAACCCCTCCTCCACCGATGTCAAGCCCTACCCGGCACCAACCAAATCGTCCAATTGACATGGGGCTGGAGTGTCTGAATGTTATGATTATGATGTAGGGGTAGGTTGGGGGAGAATTCGTGAGCCCTCCATCCGAGTAGCAGCCGAATTTGGTCCCGCAGCAAGGTTGGGAGGTCGTGTCTATCAGCTCTTCTCTTACTCAATCCCAAATTAAATTATTTGTCTCTTCTGTAGGTCTTTCCTTTTTGGTGTGTCTCCTTGGTCTTTCCGACTTCTGCTGCATCTTGATAGAAAGCCCCTCATCGTACGTGCCACAATGGCTACCATCTCCGCTCAAGCCACGAGCAATCTCAAAGAACGCATTGACAAAGCAACGAGCGAACAGAACGGCTTGCCTGGCGTGACATACTGTGCTGTAAATAAGAATGGCGACCTCATCTTTGAGCATGCCGCCGGTAAACGCGGTCTGGGGCAGGAGAAGGATATGGACCTGGACACGATTTTCTGGATTGCGTCCTGCACGAAGTTGATCACTGGTATTGCCGCCATGCAGCTCGTAGAACAGGGAAAACTGGAGTTAGATAGCGTGGAACTGGTTGAGAAGCTTGCCCCTGTTTGTGCTGTCCCCTCCGCTCTTAGAGTATGGTGGTTGACAGAGTTCTCAGGAATTGAAGGCAGTCAAAGTCCTAAATGACAAGGGAGAATTGGAAGACAAGAAACGTGGTATTACTTTGAGGATGCTGCTGACTCATACCGGTGTGTAATTGTCCAAGATCTCGAATTGAAGCTCACGTATACGATCTAGCTGGCTTCGGCTACAGCATATTCAACCAGAAGCTAGTAGATCATTACTACCCCATCGGAATTGAAGACCTCGGAAGCGGCATGGCTGAAGACTACCTCACGCAGCCTTTGGTCAACCAACCGGGAGAGAAGTGGGAGTATGGGATCAATCTTGACTGGGCTGGTCAGTTGGTGGAGCGCGTGTCTGGGATGTCGCTCAATGACTACTTTCTCGAGAACATCTTCAAACCGCTGGGTCTGAAAGACACCACAATGTTCCCAAGCGAGGAGATGAAGAAGAACCTTGTTTGGATGCATTCCAGGTCAGGAGCAGATGGGAACCTCAGTTTGTATGCCGAGGGGCATTTGGCCCGCCGCCAGCTTAAGGTTAAGACTGCAGAAGAAATAAAGTCAACATTCAACGCTGGTGGAGCGGCCGCCTTCTCAAAGCCGACGGAATACTGCCGTATATCCATTCATACTATGATCATATACCATGAACGCTGACTGTTGGCAGAAATCATTGCTACTTTACTGAACGATGGCACACATCCAAAGACTAAGGCCCAGATTCTGAAGCCTGAGACGGTCAGAGGTAAGGTCTCAGAGATTGACAGTCTTCAGTTTGCGTATCACTTGCTCACGCTTATTCAGAGATGTTCACAAACCAAATTCCTCAATTTCCAAATTTCGGCCGTCAAGGCATTCCAAACCCCAAACCCTGGCTCTCAAACTACATTCCAGAGCTGTATCCTCAGCCTCACGATCAAGAGCAAGGATGGGGTCTGACTTTCATGCTCCGTGTTCACCCAGGTCCGACTGGGAGCGCACCGAGCACGGGGCATTGGGCTGGGCTGCCGAACCTGTTCTGGTGGGCGGATAGGGAGAAAGGGCTCGGCGGGATGATTGCGACCCAGATCATTCCTTTCGGTGATGCGAAGGTTCTAGGGCTATGGGCAGAGATTGAGGCCGGTCTGTATGCTGCGATCGGGGAGAGATCATGAAGAATCAGGGCACAGTGACGAAATGAAGAAAGGGGCGGGGGGAAGTTTGGGAGCGACTACCATAGTAGATACCTACCTACATACCTTAGGTACCTTACCTAAGGTAGGCTCCCCGGCAGGTATCACTCCGGACTTACCGGGATTAACCAACTGTCTCGTCCTGGCGTGTCTTCGAATAGCTTGTATGCCATACACCCATTGTAAGTCTCTGCCATCTACTACTGGGAACGGCTTTCCAAGACGATGGTGTGAATCTACAATTACTGGCGCGCTATGGCGCTAGAAATCACCAATGGCTACAATGCCGCCGACGCAGAAAACTCAGGAGAAGCGTCTTTGCCCATATTCAATGTCGAGCGTGTCCAACTGCAGTTCTCCATCGCAGCCGACTTCGTTGCAGCCCAAGTCGCCAATAATGTTCTCATCCTTGCTTTAGCCACCGGCCGGATTCTGCGTATAGATCTAGACAACCCTGCTGACATCGAAGGTGCGTGAATCTCCTCTACCCCGACTTCAAGAGCTAATTTCTGTGTCTGCTAGATGTCGATCTCCCAAAAAAGACCTCCGAAGTCGGTCTTATAAGGCGCATGTTTCTAGACCCGTCAGCATCGCATTTGATCATTACGACAACGCTCGGTGAGAATTATTACCTTCACACACAGTCCAAGCAACCAAAACCTCTCTCGCGGCTTAAAGGCGTCACGATCGAATGTGTCGCTTGGAATCCTTCTCTGCCTACGGCCTCGACACGGGAAATCCTCCTTGGAGCCACAGATGGAAACATATATGAAGTATACATTGAGCCTGCATCGGAATTTTACCGCCGGGAAGAGAGATACCAGACCCATGTTTACAAGTTACCAGACGGCGCTGTCACTGGAATATGGGTGGATGTGCTACCTCAGAAGCCCGATTTGAGGAGGATACTTGTATCATCACATGGGAGGCTCCTCCACTGGGTGGGAAAGCTGGGTCGCCATGGGAGGGAGGCGTCTGGGTCGATCTATGCCGACCTATTCCAGAAGGAGACCCCAGTTGACCACGAACTCTCCAACACATCGGCCTCAGCACCCTCGCTCTTAGCTATCTCGCCGGAGGACTCAGATTCCGAGCCTGAGAAACAAGACGGAGGACGCCAATATGCTTGGCTCTCGTCTCTTGGGGTGTTCTATGGAAACTTACCCATGACACCAACTGATCCTGCGCTTGGGAAGAAAGTCTATAGCAGCTCAAATATGCTGTCACGATCACTTTTCCCAGCTACTGAATCTACTAGAGGGGGTCGGAAATTGATCCAAGACCCCATAAAAGGCATGACTCTTACACAGTGGCATATTCTGGCTCTCACGGAAGGACGTATTGTTGCCGTTAACCGATTGAACGGGAAGATCGTGCATGATCAATCGGTACTGGAGCCTAGCCAGGCCGCTCTTGGGTTGATGAGCGACCAGAAGAAGAATACGTTCTGGCTGTTCACGAGCCAGGAAATTTTTGAAGTCGTTGCGAATGAAGAGGAGCGTGACGTATGGAAAGTTATGCTCCAAAATCAAGATTTCGATGGAGCACTCAGGTACGCTCGTGGAGTGACGCAAAAAGACTCTGTTGCCACGGCGTCAGGAGACTATTTGTCTAACAAGGGTCAATATTTGGAAGCCGCAAATGTATGGGGTAGGTCCAGCAAAGCTTTTGAAGAGGTTTGTCTCAATTTCATCGATAATGGCGAGGATGATGCGCTGCGGAAATATCTCTTGACCAAGATCACGACCTACAGGAAATCTTCGATCATGCAGCGGACCATGATCGCTAACTGGCTGATGCAAGTTTTCATGGCGAAACTGAATGCTCTCGATGACATGATAGCAACGAAAGCGGAGTTGATGGAGAATACCAGCACGAAGTCTGCCGAGAGAGAACGGGATGCTGTGCTCGACGAGTTCAAATCCTTTGTCAATAAGCACAGATCCGACCTTGACGCGAAGACAGTATACGAGATTATCGGCAGCCATGACAGAGAAAATGAACTACTGTTCTATGCAGAAGCAATTGATGACCACAACTTTGTGCTATCCTACTGGGTTCAGCGAGATAAATGGTCAGAAGCGCTTGGAGTCTTGCAAAGACAGACCGACCCTGAGGTGTTCTATCGTTACGGAAGTGTGCTCATGACCCACGTCCCTCGAGGGTTGGTTGATATTCTCACCCGCCAATCTAAGATTGAGCCTCAAAAGATGATACCCGCTTTGCTTAGCTACAGCGAGGAAGCGGATGTCCCAGTACAGCAGAATCAAGCCATACGATATCTTAATTTTGTGATTACGAACTATTTCGATTGTCCAGCCTCCATTCACAATACCCTGATTTCCATGTACGCGACCAATTCATCTCCCTCCGAAACTACGCTACTGTCGTATCTCGAATCACAACCTTCTCCGCCACCCTACGATGCGGATTTCGCCCTACGACTCTGCCTGCAGAATAATCGAGTCCAGTCTTGTGTCCACATTTACAGCTCCATGGGCCAATACCTACAAGCTGTCGAACTGGCATTGAAGTACAATGACATCGATCTGGCTGCTATTATAGCAGACCGACCTGAGAGCAATGACAAGCTGCGCAAGAAGCTCTGGCTCTTGATAGCGGAAAAGAAAATCAAACAGGACAGCGGCATTAAAGCGGCGATTGAATTTTTGAAGCGGTGCGAATTGCTCAAGATCGAAGATCTGATACCCTTCTTCCCCGACTTTGTCGTGATTGACGACTTCAAGGAAGAGATCTGTAATGCGCTAGAAGAATACTCCAGGCACATTGATTCCCTGAAACAGGAAATGGACGTCTCGGCCCACACAGCGGAGCAGATCAAAGCTGACATTCGAGCCCTGGACATGCGATACGCGATTGTTGAGCCGGGCGAGAAATGCTGGATCTGCGGGTTGCCTGTGCTGAGCCGTCAGTTCTTCGTCTTTCCATGCCAGCATGCTTTCCACAGCGATTGCCTAGGGAAGAAGGTTCTCGATTCATCAGGACTGGGGAAAAGGAAACATATCCGGGACTTGCAGAATGAGGTCAGTCGCGGCGTTAGCGTTGGAGCCAAGCGGGAGCAAATGGTGCAGGAGCTTGATGGGCTGGTCGCGGAGGCGTGCATCTTGTGCGGAGACTATGCGATTAAGCAGATTGATGAGGCTTTTGTGACGGAGTCGGATCGTACAGAGGATTGGGCGCTATGAAATCAATGCCGTGGGGGCTTCAATACCTCTGTGGGCCATTTCGTTGAGAGACAACGGCCGCAACATCGACGGGCACACCAACGAAGCGCTACCGCTACAAGCATCCAACTCACAAGTGGATAGTGCATCGGGCACTATTATTCTTTAGATTGTCGTTCTCCAAAGATGGGGGCCAGATGAAGACGCAAGAGCGCAGACGTGCCAGCGATCAGCCAGTGACGGGCCGTTTGGTGGGGTTAACTGTGATTATTAAGAGCGCGCCGCAGATGAGGCATGGTTTGCAGGGTTTGAGGGAGCACAGAGTTGCCTGGTCCCTGTTTTCGAAAATAGCAGATCATGACGAGCAGAGTGCTTTCGCGAGAGCATTTCACCTCCGTGGTAACACAGTAGAGTGGCCATCCCCAACGTTTGGGAGACAGTCGGATCAATTCATGGAGCCGTTTTCCTGCACCAGAAGCTTGGGGCGCGACTTGACTGACGTCGACGCCTTTGTCAGCGGCCGCTTGGCGCCCTTCCCGGCAATTGAAGAAATCCAGCGGCGTTTCACACCTCTTGGCCCGCATTACTCACCCTCCCAAACCACGCCGACCGCCGCTCCATCACAACTGCTAGGCTCAAGCAGACAATGTTCTCGTTAGCTGCATCGCTGCTTTTCCACCGCTGCTGCGATGGCTTAATTAAGCTTCTGACAAAGCCAGCGTAACCCCCTCCCCCATCGACTGCGTCGTCCGTCCGCGGCCCAAGTCAAGCCTGCCATGAGACCAAACGCCCGGTTTATTCCTAATCAGTTCAACGTCCAGCCAGCAAAAGCCTAATTGCACCTAAAGCACGTAGAGACGTAGGGTATCTCCCTACCTGTAGACGGCTGCCAGCTCAGGCCTTTAAATTAGCATGTTTCCCTTTTCTTCGTTTTCATCTTCGTCTTCATTTTGTTGTTGCGCAGATCTGGGTCAATTTCTGCCCCTCTTGAAATCCCGCTCCTCATAAATTCCACCACCCATTGTTGCGCCTTCGTCCTGCAAATGTCCGCCCTTATTCGCGACGCGCCTATAGGCCAGATTATTCGTCTTGTAACTCGCAATAAAGCCTTCCAATACCCGGAAGAAAAGCCAGATTTCACATGCCCAAATGGCTATCCCGGGCCAAACCTCCAGAGCAAAATGGCTCCAGCAGCCACACCTGCCGAGCCGACCGAGAAGACCGAAGAGCCTGAGCGAAGAGATAGCCTTTCAACCCCGTCTTTGGCCACACCAGCAACTATGACAGACGTCGAGAATCCGATCGATCTTGCTGGCAGCCGAACAGAGACTCTCTCTAAAATCGTGACTCGGCCAGAGATGGAAAAGGTGGCGACCCGGCGAGATTTAGAGAGAGCATACACAGCAGCGACCCAGCTAGAGTCGATCAAGAACCAGCCTTCTATGCCAATTATGCCGACAAAGACCGCCGATGGCACCATTCTAGGTATGTGAGGTAGTGCGAGCGATGTCAAGCCTAATCTCACGCATATTAGTGGATTGGTACTCGACAGATGATCCAGAGAATCCGCAGAACTGGAGCAGCCGCAAAAAGTTCTTCACGGTGTTGCAAATATAGTGAGTAGCTCGCGGCCGGTAGGGAAGCATAATGCTAACTGTCTTAGCCTCTATACCCTCGCAGTATACATGTCCAGTGCTATCTACACCCCGTCAACACCCTATATCCAGGAGATCTTCCACGTCTCACCTGCTGCTGCATCCCTTGGCCTTGCTCTTTATGTCGTGGGCTGTACGTGATCATCTCTAGTGCGCACTTTAACATATCTGACGATATCTTAGATGGTACTGGGCCTTTGTTATTCTCACCACTTAGCGAGATCCCCGTGATCGGCCGCAATCCTCCTTACATGGCCACCTTTGGTATATTTGTTGTTCTCGCCGTTCCTACTGCGCTTGTGGACAATTTTGGTGGCTTGCTAGTCCTTCGATTCCTACAGGGATTCTTCGGAAGCCCTTGTCTTGCGACGGGAGGTGCTTCAATTGGCGACCTTTATTCGCTGCTCAAGTTGCCCTACTTTCTCACTGGATGGGCTGCGTTCGCTACAATGGGTCCGGCGCTGGGCCCGGTCATTAGTGGGTTCTCCGTCCCAGCTGAAAATTGGCGTTGGTCTTTGTGGGAAATTTTATTTATGTCCGGACCGGTATTCCTTCTAATGTTCTTCTGTTTACCGGAAACCTCATCTTCAAACATTCTGCTCCGCCGTGCTGTTCGCCTAAGGAAATTGACGGGCAATCCGAATCTTAAATCTCAGTCGGAGATCGATCAAGCGAACTTGAAAGCAAAGGATGTCGCCAAAACCAACATTATCCGCCCATTCCAGATTACGATCATGGATCCTGCTGTTCTGTTTACGGCATTGTACACAAGCTTAGTCTGTGAGTCTATCTATACCCGCCTTTTGGCTTGGAGCTTCCACTAACACCTCACGATCTAGATGGTATCTACTACTCCTTCTTTGAGGTCTTTCCATTGGTGTACATCGATATCTACGGCTTCAACCTCGGTCAGATGGGCCTGGTCTTCCTCGTCATCACTGTTGCCCTCTTCATTGCGATCCCGATCTACTTTGTCTACCTTAGGAAAGTCTTCGAGCCTGAAATCCTCACTAAGGGCCTCCTCGAGCCTGAACGCCGACTGATTCCTGCGCTCTTCGCTTCCTTCCTACCGCCAGTTGGCCTCTTCCTATATGGTTGGACCAGCCGTGAGAGTATCCACTGGATTGTTTCAGTAATCGGAATTGGCATCTACACTGTTGGCATCTTCCTGCTTATCCAATGCATCTTCATCTACATTCCATTAACATACCCACAATATGCGGCGAGTCTGTTTGCCGGTAATGACTTTGCGAGAAGTGCACTGGCAGCCGGAGCTATCCTTTTCGCTCGGCCATTATTTATCAATCTAGGGATCGGCCCGGGGATCAGTCTGCTGGCTGCGTTCACAGTGGCCTGCATTGCAGGTATTTTTGCATTGTATCACTTTGGGGCGCGCTTGAGAGCTAGGAGCAAGTTCGCGGCGAAATAGAGCCTGAAAATATTTGGAGCGATATAGGTTGAATATCCTAATGTTAATGATTGTATGAGGCTATCACGAAAGCGTTCGGCGATAACGGCGTTTAGACATGACAGGATCAGAAAATACATTTCATACAACATGTGGTAATTTTACCTTACAATTAGAAATCATGCGCTTAAAATATGTCCGATATTTTATTTCGGTTGTGAAACTGTTGCCACGATCGCGTATCAATCGCTGCAAAGACTCTATCTTGACCAATGTTTGAATAAAACAGCTTCTACGGCAAACGATCCCCGATGTCGAACACCGACACCTGGCGCATACCCGGCCTTGAATACACGTATCATCCTTGGTATAATTGATTCACGTACCTCATCAAAGCCGGCGCGCTAATGTAGTGACGATGAAAGGATTGCGCATTCCAAAAAGCCGAACGATAAAGATGGAGACCAGAGCTCTCCGAAGCAGCAACAACTCCCCAAAGGAAGCCCACCTCAGTATCCAGCGCCGCTTTCATCTTATGCCAGTGGAAGGAAGCAGGCTTGCGTATGGCTGCCGATCTTGCATTTGCTTTCGTTCTGTTATCTGACTTCTTATATGACGTGAAGATACGATGTTCGAAGAGGAAGCGAGCATGCGATAGTAGGCTACCAAGCTGTGGGAAATGCACAAGTATGCCGCTTTTTTACGCTCAAATTTGAAATTTCCATTGCATCTTTAAAGAGTGAAGTTGATGATTCTGGCAGTTGCTGGTGCTCAATGCATTTATCCGTTAACGGAGACAACGCCTAAGCCTACTCCTGCTCGAAAAAAGGCACGAGACGCGTCAAGACGTGATAGCCAAGCATCTAGCGATCATGCTGAGCGAGCTCCAGCTCCTTCAATACAATCTGGCGAGCATGAATTCTCCGGAGAAGCAATGTTAAGGGAACACTTTGACCCCTACTTCGATTTCGACTTCAATGATGCTATCTTCTCCCAGCCATACATGTGGCCAAGCTTGCCACTTCTACCGGAAGACGGCAATTATCCTTTTGATGCTGGAGACAGGCCATCCGGAAATACCACAAACGATATCAGCGGACACGTAGATAGCAGACACATGGACGGTTGGTCTGTTTCAGGAGATTGTGGGCTGGTCTTCGCGGGAAATCCAGTACCATCCACCTCAATGAGCGCCAACCCTCACTCCAACCAGGTACTAGGTGTCCTCCCGGATTTTGCTACTATGACGGAGCTTCTTGAGATTTTCTTCGCTCAGTATCACAAATATCTACCATGTGTACATCGCGCGACGTCGTTTGGGTCTATCAAACAAGATCCGAGGACGGTCGAGAAATCCGCCCTATTGCTATCATTGTTCGCCGTGGCATCACGATCTCATAAAGACAAAAGCATCCAGTCACAGGGTGAGGAATGGCTTGCTCTCGCGAAGAAAGTGTGGCAGCAGAACGCCACTTCTACAACCGATCCTACCTCGACCGTCCAGGCGGCCGCTTGGATCCTATTCCAGAATGTACTTGCAGCAGATATCAACGAGGGATGGCTCTTTCTGGGAACAGCATGCCGTTTCGCCAGCATGATTGGATTCGATAGAATGGATAGTGCCCATCCACCGGCATGCCCCGCAGCTTTGAGACCCAAGGACGCGTTGGAGAGAGACACACGGCGTAGGGGTATGTGGTCGCTTTACACCCTCGATAAAGTAAGTCGATGCCTGTCAAAAAACGGTGAAGGACTAGACTGCTAAGAAAGAAGACTCTCTCCTCCCTCTGTGGCTGGCCCATGGCTATCAGAGAAGATGAATTCAATGTCAACTTCCCAAACAGCGACGACGCCTTCCAAAACTCAAGCTTCGACGTGAGTCTCCCCCAAACAATCAAATCGCCCCCTAACCATGACATTTCCGAGTACAGCTACCAACCCAACCCTTCACCACCCATCTCTCCACCCTAATCTCCCCGACGACCCCCTCTACCTTTCCCGATCCAACCACCCTCCCCTCCCTCACGGCCCGCGCCCTCGTCCTCCTCGGCCAAGTTACCGCATACCACTCCCACCACCCCCATCCTCCATCCGATCAAGACTCCAACCTCGCCGCCCTCGATGCAACTCTAACGCGCTTCCACCTCCTCCTCTCCGCCTTGTCTCTCACCATCCCCCACATCCATGAGGTAGTCTACCTCCACATGCTAGTCCAGACCTGTACGATCCTCCTCCACCACCCCAAGGCGGGCCATTGTCTGAGCGGGGACCGCAACGTCAGCGGTGGTGAGAATACGAAGAAACACATGTGTCTAGTAGACACGCTGCCGCCGCGGGTGCGCAGGGCGGCCGCGGCGGCGAGGCAGATTGTCAAGCTTGTTAGGGAGGTTGTGGGATTGGGAGAGGTGGTGAGTGGATTGCTGAATCCGCTTTGTGTCGCTGCAGTAAGTCTTATCTCTATAAATCGGTATTCCAATGCCCTCTATCTCGGCCTTTGTGAGCTCTGTTTCGCGTTCCCCCTATCTCGGTCTTTATTTAGAGCTCGACATGTAATACTCCGACTCGGATACATCGCAATATTCCTCATCCTCCCATCCACCTCAAACCAAAATTTCCCTTTACTGATAGTGCTTAGTACTACCTGACAACCCGCTTCCAAATCCTGCTCCTCCACCACACCGGGAATCCGCAAGACAAAGACGACCTCGATATGATGGTCATGCTGATGGATCGGTTTGCCGAGCGCTGGGGCGAGCTTGGCCGCAGGTATCGAGCGAGAGTGAAGAGGGATTTGGAGAGTTTGGATGAGGGTGGGAGTTGAGCATAACGGATGGCTTAGGATGGCATGGTATGGCATGTATGATGGACATCTCTTTCTGTAGGTTCTTGTGTTGGTTTAATGGGAGCAACAGAATTATTGGTGACATGAACCATTGATACTTCTATGCTGGGCGTGTTTGTATGTAGGCTAGGCACACTAGGCTCTCGGAGGATACGCATGGTACATGCCCCTCGGAATCTGCGATTTCTTCCGCTGCGCCCGTCAAGTGTAAAGCTATCTATCCTTTTATACCAGACACCGACCATATGTCTGCTTCCAGTGCCCTGGGTAAATAAACCTACCTCCGCTGAAATGAGTCTCATAGCGTTGAATTCGGGGCGTTGAGAACGCGCTCGGCCCGTTCCGTTGCGTTACTAAATCGAAAAATTGAGTAACACTAGATAGTTTACGATCTATATCGGAAACTGGAGGCCCTAACGGGAAGAAGGCAGAAAAAATTTGGTTAAAATTCTCAGGCTCTCGGCGATCAATCTTAACGAACATCAAGATTGGTTACACAATGTTTTCAGCCAGGCCCGCGGTCTCGACCGGCCGCCATGCGGACAATTTACTATTGCCTTGTGTACTTCGCCACACCAAATGCGCCCCCAGCTGTTGCCTTTATTTGCGGTTTATGCCCCGCTCGTGAATACTGAGTGTCTGTTCAAAAAGAGGCTACGTCCAGGCCTACAGAGCTGGCAAGTAATTATTCTAACAACATCATGCTTATCGTAAATTCAACTTCGTTTTTTTGAGGTCTTCTCGTCTACTGCCATGGCAGATCCCTTTTCCTTAGTTGCCAGTTCTTTCGCAGTTGTTGGCGTAGCAGACGTTGTACTGCGTGCAAGCGGTGAAGTCTATCGATTCCTCTCTGAGATTGGAGATGCGCCTATGGAAGTGGAGAGACTGCGACGTTGTACTCAAGAAACCACACTTCTCGTTCACACTTCGAAACAATACCTTGAAGAATTAAGAGATCATACTTCAGCCGTATCCCTGCCTGCTGCTGACTTGAGCCGAGCAATTGGTCTGTTCACTTCTGCCATTAGAGCTTTGGATCGCGAGCTAGGTGCTCTTGTGGTACTGGCTAAGAAATACAGTGGAGCTAGAAGGTCGTGGAGTGCAGTCAAATGGTTTCTTGATCAACGCAAAATCAGCAATTCTCTACAGAAGCTTGAGAATTCCAAGTCCACGCTAAACAGTGCTTTAACCCTTGTTGGCGGGTTCGTTGATCTCCGAGACTGACATGCATACCAACTGACATCTGTGAATAGAGGGCTGTACGATCATGGCCAGAAGGACATCAAGAATGCCGTGGACCGTACATCCAATCAAGTTTTGGTTCAACTACATACTCAACAGCAAGCTCTGACGACGGTCAAAACGCTTCAAGAAAAATTGCTCGTGCAGCAGGACAGCTCTACACTCGCCTCTGTAAGGCACCGTGCACAAACAAATAGAATGTTGAGGAACGTGGTCAATGCCAATAAGATGGCCCACCTAGAGCATAGCAAGACCAGGAAGCAAATCGTCGACGGCAGTCAAAAGGTTATCGATGATCTCTCCACTAAGCTTGATGGATTACCGAGAGCAATAGCGGAGACCTGTGTGGAAGCCAAAAAGAGCGATCGAGAGATCCGTATGATTGGGGAGCGCCGGGACGCAATGCTTGTTCCCCTGCTTCTTCTGAAGGATCACATGCGCCAGATCCTTCTTCAGATAGTGTCCCATCACGCCGAACAGATCTCATCAGAGCACATTTACTGGCTCCAGTCGGAATTTGACCATCTTGTCTCATCGGCAACTCAAGAAGTCGCAGCCATTTCCCAATATTCCACGGCGACTCCGTTGGATAAATGGATCTATTCTCCAAATTCGAGTGACTTTTCGGGAATAGCAAAGGGGTCCGACATGCTGGCCCATGGGAGACAGCGAAAGGCTGAACTTGAAGAAACAGAACAGAGAAAAGGATCGGCTAGAGAAAGAAAACGAAAGCGATTATATGCATATTACGAGACTTTCTCGTTTGTCTCGCCAGTGGGAAGCATAATCATTAGAGTTCCTAAACGGCATAATCCTTCAACTCATGATTGCAGGTTTTACGAAGCAGGCGTTTCCTTCATTCCATCTACTAGCTTTTGCCCGACCGCCGTCACGGCTCGATTTGTTCAATTCATGGAACATTGGTCTCAACCACGAATTTTTGCGCAGCTCAATGTCTTTACTCTTACAGAAGACCGTAATCAATATTCGGAAATTTTTGTGCACGGAACAGTTGAAGAAGTTGACACCGCTTTTCGAAATGGTATCATATCGCCATACGCCGTGGACAACAAAGGAGATAATATCTGTCTCTATGTGAGTCTCTGGTACCCAATATTCGAGTCATAAGTTATAGATGTGAATGACCGAGATTTAATTATGCTCCATATAGTCTGCAGCTCGATTCAATAGGCCAGATCTTCTTCGATACTTAGACAGCCAAGGTGTTGGTCTGTCGACTTTGAAGTAAGTCTCCTGGGATGCCTTGGTTCGAAGCTGACCGATTTTAGTGGAGAAGCTGCCACTTTATCTGCATTTTGGAATGCTATCAAGGACTCTAGACATGTAAAAGGAGACTATAAGAAACACTACGAGACGCTTAACTATCTCAAAGAGAATGTAGCTATTTTCGGATCATATCTCCATGGTTTCTTGCTACATGCTGTGTCCTGGTACTCAGATGACCATTGCTCAGATGACGAGATTCAGCTGATTACAGCATGGATGAGCTTCCTCAAAGCAGAAGCGTACAACTTTGACGATAAGCAAGGCGGCCCCTTTGGCAGATCACCAATGCTTGATCATCTGAGCCACTCTGGTCGCCAATGTCTAACAATCGTTCGTCTGCTCTTAGAATTCGGTGCTAATATACATGAGACTGATTCTCGAGGTTGCAACGCCATACAATGTGCAATGATATCGAATAGTCTGGGTCGTCACTCCGAACTTCCGGGACTTCTCGAAGAGAAACTCAGTCTGATGATTGAATGCGGAGTCGACATTCACCATCGGAATAAATGGGGAAGCACACCATCAATGAATGCCGGAGGCTTTTGCAACTGCTGGGATGTGTGGTGTGCAGCCTTAGAACGCAATGGGAAGAACATCAACGAAGTTGTCGAGGCGGAGGGGAACTCATGGCTTCTAAACCCTTCTGAGGTAAATAAAAGAAAGAGAGAAAGAGAGTCGATATCATGTGAGAGTGATGAAGAGAGCGGAACAGAACAAAGCGAGGAAGAGAGTGAGACAGACGGGAGTGATGAAGAGAATGAAACAGAAAACGAAGACACCGTAACGGATCAAACCCCTCTCCCAGCCAGACGTAGAAGTATATAGGCACATCTCATGACCTTTTGTCTGTCGACTACACACACGATGAGAAGCCATTTCAACCCTCCAGAAAAAGAGCAAAAATAATCCCAGCATCTTCACACATTACCAATGTACACTGAAACTCCAAGCTCTTACCATACCCTGGTCTTCAACTTCAACTCATCAACACCCACAGATATTCCGCCTAACAGTCACCAAGAGCCCCCACTGGGGCATATCGACGTATCTGTCAATAGCTAGGCATTACAAGATAAGCATAACAGGTCTGTACGACACAAATCCCACCGACACTATTACCGCTTATCCAGTATCTGGACCAATATCCATCTCCTAACACCCCATGGAATACCCGATCTCTTCAATGGTATTGCCGGCCGCTGTCCACGCTTAACGCCGGCAGATAGCCGGCACTGATCGCTGTGTCGGTGGTTGGGAATATTGTTCCCATGCTCATAGAATAGGTGTCGTGTTGAACAAGGCTCGGATGCAGCGCAACGTACAACGGTATTTGGATACCGGCGTGACAATGAGAGTGATTCCTTCGTTGAACACCATACCCATGCACCATGGAACAGATACAATCCACGAACATACCCAAGGAAAAAGGAAAGCCGGAAGCCATTTTTCTTCCGTCTCATCTTCATTCCCATCACCCCGGAAGACGCTACAAGAGCTCGACGCTAGATCCCTGACCTATCTTGCCATGCCATCCTCCCATACTACACTCAGAATGAAAAGCCCGAGAAACCAGAAAAGGATCGATGAGATGAGTAGAACATCAGGTACCCAGGTAGGCAACACCCATGCAAAAACGTCATAGACATACATAACCAGTCTCCCCCCCCCCCTTCAAAAGGTAGTACATAGAACGGAACCCCGACTCACGGTCTCTGTACGCGCTTCACGACGCTTGGAAGCAAGCAGGCAGGCACCTCTTAGGACGAGGAGCCCGACCGTTAGAAGACCAGTAGAAAAATGAAGTAGAGATGACACATAATCACTGGCGATGGTGTTGGGAATTCGACACCTCCCATCCCATCACAGTACACCCATCCAAACAAGACAAAGGAAAAACCGATGCGCCAAGTTTCAGAAAAGCATTTAACCCAGACGGGCGAGTACCTATCCCTCGGGAGTTGAGAAAAAAGATAGGAACGAAACTAGAGTAAAGTTTGTAGCATTTCGATATCTATTGACAGGAAGCAGACGGGCTACTACCCATAAGGTCCGTAGCTCGTCAGCCCAAAGAGGATATTGATAGGGTAAGAAACAGTGCTGTAGAAGAAGATTCGTGGATGCAGCTCTCCTCACATCCCCACCCATAGAGAAAACAACGGCCGTCACAATCGCACCAGATTAATTAAGCTGCTCCTCTCTCCAAGTAACAAGCCCCAATCTTGCAAAACGTCGAAGCCGAAGAAGAATAAGAGGAAGAAACAGGAAAGTAATGTGTGCAAGAAAGCGATAGTCCTCGCGATCACCCAACAGGTTCGCCAGATCTCCAGTTCAATTCGATATCCGGACAAGACAAATCCAGCCCTACTCAACAATGCCGAATCTCCAAACGCCGGACCGCAAAAAAAGATACGGTCTGCAAGCGCGGGGGGTATGTATGATGAATGTGCAAAGCGCAGCAATTTTTCTGCAAGAAAGAGAAGGTTGCATGACGATCGTTTCATCATAAGAGAATGAGGTAGTTCGAGGGTGCGATACCCGTCTCTCCAGTCTCTTTCTTTGCCTGCCACCATCTACCAGACACGTCCGACACTTCGAGGATCTCGTGTTTCGCGAAGCTGATCTCATTCGCGTCGTCGGGGTTCGCTTCGTACGAGTAGATGGCCTTAGCGCGGTATGGGTATTCGGTTGGTTGGCCGACTTCATTGGGGGGCTCGACGGTTGTTGTTTGCGCTGGTGGGGTAGTGTTTGTGGGTGCGAGGCGGGGTTGAGATGCGTTGTGTTCGTTAGACCCAGCAGAGCCGCCCGGGTAGCCGATGATTGGGGACGATGTTTCGAGGCCATTTAGGTTTGATGTATACATGGGTTGTTGTGGACGACCGGAAGCGGTGGTGTCAGGTCGATTGTAGTTGTTGGCTGACATTGGACGGCTGTTGCGCGAATAATTTCGCTGATCTTTGTGGAGGGCGAACGAGTCGATGTAGCCGCGGTGGCGGGCTTGAGGTGTTGATCCAAAATAGAACATCCATATTATCTAGTGCGAGTCAGCGCATTCCCTGTTCATTTTAGAGCTTTCTGCGTACCGCAACGATCGACAGCAGAATGAAGCCAGCAGCCGCAGCCTCTTTCGCACCCTGGGGACTGTAAACAAGGGAGTTGACGGCGGAGGTCGTAAACACAAGTCCAGCAGCGAGGTAGCCAGTGATCTATCCGATTTAGTCAATTGTAAGTTTATCGGTGCAGTTGCCAACGTACCGCCACGCCGTAGGTGGTCGACGTGTCAGACCCGATAACAACAATCACGCCGATGATACACACAAGCATGTAGGTGATGGCCCACCAAGCGTAGTTGGGAAATGGCGACTGAATATCTGCTATCACACTGCTGATGAATGCAATCAACCATGCGAGCTGTGTTAAGCAAAAGTCAGCCTCATGTCATGAGATGATCTTGAAAATATTTGGGGCCGTACGATTCCAATACTGATGGTAGCCAGCGCGAATGGATCGCCGGCCACGTTAGCAAAGTTGAAGGTATTAAGGCGCCTATCCATAATGTTGTTCTTCATTTTGTCTCAGTCAGGCCGTTGCGACCAGTTCGGATTGAGAGAGATCGGTTTGACTCAGCCGAGTATTCAGGTGATGGCGCGGACCAGCTAAAATATTCAAGCGCTAGATCCGTCGCGATGCAAAGTCACCAGATTTGTGAGGGAGTAATTGTTGTTTGAGGTGAAGTCTGAAGGAGAAAGTGTTGTGCTGCTTTTTTGAATTCAATGGGGGGAAGAAGGTAGTACGGTCAGCAAAGAGGAGCGTGCGCAATAGGCGCCGGCGTCAGGAGGTTGGCGGAAAAGCGGATGGACGAATACAGTTGGAAGTCGGCGGAAGCAAGCGTCGAAAAGAGTGAAACGCGTGTCGCTGGGTGATGTTCTGCGGTGACGTGTGGTTCGGAAGAGAAAGAAGTCGATTGATGGGCGTTCGTGTGTGAGATGGAGGTTTGGGGTGGTGGGTTTGGACGGTGAGGAAGACGAGCCTCGCAAGTCCCGGCGAAAGATGCTACGTTAGCGTGCTTCACGAACAGCGGACGAGGGACAGGCTTGTTACAGCTGGATTGAGGGGGCCGAGGCGGCTAAGCAGATGGAATGATGGACAAAAATAATGGCCCCAATCCCTCACTTTTATTATTTGAAGGGCGACTTGTATTTCAGTCGCTGACCTGCAGGCTGTTCCCCGAACAACAATCCTCAACACCTCCTCCTCCCCTGGCCATGCTTCTGCGACCGACCGCCAAACCCTCTGCGTCCCCCACGGAAACATGTTCCCCTTCCCCCCAGATTTCAAACCTGCTGCCCCTCTATCACGCTTCTCAAACACTCCAATCACAACGGTCATTCCCGCGAACGCGTGTAATTCGCAAAGGTTCTGTTTCCCGCATTAACGCCGGCAGCCCTGCGATCCGAACTCTTTGACCGTGATCTGTCTGCTGGGTACTGGCACCGGCCCGTCGTGTCCGTGATCGAGTACGGTATCTGGCATGTCAACGTCGACCAGCCGCATTTCGCAATGCTCCATTTGGCACTGCGGGAAGCGGGGGCTGTGCCAGCCCTGCATCGAGCGTGGCGTGGCGTGGCCCATGACCCGATTTGCAAGCTTGCGATGGATTGACCGTCTGCCTGCATATGTATAGTGCTTGCTAGATATACACCTTTACCTCGAGTGTGAATAGACCTGAGTAGCCTCATCTGCATGTCAGCAACAAAACGGGATGTCGCATCGGTCCCTTAGCCACGGCCATCGCGAGCAGACCTGCGAGTATCTATCTCAAATTTAGTAAGAGACCCGGAAAATGACCAGGTGGCATTGAGATGTGTTTTCCCTCATCCCTATGGACTGCATATCGTCGAAGGAGAGCCATGGCCTCCGAATCTGGATGGTGGCTAAATGGGTCGCACCCACATGAGACGCACCGTGCACGAGGATGCTGATTTTTCTGAACGTAAAGTCTCGACTCTCGACAGTCGGCTCCCCTGCATATGATCGTCAGCCGACTGAGTTCACAAGGGGACAACGTGATGTTGATCCAACCCAAAAGTCCCACTCTGGCCGATCATTGAAAAGGTACCCACGTGCGGCGACTTTCTCCCTTCCTGTTTGGGCTGAAAAACCAACACAACACATCAAAACAAATTTTTTTGGTGGTGGAGGGAGTCAACAATAAGAAATATCACACGAACACGTTCATCCTTTATTTACCTCAGTATCTACTTCAGGGGCGTTCGTATTCCCGTCCCTAGTAGATGAGGCATAGGCGCCTAGGCCACTGCAACTTTTTTGATTCGTTCGGTTTGCTTTTTGTCTTATTATTTTTTTCAATACTTCCTGCCATCTCATTTTCTGCCTCGCATAGAAGCATGCAACAAGCTTGAATGATGGTTATCAGCTACGGGGTCATGATGGGATCTCTGTATCTTCTTTCCCTGCACGTGCCTTTCAAAGCGCACAGAACCACTGTCCGCTTTTTTCTCGCTGCTTGACAACCAAAGCGTTCTTAAATAGCATGTACGTGATAATAGGCAGCATGATCACACGGACACCCATCTCACAATTGTAAGCAAAGGTGCTGGTCTTTGCCACGAAGGCCTACGTCTGCACTGCCGAGCATTCGATGCAATCTCTTCCCCCTTTGTCTTACCATGTTCCACTTCTCGGTGCTGGGTACGAGTGTCGAGGTCAGGTGTTTAATCTGCAAAACTAGGCGAGTAATTTTATAGACAAGGTAAGGTCATGGATACAAGGTCTTTTTCGTGATCATTGCTGTGCTTGGCATGGGAGAACTTGGGAGAAGGAGGTGATAATTCGCCACTCTAAGCGTTCTGTAGTCATTTCACGGTCCTACGTGATGCATTAACATAAGAGGCCCGTGTGGCTAAAAAACGCGAGACGGACTAAATCGTAACTCACATTTCGATGCCAGGGATGTGAACGGTTAGATCAATGTCTCGAACGTGCACCTTTAGTCGAAGTCTGTGCAAGTTAAACAGGCCCGACTGTTGTAGCCTATTAAGGTACCCATTGAGTGATTGGTGGATCTTAGGTGGTTTAGGTTTGTGGTGTCTTTAATCTGATATTCAATCCCACGACGCGAAGTGAAAGGAGATTCTTACACTCAACCCTGATCTTTGAAAGGCTTTCAAGACTTGTCTTCTTCGAGACGTTGTCAATTTGCCTCTTCGACATTTTCTGTTTCTTCTTAGATCAGCGCCGATGTTGCTGAGATAGCCTGGTAAGGGTGCTAGTGGATTTTCGGGTTGAAAGCTTGATTGGACGATGATTTAGAATCGAAGAGTATAATGTGGGTGAGGAGTTTGTGTGGGCGAAAGAGAAGCTAACGAGCAGGCTAGGCAAGAAGATACGTAAATGAGCAATCAGATTGGTAACTGAGTTGAAGATGGAAGCTGTACAGGATGGCGCCGTTCTGGCTCAGGCCAGATTGCAGGCACCAAGGCAGGCAAGACGAGCGCCAACGCGTTTCACATCATGTAATATTCAAAAATCAAGCCTTGTTGTCGTAGGTCAAAAGATCCACTTGTAAATCATATTTTCTCGAACGCCACCACGATGGTTCTAGTCTTCGAAGAAGTGAAGAGCAGGCCGATCCATCTGTTTGCGCCATATGTGCTCCCTCAGATTTTGAAGCAAAAGGAAAACGCCAAACCATCCGTTAAAGTGCAAGCTACCGCCAGCAACCATCAACCAAACTAATCATCAAAGATCGCATGGTTGCGGTAGAAAGTACGCAACCAAACCATGTGTCCCAGACTCGTCCATAAAATCAGACTTGCCCAATTCAGACTCACAGAAAACGAAATCGCTCGCTAAAGGGGGAATCATGGTTTTGCTCAAGGAAAATGCACATCCCATCAAATCAGCCCAATGCCTTCCAAACCCTGGTACCTAAGATTTCAGTAACATTTTCCTCCGCCTTTCCACCAACATGAAAGATAGATCTATCTTGCCGTGCCCGATGCGGTCGCCTCATCGTGCTGATACACCAGCCCATGCGACAAAATGGTGTGGTGGGCGGCCGAACTTCCAACCTCAAAATGCGAAACCAGAAGACAGGAGATGCAAGTGCGACTTATGGTCAGAATAAAAACAAAGATGTACGATGCCACGAATGCCTTGGCTGAGGCAGAGAGCGAGTGAAGCCAGCCACAATTCGGTTCCCGTAACGCCAGAGTCATGGCCCCAAGGCGTAATATTTAGCGGCCCAACATATAATCCGGGTACCCCGTCGTCATGCCCGGAGCGGTGGCAGCGCTGCTCATTGCACCACCAACAGGGACCCGCATGCTAGCTATACCAGCACCGCTAACGCCAAGGCCACCATTCGAATATCCGCCACCTAGACTCATACTGTTCATTTGAGAAGAAAGAGAATTCACGCTGTTGGCTCCTATGGGCCCCTGAATTCCAAGCCCTGGAGGGGCTGACAATCCAGGCGGTGGACCATTTGCCGTTGAGAAGCCTTGCCCCTGCATGAAGCCCATGCCGGGAACGCTTTGTGGTCCTTGAGGGCTCATTGGGGTGGACGGATTTGTGCCCCCAGGCTGCCCAGCCCTAACTCCCAGCGGGTTCTTCGAAAAGCTTAGGCGAATGCCACCCTTGACGCTGTTATGAAGGGAAACTCCATAGAGCTCGGTGAGGGCCTTGGTAGCGAAGGAGACATCTTCAAATTCAACAAAACACATTGGCCCATTAGATTTGGTCCGAAAGCAGAGTCTCTTGTAGCCACGTTGTTTTGAGAACATCGCTTTTAGTTCATCTTCCGAAGTATCAATGGGCAGATTGCCAACGTACAATGTGTTGCAGGGAGGATTTTGATCAGCTGGGTTGACAGGCGGCAAGCTGTGTCGAGGGTATTGATTTGTTAGCTGGAATGCGCCATTGGTACCCATATTGCCCATGGTTGGGGACATAGTTGATGTCGGCGTCTGCATGTTAAGAGTAGAACGTGGGGACATATAACCCTGCATGCCGGAACCGTTCATATTCGTGCTCAAGGAGAGACCTCCAAATCGAGAAGATGGTAGTTGAGGATTGGTCGCTCGACGAGTAGCTGTTGAGTTGCCAGAGTGTCCGTTATTCATGTAAGCGACGGGGTCCCGGAGGATATCCCCTGTATCGTCATCCGCACCATCTTGATCAATCACGGATTTGCCACTAACACGATTTCGTTCGCTGAAAGAAGTCGAGACAGTGGACGACTGGGGAGAAAAGATGGATTGGATACCATTAGATGATGGAGTTTCATCCTCCTGGGATCTTGGATCAAGAGATTGAAAAGTGCTATTGAATCGTGAAGATTGCCGCGAGATTGGGCCTAGAGAGCTCGCCGGAGACACAGAATGAGTAAGCCCACGCGCTGATGAATGATCGATGGTGTTGCGCCGTGTAAGGGATGACGGAGGCGCATTCCCGAGAACTTCGACTATCATATTGGCTTGACCCGCAGAGTTTTGCTTTCCATTCAACATAGCCCGGGTTTCATTAGCTGCGGTCAGCGTATGGAAATAGGCCACTGCTGTTTGGAATCCGGTATCATCGTCAAATTTGTTAGGTATCAAATCAATGTCCACAAGGTCCTTTGCAAACAATAGCATGGTACGGAGAGCCTCAAGCGTCGTATTTTTGGGTAGCCTGCGAATCAAAATCGTCGCAACAGAGGCATTTCCACCCGCATCGCCATCGAAACCAGTAGTCTGGTTGAGGGAAGAGAATGAAGGATACGGGAATGAATTCGACATGTTGTTGGGTGTGTGGGAATTGCGTGAGAACGCTTCTGGATTCATCGCATGCTGTGAAGGAGACATGATTTTCGAGCCGAGGGAGCCTTGCTGTGGCGACGAAGTAGATGAATTCGATGCCTTCCGCTGACCACCTTGTTGCGCGCCCACTGATCCCATATGACTCATCCTCTCACGACTATGCTGAGATCGATATCTTGAAGCGCAGTTTGATACTTCAGGGGCTAACAAAGGCGCCTAGCACATAGATGACCAAACAATGTTGATATGCGTGGTGTTGTAACCACGCTCCCAAGGAACGAATAGCGCGATGGAAACAATGCTGCAGATGGTATAGAGTGATCCCCGTTACAACAAGACAACTGCGCCGAAAATGCCCATGTAAAACACGTAGTGAATACCTAAACTGCCTATAGTCAAGGTGCAGGTCGTAAAACCCACTGACAGGTTGACATTGGCAGACACGGGAGTAGTGCGCGAAGTGTAATACGGAACGATCGCGAAGGGTAGAGGGACAGGACAGAGACTCGAAGCATGCGCAAGGGAAACAAGTGTAATGTCGAACGCGCAGAATATGCAGGACTGATGCCTCGGTGGATAGGTGGAAGCAGAGGCGGATGATTGCGCTGTGGTGGAGGGAGGAAGAAGATAAGTCGCAGTCTGTTGCTAATCGATGATTGGACCCCGTCTTGCAGCCCCCAGCTAAAGCTTCTGTCCCTGATCAGCGATCGGAGTCGGATAAGTGCCAGCTTCACAGAGTAGCGCCTTTGCAACACGAATTTCCGGGCTGGAATGCTGGGCGTGATCAACGGCGCGTTCGTGAGTCGGGAATTCGCCACGGGGAGCACGCACAAATGTCTTTGTTCACGAAACTCGACAGCCCCTCTCCGCCGATTAATGGGAATTGTCTTTGAGCAGTGCCTAGTGGAGGGGGTAAGCGCGCCTGGATGGCTGCTTTGGCGTCGAGGCAGGGGAGCTTTTCTCTGTTCCCCCACCACACCTCAAACGATCATTCGAGACCTGGGCTGCAATGCGACCGGGGTACGCGTTGACAGGGCTATCCCGTCCCCACGAGCTTGCTTGTTTGCCGGCCGCGATGATAAGGCCGGCCAGAGACTCGCAGGCGGGCGACCGTCCGTGTGTGGAGATGCAATCGAATCGCGAGACGACTTGGCTCCCACTCAGTGCTTGGGAGATTTCTACCGGACGAGATGTCGCGGAGGCGTTAAGAGGGAGGGCGGTTTGGGTGGGATGGCGTGAAAGGGTAAAGGCGCGATCTGTGGGAATTGACTTCGAGGTGTCCGGGGGGGAGGCTCCCTGCGACTGGCCAAAGTAATTATAGAGGGACCGGGGGCGCTGGGTGCTCGAAGGGGACAGTTCGAGGACGGACACGGCGAGGAATTGGAGGATTGCGCTTCGAGGGTCGTCGGGCCTGTCAGCGTCGAGATGGCGAGAGTTGGTGCCAACTTGGTGGCGCTCTAGCCTCGCTCTACGCTGCCTTCCGACTGCCCCGCCATCGTGGGAGCCGCTACCGAAACGCTGCCCGGGACGCGTGAGTTTTCTTGGTCTGTGACCGCACGCACACTCTGGGGTTGGATCAGGCATCATCGTGCCATTCACGTTGCCGCAATCTGCTCGGCGCAAGGACCACTGGGCCCCAATCCCTCGATAGGGTGCCGTCGACGGCATGGCTGCATATCCTCCCTCCAGTATCCGAAACGACTCTCGGTTCTGTGCGGCGTCGACCCAGTCGTGATCACTCTGACGTCTGTCCCTCCTCCACGCGACGAACCTGACGGTTGTACGAAGCACACAGAGAAAAATGCAAGCAGAATTGCTCAATACGATCCTGGAACATCAGGCGACCCGTACTCTAGTCCAAGAGCAGCAAGCTAGAGCCATCTGCTCCGGAAATGCTTGACGATGCTGGTGGTAAATGAGCACCTCATCCTTAAGGCAGTACTAGGCTAGGGTGCCACGGCCGGTCGCTGGCCTATACGATGGCATCTGCCGTGGCTTGTGGGTTCTCTTAGCGGGCGAAATAAGCAAGTCAGCTTCACGTTTCAAATTCATCAACCGTGGGATGCAGCAAAATCCTGCCGTTGTCGATGGGAACGCCAAACCAATATCCTCTCTCCATTGTGACATGTTACCAGCAATATAAGGCAGCCCCGTTAGAGTGCTGACAAGACGGCACTAATGCACCCTTTACCACTATCTTCAGGTCCCAGTTCTCGACCACCAAGATCATCCTGGGCCCCTCCACACCACACTGGGATCCATTTCCCCCGCTTCAAGGACGCTTTTATGGCCTGACCCCTCGTTCGGGAATTCTAGCCCAAATAGCGATTGGATCTCTCCAGCTTACTCTCTCCTTCGTATTGATGCTTCCGACATGGGTTTCCCGCCTACATCAATATGTCGTTCCGTTCAAACATCTTGTGACATTCTTCAACGCACGCAATGTGCACGCTGGACCGTATTTCGACTGGGAACTTGTCCAAATCTAAGAAACATTAACCCTTGTCTCCGCCGGTCAGTAGCTGAAGAACTCTTAGTCTTCTGAACTCTGGATGGTAAGTGTACGGCGTACGTCCTGTCTAGGTTGCCCTGGTCCGATCCCTCTACCGCAATTGTCTTTCCGCCGCAAAGTCCAAAGAAGCGTTTCATGAGAGCTGGGAATTGCATGCCTTTTCATTGGCCCTACAATTTGAAACTAAGGCCATGGCTGTTTAGAAGATGCATCGGCATGATGCAGGCTTCACCCGATTCCGCAGTTGCTGCCTATCTTCACCCAGGGTCTCAAAGGGCTGCACCTTATTCTTAATTGAAGAGATATAGCTGCACAGTCATGTACATTTCAGAGCTTGACTAAATCGCAATGTCAAGTTTATGCGCCGTAAATTGCCAAAGCCTTGACAATTTTACGTACGTTCATTGGATCGAGGCCTAATCTCGGTCGTTGGATTGGCCTACAGGGATCCATGCAAGTCGTCATTTAGTCGTGCATGGCATTTTGGTCACCTGAAAACTTTCGTGACCTGAGGTCAATTTCGCATGTCGGATCAAAATGTGCTTTTTCTTAGGAAAACCAGGAAAGGGTTTGCAATTGTCCTTCATCATGCAACCCTGAATTGCTTTCTCGACAAACAAGCTTTTCGACAACTCACGGCTACGAAGGCTCAACACCCTCTTTCCTGCGCCTTCTTGGGAGCCAGAGCCTACAGGAACCCGCGATTTGATATCAGAAATCGCGATGAATATCTTCTCAAGTCAATCTAAATCAACATTTCTAAAAAGAGTCTGTCTAGGATTGCGAAAACCAACAAGTTAAGTTTTCTGACATTCAGACATGTCTATTTCTCTTTTGGACAATTATTGGGGACGAAGTAGCTCAAAATATCATTCTTCAAAATGTGTTCCCAATTTTTGGAGAACAAGAAGTTGGGACCCCATCGCCTTTAAACGTGACCGCTACGTATGTTCAATGCTCTGTCCTTCCAAACACCTTCAGTAGAAGAATTCCTCGTACATCAATGGAGAGACATGTCCACCGAATATATTGGGCTCACGTTGAGATGGTTTTCGGCTATGGTAAGTATTCATGAAAACCCTCGAAGACTTAGTACTGGATATCAATTGGCCCCCTTCGCAATATCCCTATTAGGACATATCGCTTTTTAGTGAAGAAATGATAATATACCATGTCAATATCCATGACCTTTGCAGCCGGGTCCGAGGCCTTTCGATATTAAGACAGAAGTTGCTGGCGGTTAATGGAGACCGTTCAAACAAGTGAGAAGATTATCCGGTAGAAGAGACTTAATGATTAGTAGAAGCTTTGCTATATCCCAGTCTTTCTGAATCTCCGCAACAACTCTACCTACCCTACCTCCTCTATCACCTCTCAATACCTAGATCAAAGTGTCCCTCGGCGCCAACAACGACCCCCCATTCGTCGCCACAACACCCCCCGTGGTGAAACGATCCTTCATACAATACAAATACGCCTCCGCCGAGTCCTCAGGTCTCCCCACCTCCCCAACCAACGTCCTCTCCGCCAACCCCCCAAGCACCTTCTGCATCTTCTCCTCATCCGTCGCCCCCATCCTCTCAAACAACCCGTTCGTCAACTCCGTCCTCACCGCCCCCAGCTCCACCAGATTCACCCTCCTCGGCCGCAGATCGACCGCCAGCCCCCGCACCAGGCCCTCCTCGGACCCGCCCAGCGAGGCCAGGAACCCCCACCCGGGTGGCGGGGCGCGCGTCGACGTGCCCGAGGTCAGCGTGTAGGACGAGGTTGAGGAGGCGGGCATGTAGGGCGACAGGAGCTTGGCGAGGATGGTCGGGCCCACGACGCGGACCTGCTGCGCGGCGTGGAAGGTGGGGATGGTGGTCTTGTCGAGGCCGAAGGGGGCGAAGAGGTTCCCCGCGGTGAAGACGATGTGGTCGATCGGGGTCTTTTGTGAGTCGGAGGCGAAGTCGAGGAGCGCGGTGAGTTCGTTCTCGAGGGTCGAGGTGTCGGTTTGCATCAGGTCGCAGGTCTTTCCCTGGAGGCGGCCTGGGGGGGAGGTTTCGGAGGGGTAGGCGGAGCGGAGGCGGGAGAGGGCGTTGTCAAGCTTGGCGGGTTGGGAGCCCGAGATTGTGACGCGGGCGCCGTGCTCGAGGGAGGCTTCGGCCACGCAGAAGCCGAGGCCGGAGGTGCCGCCGAGGATGAGCACGTTCTGGGATTGGAGTTTGTTGAGGTATTTAGAGGGTTGGAGGGCGGAGGTCGACATTTTTAGAAGGATTGGTGAGAATGACAGATATCTAGTTGTGTGAAGTTGTGGATAGGGGGATCTGTTCTTGTAAGAATATTCCGTTGTCCTATTCAGTAGTCGAGATGTTGAGACGCATGTCAAGAAATTGAAAACATCAAGCTGGCCCTCTCTTTTATATACCTTCCAAACAAACATGTCTACCCACAACACTTCTGCAGGATTAGGTAGGCAGACGCGCCGCAACATCCATCAAAATCCCTCCCTACAACCCTCTTTCCAATGGACCCATCGCATGCGATCCAACCCATCTCGCCGTTCCAAAGTCCCCGCCCAAAAGGCAGAGCAGTCCACACCCGAATGCGTAGGCGGAGCACGGGACCAAATCACCTCCGAACCCTGATACTTAGAGTTATCTACTTACCTTTATGCAGTACACAATTCCACAGCCTAGATTCTAAACCACAATAAAGTACCTCGAACAATCCCCCTTTCTACCACCGAGAAGGGGATATCCTGACAAAGCATCCCCGGAACCACGGCGCTATCACATCTCCGCGCTATCGTGGACGAGATGATTACTCTTGCCCACTACTGCGACGAGGTGTAGGCGAGTGGGACTGGAGAGAGGGACAAATACGGAGCGGAGCTCGTTCGTCCGTCCGGACGCCGGCCGAACGAGGACACGATGTGTGTGTGTGTGTGTGTGACTAGGGAGGCTGAGGCTACGAGGTGGGTATATTACGGCGTGTGTCGTGGCGAGATGGAATTTTTGGTCATTTGGTTGTGAGAGATATTTTGCAACTTTAGGATGAAGGGGGAAGGCGGTGATTATTCAGACAGGTTTATGGTGGTGGGAAAGGGATTTTTTAAGAGCGAGCGAGCGGGCGGGGAGGATTACGTGCCGGGTCGGGAGACGAGGACCGCCCCTGATTTTCCCGACCGCCTTGAGGTTTGTTAGAGGCTCGATGCTTTGTTAAGGTATGGTTTTCGCTGCGTGCTTGGAAGGGCAAGTTTTGAGCTTCCGCCGTTCAAACTTCTTTCATCGCTCCTCGACTGACCAATAGAGGATCTTATGATTTTCTAGGCCGAGGACACGATGGTCACCATTTGCAAAGAAAAAGTTTATAAGGTGTGCGCTCTTTGTGCCCACAACAAGGTCATACCGAGTCAAAATGCGCAAATCCTTCTGGCATCATCTACAGCGGGACGAGTCTGACAAACATACACCGCGTGCTTGGTTTACGCCCAGAACTTTCCGCGCATTTGTCTGCAGTAGCCGCGCCTACATCTTCCATCAAGTCTTGGACCCGCATGCGGCTTTTTTGTGCGGATCAAAAAGTCTCTTAGCAATCCTGCAATATCGGCTTCGTACTAGGGTAAGGATTTGACTTGGTTGGATCTGCGCAATTCACCCATTTACAGCTTGACTTAGTGCACTGACACATGTTCAAGCCGCTATTGAACCCACTGCTGCAATCGTAGTTGCCAGGCCCACAAACGTTCGTGCCATCGCAATGGTTGTCATTCCACCAATTGTACTGCCATGATTCCTCCGTCGGCACGGGAGCCTACGGGTGATGTTAATGTTCGTTCTGAGGCAGCCACCTGGGGAGCAAATGTAATTAGGGAAGACTTACCGGGCAGCCGGCTGTTGGGGCTGGCGTCGCGCATTTCGCTGTGGCAGATGTTGTGGCTGTCGGTGACTGCAGACCTGTTATAATATGGTAAGATGCTTTCCCGCAGGAAAGATCTATTTCGCCCTTTGCGGCAAATTCATCGGGGTTAGGTTCACCTGGATATGATTAGTTTGATGGCTGACCTTGCTAGTATACTCTGCAGTAGTGGATACACTTACAAGAAAGGCTGTTTTTCACGATATTATAGTAGATGTCGACACAATTGTAAACATCGGGACAGACGCCAGGTTTGTCCTCCCAATCAAAGATCCATTTCCAAGTGGCGTAATTGTCCGATATGGCGTCCATGTGGACGTCGTAGATGTCCAAGGTCCTTGAGGTTGAGGTAGGAATATCGCCAGGATGGTCAGAGCACCACTTATTGACAATTCTATAAGATAAATTAGCCTTGCAATGTAGGCACTAAAAATATTCTCAGGAAATATCGCACTCTTTATACACGGTAAGATCCATGTGCACCGTATCTTGATCGTCATCTCTACGATGAAGACGCCGCCGTCGAAGTTCGTCATGGCATACAGCCTCACCGCTGTCGATTGCAGCTTGCATCGCATTATCAAAGGCCTGATCAGTGTCGTACAAAGGAGCAGGCTTAGTGGTGAGAACTAAGCAATCACAGCCTTTAATGTATGGCTATAGTCATCTGTCAGTTTCCTGCTAAAGTTTGCAGAATAGCGCCAGTGCAAAAGATGGAACTTACTCCGACGCATGTTCCAAGGCCTGCGTCTCCTCCACAATTGAGACAAGATGGGATAGGGTCATCCTCATCTGGACAATCAACATCGGTACACTCGCAGTTTGCCCAGACTGCATTTGCGCTACAAAGGCCATTACTGCCTTCACAAGCTGGGTGATCGCACCACAAGTTTTCCTTCGGAATCAGGCAAGTGCCCTGATCTGATTGATCCATCTCGTTTTTGAGGACTCGCACAATCTGACCCGTCTCCTGCTGCAGGACGACCTGGCTATATGCTTCCCAGAAAGCTGCATTCATCATCAAGCCGAATTGATTATCAGGAGCGCCAGCCTGTACAAGTTGCTGTTGAACTGGTGCTGCTTGTTCTTCCGCAGCAATAAGGGCCGCTAGCGCTCCGGCCTCCACAGGTCGCCGCAATGCTCGTCGGTTGTCTCTTATTCTTGCCCAGGCGGAAAGAGAACCTTGTACCATGTTCTGGACGACCACTACGGTCGCGGCGATTATGCACTGCGTAAGTTCATCATCCCAGTCAATGCGCTTCGTCAATAGACTTCGCTTCCCTAATGGTTCTGAACATCCGTAGGTATTTTTGCCTATGAGATCGAACGTGCGTTCGGCGTACTCTGTTGAAGGAGCCTGAATAATGACACTGCCAGCGGAATCTGGATAGATGGTAGCTTGTGCGGAGCTTTCTGTGGAAGACTGAGCTAGGCACACGTCGTAAAGTGCATTAATTGTAGAGAGCAAGAATATCAAGCGCATCCTGACTAATTGGACAATGAGGTTGTTTTGCTATAGGAATGAATTTCCAGAAGGTGGGCAGTTAAAGATATACATGTCGGACGAACTCTTGACCTAAACAACAAACGTCTTCCGCCACTTTGGTCTTCAAATCCCAATTCTGAATACCGTAAATACCGTCATTGTGAGCATAATATCCAACGCCGCAAAGGCGTAATCAAGAGCTATGCCCGAGGCAACAGGTACCCGAAAGGCCGAGTGCTGTTGGGTAATTTGCATCGCCCCCATAACGAGGTTTCGATGGTCGAGCTCATAGGACACGCAATTCTTCGCAGTAAGTAGGTCAAATTGAGCGACGCAAGGAGAGCGGTGTAAGAAAGTCGTACAGAATCTTTAAGCATCTGACCAAGCTTCGAAGTGTCGTCAATATCGACGTTCTCTTTAGTCGAATCTTCTTCTCAAGCTACCGATGGCCATCACCATAGACTGCAGAATCTCCTCGCGTATTTTTAATCATCTTGAACATTCAATGCTGCGCGATGATCGAGTAACTCAGAATCATGATTACCTACCCAGATCAATGCTCCGTTCTGTCATCAAGTCGAAGAATTGCACGCTGTCGCTCGGCTTCACTTGGGCTCGTTGGGCTAAGAAAAGAATTCCGGAGAAACGCCGACCGGGAATAACTCCACCGAAAATTCATGCGCGCCTTTGCGACACTGTAACAACCTAACCCCTCCAACACCGGGCTTCAACTGTCAACAGGGTCAGTGCTCCGAAGACCAGCCGCTGCGCTGAAGAGGGTCGTAAAGGCCAAATTGTCTGACAGAGTCAATACATTGTCTTTTATTTCGGAAAGCATCAATAGAGCCTCCAACTGGGTAGGTCTAAGCCGTAGCAAGAAATGGCTGAATTGTCGGCCCTGCCTCCAACAAAAGGGTAGACACCGAGATTTTGAGAGCCGTTTCTGTGACGCAGAAACCTCTCGAGGCTTTGTTTTATCAACGCTTTATAATTCAGAGCACAACCTTTGCTTGCTTTGCTATGATTTGCATCTGTTACGATCTCTCCAAGATGATACCCACTATCATACGCAATCCCCTAGCATGCGTTTTTTCAATTTCACTGTTTTTGAGTTTCACCGTTGCTCAAAAATCATACACATATTGGATAGATGATTCCTGTAAAAAGGACGAGTATAATGCACACGTTAATGCCGCCATTGCTGATGCTATAAAATGGGGAGAGAGTGGTTAGTACATGACAACCTCACTTGGAAATGAAACAATTTAACATGGTTAGCTCATAATCGTCTTCAAAGCACGACAGACAGTATCACCGAAGGCTATTTCAAGACTATATTCAAAGTTGACAAGGATAATGACGACGGGACAACCAAAAGGCGGGTTGACAGTATGTCCAAGGCTGGTGTATGTCAGACGAACTAAACTGAAGTATGATGGACAGATATGATGGGTGGACCTTCAGCACCCGCCTTCCTGGACAACCCAGGAGGACAACCTTTCGGTATTGGAGGACTGACGTCTACATCCGCCCGTGACAGCGCAAATATTAGGTTTTATTGTGACGATGACCCTATGGATATTAATGGAGGCACCCGATGGACTCTCTTGCCCGATCCTCAGAACCCACGGCCAGGATACAAGCCTCAGCGGTCCAGGCCTCGCCCTACTCGAAATGCTGGAGTTACAGGGCCGTATGCTGATACTTTAGTCTCATTTTGATCGATATTGAGTATCTGACAGACTATAGATTCCAGGAATGGGAAGACACGCTCAATGGCGTGCGAATGAATGATCGCTCCATGGGATGCAACGATCCCGGCACCCAGGGCGAGACTTTTGTCGGAAGGCCTATGAGGGGCAATACTATGATTTTCCCAAGGGCAGTAATCTCGGTATGCACTTACAGGCTATCTCTTTACCTAGACATTGTGCCGCTAATTATGTTTAATGTAGCTATGCACACGACAGGCTAAGGGAGTGATTGACTCGCTCGATCATTACCCCTCGGACGATGACATGAAAACTTGGGTCAATATACCTTTCTCTAACGGCGAGGGCCCCTTAGACCAGTTCAGGATAATTACCTCCTTCGCTGTATTCCACGAGGTTGCCATCCTCCCCATTGCACAATCTTTGATTATATAGACACTAATCGCGCACAGCTCACCCATGCAATCGGCAATACGGTCGACCTTCCGTGGAAGAACGGCCTTCCAGCTTACTGGTGGGACTCTGTACAGGATATGACCGCCATTCAGTCGACCCGGAACGCGCAAAATTTCTCCTTCTTCGGTCTCCTGGCAAGATTGCTGGACCGCAAATTCCGACTGTCTACAGATGCGACAAAACTGAAGCAAGGCATACTTGAGTATAATTCTAATGGATTTCCTCATAAGCTCCGACGAGCCGTGACTGCAGGGTTATATGCAGGAGCTCTCATGGCGCGGGATGCTCTTGGTGGGAGGTATGTAACAATGAAAGCCTAATTGTCCTGCTGGGATTGGTGAGCAAGGTGCGGGATGACCCTGGGGAACAAAAGTTCGTGTTGAGCGCGGATACTATGAGTAATTTATTCTACTCTTTTCATCGATCTTCGCTTAATGCCATGGTTTCTCAAAAAGTTCCCCTTACTACTCGCTTACTCCCTTACTTGTACCTTCTAGAGCCGAGATCGTCACGTGGATGTCTCCTAGTAGGCTGCCTCAAGCCTTCGTATTCATTGTTGTCAACAAATGTATCCACGCTAATGCTGCTGTCCAATACAGACATAGTATTTCGTCAGTAGAATGTTTCGTACCGCACTGTTAGTATACCCTATGTCCTTCTCGATACCTTTTTCAACTTCGTGGTCAGCCGTAGAGACGTTAGAGTAGCTGCGCAGCTTCCTCAGCAAGAATGGATCCACAAGATCTTATGTACGACAGCGCGGAGTGGCATCTCTGACACTGAGTGTTCGGAAGGTCCGTCATCGCCACAAAGATGGAAAGGTTAAGTATTCACCTAAATTAGAACAAATCTTTCTGTCCAATGATATAATTCCGAGTTGCCTAGCTAAAAGAAGGATCATACGCCAAGTTCCTCTTGGACCGAATTAATGAACTCGCACCTCTCCAGCAACATTTCCCACTCCACCGCCTTCTGCCGCTCATCCCCATCTTGTCCTGGGCGTTTAAATACAGTAGCTGGCCCAGTCCCGTACGGGCCACCAACAACATTCACCGTCAGCGCATCTGGATGATCCCCCGTCAACCCCTCCGCCGTCGACCGTCCATAAGCACGCGGCCACTGCCCCAGCCCAGTCCCCTCCGCCTTCACTTTATTCGGATGTCCCTCATGCGCAAAGGCGATCGCGCTAGCGCTCAACCGTGCAGAAAGCTCCCGCTGCTGCTGACTGTTATCCCCTCCCCCACCAACCACCTCCGCATTCAACAGGTACGGAATGTCCGAGAGGTGGGCGACCTTCCAGAACGGCACGCCCATGGCCTCGAACACGGGCGCGAAGCGCGTCTGGTTCATCTCGTAGAGGCGGACGTTGGGCTGGCCGTGCTTGTGGACGTGCCAGGTGAAGTCGATGACGGGGCAGGTGAACCACATGTCGCGGTTGATTTGGGCGGCGCGGAAGTAGTCCACGGAGACCGGGGAGGAGGCGGAGGCGAGATGGGCGAAGGAGTCCCTGGGATAGAGGGACAGGAAGCGGGAGAGGGTGGGCTGGGTGAAATTTGTGATGAAGGTTGAGAAGCTCGCTAGGATAGATGCGTCGCCGTGAGTTGGGGGCGGAGGGTACCAGGCGCCGTCGTTGGCGCTCCAGGAGGCGATTATGGGGATATCTAGGGTGGGCGGTTAGCGTTATAGTGAAGCGTATGTTGAGTGTCAGCTGGGGTAGTGTGAGTCTTAGAGATTGGGTGCTATAGATAAGACTAAATCGTAGTAGACAATCTGGTTGTATAAGACATGAAGCTGATGTAAGTGGTATATGGTTATCATGTCAAGCATTGAATCTGGACTAAAAGAGGGAAAGGAAGTGCGCACGCCTCGGAAATGGGTGGTAGTAAACCTACTCTTGACGAATTGGCCCTTCTTGAGCAACACTGATGGCCGCTCAGGGATGTAGTAGTCGTCAAAGCTCGGGTAGAATGAGAGCTCGCCGAATGGAGGCCTCAATTTTCGTGCTAGTGAGACTGAGACGTTCATCAGCTTCTCTAAAGGCATGTCTCGCAGACAGTCGACTGTCCATTCCGAATCAAATTCGCCCCTGATGCATCCTAGCGTTTCGGCAACTGTTCTGGTGTTGTTTGCAACGAGATCACTCTTGATGTTGAAGTTCAAGCCAGATGCCCCGGACATCATGCTGGAAGGATTTAGCCGATTGTCGTCTGCGCGGAGAGGCGCTCCACTTACATAGCCTTCTGGAATGGCACACCCACTTCGCCCCGGAAAGATGTGAGGTGCAATCCAATGCTGCTGGCGCCTACGCTCTGTCCAATACCAGTGACCCGGTTGGGATCGCCGCCAAAAGCTTCAATGTTGTTTTGAATCCCTAGAAGCTTGTCAAGACCTAGATCATAGCTGGGATGTGTCAAGGATACGGACAGTTAAAAGCCGCACGTTGATCCCTCAAGCCTACATTGGCAGACTTTGCATCGCGTAAGGCTTTGTTTGTTGCATATCCAAAGACTTACGAGCTCGTCAGCATTTCTGCTAGGCCGTGAGAATCGACTTACTGCCCAAGCGATAATTCATGCCAACCAGGATTACTGGCTGGTGATTAGCTACAGACTGGCGTATGAGCCCGTCTGGGTGATACAGCTCATCAGTGGCACTCCCAAGCGCCGAGCCACCTACATCCCGTCAGCGTGCCATTCGGATTTTTTGTCAACTCTTTTATTGTACCACCATGGATCCAGACCATCACCGGAAGCTTCGCAGATGGCTCAGTGCCTCTCGGTCTGGCAATCCTGACACTCAAACAATTTTCGCTAACGTTAGTAATGGGGCTCGTGAACGGGAGCGGGGCCGCTCCCATGCCCTGAGGACAGACCGCACCCGGGGCAGTGGCATCTATCAAAGAGCCAAGTGGTGGATCGTATGGCACAGGTGGTGTGAATCTGTTTAAGCCAGAGGTATCGTGGGCGTAAAAAATGTTGTAGAAGTGCTCAACGTCTTTCCGAAGCACTCCTTGATAAGAGATTCCTCTTCTCTTATCGATGACCAAGGCTTCAACAGAGGTTTCGTGGAAGAACTGCATCCGTGATCGGGAGAGGTAGAGACTAAAGAGGCCAACAAGCATGGGTACTAGGAGAAAGACAACGGCAGAACGGAGGCTTGACGCCATGATGTAGCTTTACTATCATTTGCTCAGCCTCGACTTTGCTGAGGCAAAGTTCGGATCTATAACTTGTCACCCAGTTCACGTGTTGCTTAAATCGTCCGAGTCTGAGATATCTGACAGAAAATGTTCTGGCGTTGAGCGAGTAGAGTCACACGAGGGTGCCTTGTCTACGCCGCAGACACCCCGCGTAATCGGATAGTCGTAACCCCTTTAGTTTAAATTGTTGCTTTCTTCTCGCTACTTTGTCGTATACGCATTGTGAGCGAAACTTTAAGATGTCTCCATCACCTCGGACGCGCCTCGTATACGAAAAGTAGGTGATTAGAATGGTTGAGGATACTAACGCCGGATACCACGTAAAGGTCGTTTGCGATCATCCCATCCAGCTTTCATTGGAGCTCGACTTGTTTGTCGAGAGCTTATATAAAAAAAATATCATGTAACAATTTGTACGTGCGGTTATATCTTTGTTTTTTTAAAAGCAATATATCTATATAGACATGTGTCGGTTGTCACTTAAGGTGTTACAAATGTCGACGATTTTCTGGGGCCCATGACGGCAGTGCCACCCCTTTGTTATGATCAGCGCTTGGGGGTGCCAATGTCGTCATTGGCCCCAAAAGCCCTCGACATTTGTACCAACTGAAGAGATGAGTGCCTGCCCCGAAACGCGGCGTGCAAAACTAGCGAGAGAGATAGATCAAGTCCTCAGATTATACTCATTTACCTTTCTATCCGCGCTTTGGAGACTGTGGCAGCCGGGCTGTGCTTCATATTACACCTTCACCTTCCTCCTTTACCTTCCATATGGAAAATCCTCCTATGCTCCATCAGATGATCTCTTCGTGCAAAACCTCTGTCTCCTTTGTGGCGGCATGTAGGATAAGGACAATCGATAAGTAAGAGGAAGTGAACGCTCCTATAATGTCGACCGAGATCTTCGATCCGACTGAAACTAGAAGCGCAGCCGGGATACATACAAATGACCCGCGATCTTGTCGGGTCCTGCTGCGATGTCGGAATATTATTGGAATGAGATACGTCCTGGGAACCTTAATCTCGTCAGTCAACAGCGTCGATCGGGATCTGAACATGAAGGCATGTTAACTGTATGATGAGCCAGCATTTGACCCAGCTTGCGCCATCTGAATAGAGCGGTACAAGTTGTACCTGAGATTTAATCTAGCCCCTCAAGTTCGACCAATTTTTTTCGTAGGAAGAAATCAAGCGTATCTATAGAAAGCTCCCGAACCCTAAGAGAGACTGTTTAGAAAATCATTCATAACACTATGAAGGCAATGACAGTTGGAAAAAGGCAGAATCTATTTCATTCGTTCGGCTGCGTCCTTTTACAAAGCCGATTGCGATACGAAGCTCTCTAATTAGCCCCGCTCTACAGCTCTCTCAGGGATCATGATCAAACATCATGGATCGGTCGACAATATATTTACCATTGCTACTGATGATCCGAGGCTGCGGTTCGCCTTGTGGTTCCCAGCAAGGCGTGGATCGACGGTGAAACGCCCCGCCTTTCCTGTCGGCACACCAAACTATTCCCGGGGCTTACTTAGGCACTTCTTTCATTTTTTTTTCTTAGTGCTCCAAAATCCCACAATTAATGCGCATCATACCATTCTTATTGAACTTCAGAATGCCCTTTTCATTTTTCAGGGCTTCTGACTCATTGTTGAGCAGGATCGAGGGAAGCTCTATAGTTGTTGAACTCGCTCTGACTTGTGCCAATATTCCTTCCCCATTCGAACCTCTTCCATGGTCAGAGTATTAAACAAAAATTGGCGACTATCATGAAGCCTTGCCGGAAACTATCCAGCCCATATGCGTCATTTGTTCTGTAACGGGCCACCTTCGCCGCTAAGGATATACTCAGAAACATGATGCTGTGTACAGAAAAGACGAAAAGTCTAGCATTGCTCGTATCATGAGTTGCAATTACCGAGACTCGCGAAAAGCGGGCCACAGAACATCAGCGATTGAAAGTCAGATTCTACTAGATGGGTTAACTACAAGATCTTGACTCTCCTTATGGTCCATTCCGGCTCTGGAAAATCTGGACCTCGTGGAATCTTCGCTATTCCAATACGCACGTACTCATCAGCCTTACCGCCTGGTAGAGATTCCAGAATGAGACACCACAGGACAGATGTCCCGTTGTCTTGCCAATATTCGAGTGGCGTGTTGGCAATGATCAAATAGAGCTGGCTTGACTCCACATCTCGCGGACTCCCGAGATTAATGCAACTGTCGTCCCAGTCGAGTTCTCGGACGACTTGTCCCTTGCAGACTGACCGTTTCTTGGACGAGCTAATATCGAGGTCGCAGCTCGGTGGTGTTTCTGGAGGGCTGGCCTGGCTGTAACTGAATTCACCCCATTCTTGCATGTCTCGGATAGCTTGTCTCGTGAGCTCTCCACTGAAGTCAGGATCTACAGGCAAACGACCATCAAAGATATCTTTGCCACCATCCAGGAGAAAATTGTACAGAAATGGCGAGGGTCTTTGTAGCCAGAGTGGATCATTAAGGCTTGTGGCAAAACTTTCAATGACAATGTAAGAATCCGGCAAAGGTTGGCCAAGTGGGTCTCCCTCAGCTTCTACGATTTGGGTGTCGATTATCGTTGCACCTTGGCGCTGCCAGTCCTCCATACGACGCGGTGCCCAGTGTTTTCCGAGCGAATGGTATATGTAGGGTTTCTCGCCGCCTTCCAGCTCTACTGCGGCCCAACTCCAAGAAGGACCTCTATAAATATTCCGAGAGCGACGCCCAACACGAGAAGATCCCCACAGTAGTCCTCGGTGCATGTCTTGAAGCCACAGGCCAGCCCTGTATATCAGCCCAGTCTGCGTCGTGATTTCTTGTGCAATTCCGGAGATGGCGGGGAATCGGTCGGTTTTTTCAGATAGGTCGCGTTTACAGTAATTACTTACTATGTGATACCAACGGTTGAGGATTACCTCCACACGTGGAAGTGAATCAAGGCTATTATGTTTCAGCTTCTCGTTCTCTGACTTAGCCCTTTGAAGAAAATAAGACTTCTCGCCATCATAGAGGGCCTTAAAATTGCTTTCAGATGGTCTGGGCAGATCTTCAGAGAAAGAGCATGACTGACAGCTCCAAAAAACGCACTGAACCCCAAAATGTATTGTCCGAGGTGAGAGGAAGTATTCCTGCAGGGTCCATCCGCGATGGTCCAGTGCCGAATAACTTCCTCGGGATCCTATGACCGGCCTTATGTAGATGGTACCATAAGCCCCCAAAGATTTTAGTGCATATTCAAGCGACCGGGATGGAGGGGGATCTCTCTCTTCGAGAAAACCGTCTAGAACAGAAGACGCTCTGTCTACAGCAATGGTTAATATAGCATTCCTGAAGATGGAGTGCATCTGTTTGATTTCAATTGCTTTATCCAATGGGTCGTCCTGGATGATACAAAGCGCGTCAATCCCTAAAACCGTACTTAGTAGGGCGACCTGATGACTCGAGGGCATGACAAACAAAGGTATCGATATCCTAACGCTCTCACTACTATGACAGCGTCTCTAAAGGTCGGTGGAAGCTGTGTAAGGTTGATGGTCTCATGCATCTCTTGTAGATCCTTCCGGGTGGTTTTTAGAAAGTTCTTCTCTGGACCCCAGCAATAGCTTAGGGCTGCCCACTCAAGAGTATCATTGCTTTGACGAGCTGTTGTAGTGGTGACTAGCTTTATGCAATCGCGAAATGGTCCAGTCTCACCTGTGTCAATGAGTCGTGTTGGGATATGAGACTTGTCTCGACGGGGGCATGATGAATGATCTGTGATGCAGCTCTGGATCCAACTTCTAACTTTGTTGAAAAGGTCTGCTGAGATTTTGAGAGGAATGGGTCGGCTCATTACGATCTTCGCCAACGGAGTACCTTACACGGTGAGTCGTGACAAAACAAGTGCCTAGAATGGCGTTACCTTCGTCAACGAATACCTCCCAAATTCTAAATTCATCATCAAATCCAGGATATTGAATTCTCAAAGAAAGGCCCCAATTTCCTGGGCGATCGGTGATAAGACGGTCTAAGTCAAGGATGACAGAGGCATTGTCAGGATATTGTACCAGGACTCCAAGATCTTCTATCTTTTCTAGAATGAATCTACAGAAGGAACAGTTTCGGGACGAGTCCTTGATGGATTTGAGATCGGGATGATACGGTAATCTGAATTTGTTAAGCCGGTCAGGGTCAATGCCATCACGGTTTGCCAATATCGTTTCGGCGATAGCATTACCAAGATTGCTGCACACGGGGCAATTACTGTCGGAATGAGATTGATTCTTAGACATCACCGCGGTATACTGGACACCTTCAAGATCTCGTGATGTTCTATGCTTCTTTATCTTAATGTTACTGTGGCGTTGAAGGCTCGGGTAGGAGCGTACAGTGAGCCGGGACCGAAAATTAGTTACCTCGAGATATCCCCGCAGGTTTAACCTTATTTTTTAAAGGAAAAGTTAATTCATTAATAATTTGATTAATAGTATGATTAAGTTTTATCACAAAAAGAATTTATATCACATTTATTGTTAATAAAAACTGTTAAAATGAATAATGAAAAGAATAAGTTCATGTGCACGTGCATAATATGATTTATCTCAATAAAAGCTCAGCAGGGGTGAGTCGGTCGGTAGGGATTTTCCCATGTTAGTAATCTCGCGTGACACAAAATCTATGACGCGTCCACGACGTCCTCTATGGGAGCCCGAGCCCATCTCAATCGCTTGCCTTGTCCACACCTAGGAATCATTCGATAGCATGACACGATATCCATTTCTTGTGTATTCTCCTCAAAACCCTTGAGTTTCCCAATTTTGGCGCGTGAGAGGACGTCCTTCACCTTACTGGATCATACCAAAGTCCGCCGATTCGCCGACATCAGGCCTTAGTTCATTGTATATCTTTACTGATACTACATTACAAGTCTCGAAAGGGAACGGCTCGAGGCCTGGTAGGACTTCAGGCGAGAGAGAGGTAGCATCCCTATCACGCGGCGCTCGGAAGTTCCCATGGTTAAAAGCCTATATCCAGCAGCTCGCTTCGTTGCTCAGACTAATAGAAACAGATGGTAGTAAAAAGGGTTCCAATTCGACTTTCATGACTGTATAGCCACAACTTGCCATCACTTCGATGCACGATCATATCCTCAATTTTCGCACCAAGACCGTGTATAAGGACGTCCGATCCGAACAATCTCTGGAAACCCACTACCGCATGTTTGTCAATATAGTAAAATTTTCATACTTTCGAACCGGTAGTCGTATGGCGTCGGAACACATCAGTCGTACCGTTCTACAACGTATCATCCAGCCGACGGGAATCCTGATCCAGTGAGATAAACAATGATGGAGCATCGCAACGGGACCTTACGGTGATGATCGATATTGACTTAAACTTCAATTCCCCATTAGCCTCCCCCAATATATACCTGGCCGTCCATGGCTGTTTGATGGACTTGTCAGAATGCTTGTACTCGACCTCTCCCCATGCCATCAAGTCCAAATTATTTCCGCCATGCGTGAAGATTTTGACCACTCTATGGTCACGATAAGGCTGATGTGCGAAAAGCTCATTTCGGAATCCATAAATGCCATCTCTGCCCTTGCCTCCGCGGCCGTTGAACTCGTACAAGCCGTCATTGAGAAATAGGTCTGCAAATGCACGTTCGTCTGATGTGTTTGTCAATTGCACTGGTCAATAAATGAATTGGCCAGAGGCCTTAGCTTGCCCTTTTGATCATCGTTATGGCTAGAATGAGCATTTGACAGACGATAACACTTTGATACCAACTCTCTAATCTCCGAGCTCAACTCTTTGGGGTAAGCGTCTGCGTCAACGGCCATTGCGGTATTGCGGTGGAAGAAAGTAAGGATTACTTTCACGTGATAAGCATCAATTTCGAACACTGGCAGATAATGGCGAAACCTCAAGTCATATATGTGTTCAGAATGCACCTGCCTTCGCCTCGGAAATCCGTGCCCGTGCTTGAACGGCTATCTGCAACTCGATTTTAAGGGATATACGTTCGCTCTCAAGGGACATGTTTTCCTCCTTAGTAGGTTGCTGCAAGTCGATGAATGTGGAAATGTCTTCGCTCATAGGTTGTGTCTTGGATGGAATCCTGCAATCCGGTCATGATGGATTTGAGCTCATCTAATGTAACGTGCAGAAGATCACCTCCGCTAGATCGAACTATTGCTCTGCGATGCAGCTAAGCAGTCGTGGTCGAGGGCTAGAGCGAAGAAGAAGATGGAAATCGTCGACCGAGCGTTGGTGCTTGCGACCATCTTCGGGATCCCTATTTTGGACGTGATGATATTGCGTGATGATCTTGACTTTACCATCCAACCATATTAGTCGACATTGTTTCGACTTAACTTTTTACTGCTTCATTCTGGGGAAGTCATATCAAATTGTATTCGTGACTTGACCTGCAGCTAACTGTCAATTCCCAAGTTGTTGAAAACTTCCACTTAGTAATATTTCAGGGTCGTCCCAGATTGGCAAAGTTTTCTGGGAGGTGACCTGTACTTCTATAAAGAAAAGTGGCGTCCGTTAAGACGCAAAAGCTGCAAAGCGTGCGTCTGAGCGCGCATTGGACACATGCTTGCCTTTCACTTCTCACGCTCTGATCCTGTTGCTGCTTCTGCGTGGTTGAAGATTTACTGTCTTCATTCGCTGAATGCATGCTAGAACGTGCTGATTACGTTTCCCCTTAGCTACAAAATTCTTGTTGACGAGATTACCTCGATGTAAGTTGTCATAATTGTTAATTTCATCTGGGCGAAATCATGTGACAAGGAAATACTCGTCTTTTGGCGTCGTGTGGGACAGGTAGTACGTTGCAGGAGCTCAAGTTCGTCAGGCGCAAAAGTCACTGATGGTCAATTAGATCTCGCTTTTTCGCACAGGGCCATCAGAAGCCATTCAGATCGTCGCTCATGTTTCTTCAGGGATGTGTAGGCAAGTGGTGTGTGAAACATCTGTCTTTCGTCTTCTGGGGCCGTCTAGCCATCCGCCTTGACTTTCCAGTCCCCATGCTGTCGTATCTCCTATCTTTGTATCACTGGGTCGATCTTCCTTGGACAACCGTGGCTCCATTTCCCTTCATGTAAAGCTTTGTGCCAGAAATTTATTGATGGTATGTTAGTAGCGACATTTGTATAGAGGTAGTCCTGCGGGAGTACTGTTTTCGGAGGTGCGTCTGGGAGGTTCTCCCACTGGCTTTTGGTCTGCAGGCTACTGTTACGTCCTCACGTAGTTGATCCTCAGGAATGCCGGAAGGCTTTAGAAACTGGACTTGATTATGTAAGGAGATGGTAATGGAAATACTTTAAATGATAAGCGCGCACATTTGTCAAATGAGCAGAGGTCAAGATATGAGTATATACCTCGTCCTTGGGTACCTAATACAGCTCGCTCATGCTCACTACCTAGGTAAGCTGTCTCCTTGAGGACGCTAAGCAACAATAAGCACATCACGTGAGCACATCACGTGAACATCTCAGTTTGCATTGTTTGCATGTTACTCTTAGCTGTAGAGAAACATGACTGAGAACTCGGTACCAGGTACAATTAAGTATCTGCGAATTCGTCCTGGTTGCTTCCTTCCGATGTCTCTTGTGGCGTGCCAGTCACAGACAGACCCTCCTGCTATCTGCGCTACTGCAGTACTGTCATTCTCATAACGTCGCTACGCTGCTCGCCGTAGTTTCGACTGACACCGGGTCTGTGGCAACGAGGATGGGATGTCTACATTCCTACCACGTTGTAGATGGATGGGCAATATTATTGCTGATGATGATATAAAGGCAGCGTAGCCATGTTAACTCACCATTATCTACATGAAAAAGAAGCGCTTTATGTACAAGGATTCCCGAAACGATTTTGTCGGTACCACCTAGCCATCATTCTTCAAACGTCGGCTTCTTCATCTGCTCCGTCTCGAGCTTATTGAGCAATTTCTAGAATATGCTCACTCTATGGCTTGTCAGTACGGACCATGTGAGAATCACGTGCAGGTTTATTTATCGGTCCTGGGTCGACGAAGCAGTACCTCGCTAAATTTACCTGCTGCTGCTGGCCTTTGGAACCAAACATGTCTTTTCTCTCTGCAGATTTACATCCTCAAGATCTTGCTCGGTCACTTGCTTTAAGGCTCTTATAGACGTCTCAACGGTATGCAGCCTTATTACGTGCCATCGTCAAGACGTTCGCAACTTGTCCTCACAAGGCTCGAGATGTAACCTATGAACATTCTTGCTCACTCTGTACACGCTATCGACGTCCCTCCTGGATTAAATCTTACTAATGTCGAGGATATCGGCTCTGATTAAGCGATAAAATAGCCGCCGTTTCACTTCGCGCCGCTGCACAGCCTCCCTCGGAGTCCTATCGCGGAGCAAGCCCTGCTACTGCGAATGAGCCCTTAGAGGATGAATCATAAAACCGAGCTGCGAATTTGTGCGTCTTTTTGCCTCATTACCCAAAGTTGTCGTCAAAACCTAGAAAGAGAGGGAAAATGTGAATTTTTGGAGCCATGCCGACATAGCCTGTCTGATCCGAGCGGAGCTTTGGTGGTCCTGTGAACAGACATTTAGAATGTCGACCAATGACTAATATGGTAGTCCTGAGGCTACCGATGAACGAGTTGCCAATGACCTGCCGTATAATTTTATTCTTCAGTAGGACCGAATCAGCCTGAGAGCAGTTGTTCATCCTAGAGCATGTTGCAATGTCGATTCTGCCTTTACACACAGGCTTCTCATTGACATCTTTGTCATTCAAGGAATCTTTACTGTAAGAGCTGATCATCGGCCGCTGAGCCGTCCCTTCACTTAACACTCCTGCTGAATTTGATCTATTTCGCGCGCATTTGGTGATATATTTCCGGAACACTGGTTTCATGGTGTCTGAGTCATTCAATTTCCATTTCTCTCAGCTATATATTGTGTGGAGTCGCTTGCTTCTACCTCTGATTATGCTAAGTCTATTGAAGAAACACACTTGCCTAGGTCATAATGTAGCGATTAGTCTTACTACACAGACTTCAGTACGTCTACTATTATTTTATGCGATGACACGGCTGACTTGAGTATGCCCTGGAACAATGGTTAACGATATGCTCCGTCAGATGTTGCAATCATACTTCGAATCCTGTAACTAAATATTTGGATCCTTCACTGCTGATTCGGCTATGAGCTCTGACAGATTCATTGTGGACTAGGAACTCTCCACGGCCTGCATAATTCGCAACTAAATAGTACCAGGCTACAAGCAACCAAGACTGCCGATTGTCTGAACTCCAGGGACATAAAGCCTTCCAAGCTGATCGATTAAGTACATATCCGGTGTCACGCAATTTATGGATCTTTAAGAGACCATGCTACGCCGTCCTCGCCCGCTGAAATGGCCCTCGCTCTTTTCTCAAACATTGGTCTTTACGATTTAATATAGCTCGGACCCATGGGTACATGAACATCTCGGTTAATGTTGTTTCATGTAGTGTACTCGCGGAACCTTGAAGGAGGCTATCTCGACCTCTGTACATGAGGCTGGATGCTCACACCTGCCGAAGACTTGCAAATCTGGATTACCAATATCTTCGCAACACATTCCTCTACTTATGCCATTGCAGATACCGGAAAATGCTCTGCCTTTGTCACCAACTATAATCACCGAGACTCACGATTAATCTTATCTATATTCGTACGCGTAACGCGTACAACCTATAAATCTTGGATCTGCCTCAATTTCTCCATCGCCTCTCTCCGTCTCTGTTCGACAAGAACCTGCATCGAGTTCTGCCACCTTTCTCTGACCATCCCAGGTGCCTCTTCACAGTACCTGTCTAGTGCTGCGATCACCAGGCGGAAGTTCTGAGACGTAAAATCCTCGAACTTGCACATACCCGTATGGTCCGCATCAAGTCCAGACCTCTCTGTGTCATCGAAATCAGGCGCTGCACTCTCTTTCTCTACTACATAGTCCTTTTTGTAGCCAAGCTCTGTCATCCTTTGCTCCCAGAAAAAGAATAACGAGAAATTCTTCATGAGAGGAATAAAATGGTCGGTTATGTTTTGTAGTGTCTCGGACTCTGATTCAAGGGCTGTAACCAAGTTTGAGTCGAATTGGCCAATTAATCGAGGGACAGCAGCTGACGCGATCTTTTGAAGGTTAGCTAGTAGCTGCGCCTTCGATGCGCCACGATGAGGTGTTCCGAAGAAGAGGATGCCGTATGTGCAGGTGAATATCGAGTGGAGATTCTCTAATCTTGCCGATTGTCTGCTATTGGAATATATAAGAGCCTGGAAAAAAATATTGTTTGCCAGTCAGTCACCATGATCTGGGCGGAGATGTCGTTCGTGGCAAAGGGACGGTTTTGTCACCCCACTCACCCTTTTGACGATTATGCCTCCCAAGGAGTGGCATAAGAAGATGATAGGTTTGTCCTGCCTTCGCTCGAGCTAGACTCTGCGATAAGTATCTCCTTATCAGCTCCGAGGAAAGACGAGCATACCCTTCGGTCGGCACAAAGCTGAGCGACAAGAGTTTGAGCATGATGGTGGATGCGGTCCGATGATGGCATAATACCCTTCAAGGACGAGATATTGGCGTTGTATCCCCATACCAATACTCGAGCCTTGGAGATATACCTGGGTAGGAAGTCGGGATGGCACAACCAACAAACGTCGTTCTTTTTCGAGGTCCACGTTTTGAGTGCCTCTCCGGTTAGGCCATGTACAGCAACAATGCTTGTGAAGCAATATTAGCAAGTCCACCAATTTGTATCAGCATGAGAGTACTCACTCTACTTCTGGATTGGAACCCGGAGGTCTGTAAACCTCTCTGATACCTGAAATCGGATCGTCTGTTGGAGCCATGACAGATGTAGTCCAGCAAGCTCGGAAACAACTCGAAATAACAAATGGAGTTGGCTCAGTAGAGACGACGATACCGGGACGTTACCTGCTAATTTATATCCCCAGCCTTGCGCGAAGACTGCGCCCTCTTTTGCATATTTGACGTGGCTGTGCCCCAGGCGGCAACGTACAGTACTTGTCCCACCACGACCATCCGGATGAAGCCTTCGGGGCCTGGAAGGTCACAGATCAGGAGCCTGCCAATAGCGTTGAAGCCAACTCGCATCGCACGCAGTCTCCGATACATACTGGAAAAAGCTACTTTTTGATTTCCATAGGATGGGAAGCGCAGTGCATTACATTGTGACTAAACTGTGGCGCATCCCTCATTTCCGCGCTCAAGCCCCTCGTCCTCGAACACTTTCTGCGATATGATTGGACTATGTTGAGCTGCAAGTTTCCGTATCCTCTGACTTTATTCACGAAAATGTGCTAGCAATTATTGCACGTTTCTCATCTATTCAAAGTTTGCCGAGAATTCCTGGTTGTGCCCTTTGGAGGGTCTTACGGCGACTCACTCCGTCTATGATAGTTTATTTTGCATTAAGGATTTTGCTTTCTAAGAACAGCAGCTCTGCAGCCATCAGCACTCGAGAGCACGAGTGTTAGCCGCTGCCTTTCCGTACCCACGGGCTCTACAGGTTCTCCTTCGGGTAATTCTATGGTTGGTAAGGCTTGAAGTAGCCGTACGACTGTATAATAGACCTCCATGAGCGCAAAGTCTTCACCAAGGCATTGCCTTGGCCCTCCGTTGAACGGAAAATAGGCCCAGCCAATGTCCTTCATTTCGCCTGTTTCCCAGCGCTCAGGTCGGAAGATATCCGCATCAGATCCATAGATATTTTTCTTCCTCGAATTTACGTATTGCGAGAAGACCACTATCTCCCCCTTCCTGACCAGCATTGGACTGTTTCCATCGACACCGCCCCCTATAGGAAGGATTGTGGTTTTCACAGCTTCGCGGTTATTCAATGGCACCGGCGGGTAGAGGCGAAGACCTGCAGCAAACGGAAGAGGTTAGCAAGATGCTCGTAATGAAGATGTTCAATGGCGCATACTCTCTTTTACCACACAAATAAGGAATGGCATCTTTTTGAGCTGCTCACGAGTGGGATACTGGGATTCCTTCATTATGGATGCGACCTCCCTGCGGAGACGATTCAATGCTTGTGGATGCCGAACAAGCAACCGACTAATGATAGTATGTTAGCTGCCTACCAGTGAGAATCAACTGCATGGACTCACAAAGTCCACGACAAACAACATGCCGTGGTATCCCTACCGGCTAACAGGACGTTGAGCAGCTGGTCTCGAAGATCAGTATCTGATGCCGACTCGTTTGCAACCTGATCAATGAACCACGACGAGGGGCTCACTGAGGGCTCTTTCTCCTCTAGCTTTCTTCTCTCGATGTAACGTTCGACAAATTGATGAACTCGGGCGCATGCATTTCGAAATCCTCGAGGGTTGTAGACAAAATGGAACGGAGCAATACGGAAGCGCTTTGCGAGGCCGTCTTGAGCAATGTTGAAACTCTCTGCGAATTCCCTGTTCTCGCCATCCCGATCAATACCAGCTCTGAGGCTGTACACGGACTTGCCAAAGAGTAGTGCCGTGGTCGTGTCCAGTGTGAGGCTGAAAAAGAGTGGTTGCAGGTCGACAATGCCATCGGCAGGCATGCAGGCTATGAGGTTATCGACATGCTCTGCGAAATGATCCAGGTTTTGATACTGGATTCTCATGAACTGTTTTCGTAGGAGCTCTCTGGAGTGCTTCCACGCAGCACCTTGTTGAGTGAAAATTCCATTACCGAGTAGTGGAGCGAATACATTAGGTCGGCAGCCGAACCCGTAATCTAACACGGTATTGTTAGTTGCACATGTCCCAAGGCTTGGACGGCCGGCAGTAAACTCTTCGGTGCCACCACTTCCACGGTCGTTCATGGTCAGGCCTTGCCTTTGAAGTTCGTCGCCAATAGCGCTTCGACATTTCTTGGATGGAGGATGTGGAAAGCACGAGGACCAACCAACAGATACTGATAGAGGTTGTTGCCAGGCTCATAGTCCTTCGCGATGGAGCACAGGAAGGCTAGAAGACGACCGTCGGCGTTGGAGTCCCAAAGCTCTTTTATCCTATCGATACCGAAAGGCCATCGCTTCGGCAGCTCAGGAGGCAGCTGGCATCCTTGCTGTCGACCGAGGGCGCGATCAGCCTGATCAACATTAGTGAGAGGTTTCCGAACTACTACAGGCTTCTGACTCGATAGTCAAGGTATTTTTTGGAAGCCAGAAAGATGATTCGCCCTGCCGAGCATGCTAAGATACCGAGAAGCAAAGTACGAGCGGCTGAGAGTCCAAACATTGCTTATTTGCGTATAGTAAAAAAATCTACCATGACTTAAGAAGACGAGATGCTCTGAGACAAGTTGGATGGCTGGGACAGAAGAAATAAATGTGGGAGTACGACCTTTTCGGTTCCAATCTAGGACCGGGCACATGCCCCTTGTGTGATTAAACATATCATTTGTCGACGAGATTTGCAGTCTTCGGCGGTGTGCGGCTTGTGGCGCTGCTGGCTGGGTGCGATTGATATTGTATTGGCCAAGTTTACTGGGGCCGTGTCAGGGGGGCTATTTAGGGTAAGCGTGGTGGTACTGCAAGGAACGGCGCTTTCGTACCATTGTTTTCATGCGAACCGCCGTTGTCGATGATCGTGACCAGTGGTGCATTAACGGGCCGTTCCTCTAGCGCCAGCATAAATCAACTCCGGATGCGAGATGCACTGTTCCGTCCCTCATCTCCAGGTTGTCCTATTCGCATCGAATTTGCGTTTGAGAACTTCCTTGGGAAAGCTCCGCTCATGGATTCTAGATAGTTTTCTCCCGCGCAAGAATGCCGTCGGGTCTGTCCTGCCTTCACAATGTAGATCAGGCGCTCTTGTCAACTCAGCAGGACGACTTGATCGAGTAAGGCTGTCTATTTTGTATCGCCATGAACACCAAGTCTAATAGTCGATAGTATCATTGCTGTTCACGGCTTGAATGAAGACTCTATTGAGGCTTGGACCGACGATGTAACTGGAACCAATTGGCTCCAAGACCTGCCCAAGCAACTCAGAGTCGCAAGGGTTTTGACTTATGGCTACGATGCCTCGTCTGAAACTTTCTTCGGAGCGCATGCTGCTTCGAACATTCAGAGGATCGCTCATTCGTTCCTTCAGCAACTACAAGCAGATCGTCGTTTGGAAAAGGCACAAAAGCGTCCGATCATCTTCGTTTGCCACGGCCTTGGTGGAATCCTTGTAAAGAAGACCTTGATTTTCTCTTCTAGTCGAACGGCAAGCCATGTACATCATTTGTGGAGTATCTTCCTGTCGACATTTGCTATCTTATTTTTCGGAACACCACACGACCGTGAGGATAGGTCGAACTGGTTCGTTCTTGAAGATCACTCAGATACCGAGCTACGAAATGACCCTCCAAGCTATACTTCACTCAAACATGACCTTAATTGCTTTCATGCTATCACAGACCAATTTCCGGCGATAGACAAGCGCTTCCGCATGTTCTTTTTCTGGGAAGAGATACGAACACAGTACAATGGTAAGGCATATTTCATCGTCGATCAAACATCGGCCGTTCCGGAGATGGACAACATCGAGAAATCTGGAATCCATGCGACCCATTCCGCAATGATCAAATTCAATTCCATTGATTCGTCAAGCTATCGGACCGTGCTTGACGCCCTTACTAGATATTGTGAAGCTGCACCGCGTTTTATTCCTCGCCAATGGGACGATGCACTTCAGACTCTGGCGCAAATTCGAGCGAGCGAGGCCTACGGTCTCGGTGGAGTGGAGTTCGACAAGCCAGTCGAACGTCCTCCCAAGAGCCTTGAGATTGACCTACAGAAAACCACAAATCGATATTTTTACCCGCCACGGGAGCCAACGCCTGGCTTCGTTGGACGAGAAGAGATGATTCTGGCTCTTCATAGCGCTCTTTTCCTGCAGAGTAGTGGGGAAAGTGTTCGTAGTGCTACGAGGCGGAAATCCTTTATAGTGTACGGCATGGGAGGGTCTGGAAAGACTGAATTTTGCTCAAAATTCGCGCAGGACTACAGAGGTGAGTAAGTATCTACTTAGACGAGCACGAATTATGAATATCTCTGACAAGTAGGATAGATACTTTGCCATCTTTACAGTCAGGGCAGCGTCAGCCGAGACAATCAAAGAGTCGTACGCCACGATTGGGAAACTTGGCGGCCTTGAAGCTACCGAGAGCGCGGGAAGGCATTGGCTCTCTCAATTACGTCAAACGTGGCTACTTATTGTTGATAATGCCGACGATCCTTCCCGCGAGCTGAACAGTATATTTCCACAAGCTGATAGCGCGCATATCTTAGTGACGACTCGAAATCCAGAGTTTCGTCGCGACGGAACCGTTGGTAGCCTGGAGCTGCAAGGTCTCAAAGAAGATGATGTCCTCCAGCTGTTGCTTACAAGAGCGGACATATCAAGACCATGGGATGTTTCAACGAGGGATACAGGCAATTTGATCACGAAGTCGCTTGGGTATCTTGCACTTGCGCTTATCCATGCCGGAAACTGCATATATCGCCGCATATGTAACTTGGGAGACTTTCTTACGTTCCATTCGATATACAGAGCTCGACTGCAACAACGGGCAATATCAGCTTTAGAGTCGCTTGATGACGAGGACATGGTCAAGATTGTTTACTCCACCTTCGATGTATCTAGGGAATTTTTAGATAAAAAACGAACAATTACCAGCCAGGACGCGTCGGAGCTGTTGAAGATTGTTAGCTTCTACCATTTCGAGCGGATTCGGGTCGATACATTCACCCGTGCTGTGGCCAATCAAGAACATAGCGCGCAAAGTACTCCGAGACTGTCTGTTGCATCAAGGCTTTTAAGAGCCATTATTGGCCGATTTGAACCACCCAAGACATTGCCAGGTTTTTTGAAGGACATTGGCGGTCCGCTGAACAAATTTAGAGTCAATCGCGCCATAAGAGAACTACATTCTTTGTCATTAATTAATTATGATGGAAAAGACGATACTTTTTCCTTGCATCCTTTGGTTCATGCCTGGGCTCGAGACGTCCTGCCAAGCCAAGAAAGGAAAGTTTGGGCTCACGTTGCCCTGAATACCCTTCTCGAATCCGTTTTGCTTCCTTCCGGAAAGGTCAGCGAATCCGACGGTGAATTTAACAGAGACATCATACCACATCTCGACTCTTGTCTTCAGGATTCCGGCCACCCACTGCTGGAAAGTACGACTGTTACTGAAGGGTTAAGGATGCGCATACCCAAGTTCTTTCAGCCAACAACGCTTCTCATACTTCGAAACCAGACTCTTAACGCCGCTAAATGCGGATACGTCTTCGCAGAACGCGGGTACTTTGAGAAGGCAACCATTCATCTTCGCGCCGTCAAGGATACGCTAATCACGACGCTTGGTCGAGAACACGAAAAGACCATGACCGCAATGTTGGGACTAGCAGGGGTTTGCTGGGGCCTCGGCCGATTAGAGGAGGCAATTGAACTTCAGAGGACGGTAGTGGAATTACGCTCACGACGTTGTGGACCAACGCACGAAGAAACACTAATGGCTATGGACCAGTTAGGAAGATCGTACTGGCTGCACGGAAGATATCACGAAGCCCTCAAGCTGCAAGAGGACACCACCAAAGGAATGAAAGCGACGATCGGTATTGAGGATGCTAGAACGCTCGCAGCCCTTGATAACCTGGGTGTCACCCTAGGCTCATGGCATCGTTTTGAAGAGAGCCTGCGCGTCCATCGTATGGTTCTCAAGTCTCGACAAACTTCTCTAGGTCAGTCGCACCTCGACACACTTACAACAATGAACAATGTGGCCATGGCTTTGCTCGACCTTGGGCGTTTGGATGAAGCAAAATCAATCATGAACAACGTACACACCCAGCGACGGGCCCAGCTGGGCAAGGAGCACCCGTGGACATTGTGGGCGCTTTGCAATCTTGCGAAAGTTTACATTGAAATGGGAGATCTTGACGGAGCCGAGAAAATGCTTACCTGGGGCGTTGAGGCGGGAGAGAGGAGCTTAGGTAAAGATCATCTAGGCGTCCTTATGGGTTGCGGCCAGCTCGCTCGTATATACGCACGGCAAGGACGACTGAAGGAGTCGGAGAAGCTCTCCGTATTGACCGTTGAGCTCATCGAGAAGTCCCGCGGGATTGCCCATCCTGACTGTGTCTACGGGTTGTGGAAGCTGGCACAGCTATATGAGCTCAAAGATAAACGGCAGATTGCGACTCAGACTTGCCAGCTTGCTTTAGAGAGAGCTGACATGCGCATCACAAGGAGGCATCCTCTGGCCAAGAAGATAGAAGAACTGTTAGAGCGCCTTAGTGGTCAAAGTGGGGGCTTCGCGGAAGCACCCGAAGCTGGGGATGGGCAGAACACATTGACGGCTCGAGCTCACATTCCCCATGGACAGACATGGTGATCGGTGAAAGGAGTAATGATTATGGCTAGACAACGTTTGTTAGATGATCAATGCTGTTATGATATTGTAAGGGGACACTTGGAGGACGCTGGCACCTAGAAGGAATATTTTTACCATGTCTTTAATGATACATACGTTGATGGTAAAGAACAGAAATGGGACACTAAATCTTTGCGCTTCAAGTCTTTGGTGCTCGTATTTACTTAATGTAAAGTTCTGTACGCTGTGTGCTTCAAGGACGTCGTAACGGGTGTTTGATTCCTTAGCCAGACAAGCGTCAGCTGATCATTCTACCGATGAAGCCTCTCGAACATCCTTGTGTTCCACCACAGGTTCGCGGATTTCCATATTGCGAACGCTTCGCTTTTATAACTCTAGCTGATTAAGTCCTCGTCATCTCCATATGTAAACGGAAGGTCTTTGGCTGTCTTGGCCAACTTTCTACTCCTCGCATCCCTTGCTTCAGAAGATGTTCCTCGCCGTCAACCGGGACGAACGTCTACTGGCTGCCATCCCTCCTTGACCACACATCAGCATCAGACGAACCACTGCCGCTACAAATTTTTGTCTGCCAATCCACCGTCAATCTTCTCTCGACACCAATCCCAAGCCAACCATGACAGCCGCTCCCTCCAACCGCCAACCCTCCCCAGATACCCTCCTCCCCCAAACCCTCACCTCCCTCGAAGACCGCCTCCTCGCCCTCGAATTCGCCCTCACCGGCAGCACGCGCTGGGACGGCATCCCCACCCGACCACCACCACCCCCAACCTCCACCACCGCCCTCTCCACCCTCAAATCCCTCCAAGACCGCCTCTCCTCCCTCCAAAAAACCTCCGCCCCCGTCCGCGACCTCTGCGACATCCACACCAAGCTCCCCGAGCTCTTCACCACCACCCCCGCCGGAGCAGCGAAGAGCAACAACATCGACGCGGACGTCCTGCGCACGCTCATCCTCGCCCACTCCACGCTCTACTCGACGACCGCGTCGCAGCTCGTCGCGCTCGAGGCGGCGCACAGGCAGACGCCGGACACGGCCGAGTCGGCGAGGCTGATCGAGCTGCTGCCGGAGATTGCGGCGGCGGGGAGGAGGCAGGAGGAGCTGGATGGGGAGGTGAGGGGGTTGAGGGAGAGGACGCTGAGGGTGCTGGGGAGGTGGGTGCAGTGCCATGGGGTGGGGTGGGGGGAGTGTGTGGGTGAGTGGGGGGAGAGGGTGGAGAGGGTTGAGGGGAAGGTTAGACGGGGGGAGAGGGAGGAGGCTGCTTGATGAAGGAGTTAAGCTATATAGGCAAGAGCATGGAAGGGAGATGTTGGTAGAGCGGGAATACTACTGGCACGAGCTGACTTGGGAAATGGATTTTCTGAGGTCAGAATTATCAGAGGCAAGGGCTTGAGTGAATGAATGTGAAGGGTGGAATCTATCCCTTCATGGAGAGCGTATTGGTGAGGCGCTAGAACAGCACGTTTGTATACGACTATGAGGGGGAGCGAAGCATAGCCTGGATGGCGGACTCGACATTTACCGAATCCTTACTCATTATGCGACGAGGTTTTCGCTGGTTAAACAGCACAATAAAATTTCGGGCAGGCAGACACAGCGACAGAGACAGAAACAGAAGATTTGCTTGATGTTACAATTCGACATAGCACATATCATAAAAGATTCAACCCATCTCTTCCAACCCACACACCAACTCACCGAGCTCTCCTCTCCTCCCTACCACAACTCCCACACCTTCCCCGGCAGCACCCCCCTCATAATCCTCCAATGCCCCATCGCCCCAACCCGCTGCCACTTCTCCAGCTTCCCCTTGGCATCCGCCCCGCTCCGCAACACCAAATCCTCCCCACCCTTCCCCTCCACCGTAAACCTCTCTAGGTTCTCCTCGTGCCGCGGCATCAGGAACGCTTTCCTCGCCCCGCTGCCGAGATAATCCGCTTCCGTGGGCTCGCGGAACGTGAGTGGCGTGGCAGTGGTGAGCTTGCAGAAGACGACGATGTTGGTGAAGTCTTGAGAGCGGGGTGGGGAGGGGGGCTCGTCTTCGCGGAAGATGCGGCAGGTGGGGAAGACGGCGTGGATAGTGTGCAGGACGTGGGCGGCTGGGGGGAGATGGAGGTCACCGGCATAGTTCTGGGGGATAGGTTAGATCTTCGCCTTTGCTAAAGGGCTGATGGGGTCGAGCGGTTGAGAATTGTGGGTTTGGCGCGTAGAGGTTACAAGAACGAAGGGAATTCAGATAGTTAAGAGAAAATGTCATGTCGTGCTTACAATTGCAACGACACCCTCAGGCTTGAGCATTAGTCTCAGACCTTCCAGAAATTCGACAGTGAATAATTCGATTGGTTCGGCACCTCCGGTGAATACGTCGTGGATTATGTAGTCGTACTGCGCCGAGAGATTATAGAATTTTGCTCCATTCACGAAGGCTGTGGCATCTACAATTGCTGCTGAGTGATTTTTGGGGAGACCAAAGTACTTTGTTGCTAGCTGGTGTACTGCAAGGTCGATCTCAATGATCGTTGTGGTGATACCGTGCGTGAGCAGAGCGGTTGGTGTGGTACCGATGCCGAGACCGCTGTTAAATACCTTATCAGTGCCATAGGCGCGAGAAAAAGGGTTTCACGTAACGGCACGTACATGTTTAGTGCAGTACTCTCTGAGTCTGGAGGTCGTGGCTCTCCATTGTCCATCTCCACCAGCCGAACAGCCTCTAGCATGGCAAAGACTGCGTACACAGGCTCTTTAACGCGCGAGTGCGGGTTCTTATAATTGGAAGTTTTCGTCCACTCCCCACCGAGGAGACTATGGTCGCAGCGCATGACACGGAAATTTGCCTGCGTATTTTCCAGAACGGAGATGTAGCCTGTGAGTGATTCTGTGCGCTCCAAGAGGGTGAAGTTCTGGGCTTGGAGGGTGGAGTTGAGAAGTTCAGTTGTCCGTTGGAGCGGCATGTGCGGATTGTAAGCCAGGTTAAAGGCAATCGGGGGAATAGCAGGCCAGAGGAGCGTGGAAGGGATGGTGAGAGCGTAGAGTACAGCCAGAGTAAGTTGATATCCAGCGCGGGTGAAGAGGACGTGACCTCCAATATTTGTTTGGGTAAGCCCTGTGAAAAGCTTCTGAGCGGTGGTAAATAAGACGTAGGAACCGACAGCAGGACCGTGTTCTGATATCAGAGGCCCAAATGAAGAGAGGTCAAGCTGGTCAAAATATGATCCTGCGGCGTAGATGGAAAGCAGGAGCAACGGAAAATATGTTAGGCTTTCCGTGATGACGGGTCCATAGGGGAGGCCAAATAAAGAGCTCTGCTGGAAGAGAAAATACTGCAGGGTTGGGATCCAGAATACGAACGCGGGAATGAGTTTGATGATAAATGGGGGAAAGATATTCTTCAATTGACCTCTAGAGATCCATGTGAGCATTGCCGCTGCCATCATCCCCCGGCGATGGTACATCTCAGAAGGAACGGAGCCGTAAACTGGGGACAAACATAATTGGGATATCGGCGAGTATGCAGCGGCGAGGAGGATTAGCCGTACACCTTTGAGCATCGACGGGTTGAATGCAAGCGATAGTATCCGTGGTATTAAAGGTTCGCTGAGCGGCTCATCTGCTGGGTGAGCTGCCTCTGTCGTTGCCTCCGGCATTTTGATAGCGGCGTGAGTTGGGAATCTATAGAAAGAAATATGACAATGCTTTGTATCAAATGTTCAGCCAAAAAGTCCAAACGGGCATAAATTTAACGAGAGGGATTGAGGTCTAAATCAGCTTTTAAATCGGAAAACATGATCTCAAAAGGACCAGGAAGTGATTTCTAGCCCACCGATGTTGCTAAGAAAATTCTTGCCCTCCATATCCTCATTCTTAAGTGACAGAAAACACTGTGGCCATGTGGACGCCGAGACAGATGCTGTATCCATGTAGTCAAACACGGATGTTTCGCGATACATGGTTCCGCTATTTACCCGCGGTCGTTTCTCCTTTGGGTATGGCCAGATCTCGGCCATCAGTGATCTCATACCTTATTTTCTCAGCTTAGAAATGCTGAAGAGTTTCAAAACGCCAGCTGCCCAGTTGGAGAACATGCCTCACATCCCTTCAACGTTCGCAATGGCATCAAAATCTATACCCGGGGAGGAGCCGGGATCTGTCTCTCCAAAAGAAACTACCTTTCACCCTCCCGCATCCGTACGAACGAAAAACAGGCGAAACCGATACCTCGACCTTCACCCAGAATATTTCTCCTCGTCCCTCGAACTTGCCGGTCCGCAGGCCCTTGCACATGATCTCTCACTAATAATCCAGCTCTGACACCAATCACGCAGATCCTCTCCTCTATGATCGCCTAATCCGCCGCTTTCAGACTGCTTCTGAACGTGAGGTCGAAGGCCGCGCCAAAGGCTACAGCGGCATTCTTGAAGCTGATATCTTACGTTCCGAGGCGAAGATCGCGGCACTGGCTCATCCAGACCCGAACGTAACGTTTCACTATAAGCGCGGCCCAGATGGAGAGATCTTGGCCGAAGAGGAGGGAGAGGTGCCGTCTGATAAGGAAGATGGGAGAAGAAGATGGGTGTATGAAATGCGGAAGAGATTTGTTGGAGGCAGAGATGGAGACTTCGATTATAAAATGGTTGATGAAGCCGAGGAGTTCGATGATCGGCAAGAGGAAGAGAGAAATGCGCTGGATGAGTACTTGGAAGGCGAAGAGCCGGAATGGGTGGACGAAGAGGGTCATACCAAGGAACATCTGGAGGGTGAAACTGGCATTCAAGATTTCTGATAACGCTTGAGGATCCTGGACTACCTTATCATTCTAAAGTGGTTCTACGCTGCCGGACAGCTCCCTTTTGTAGGAGCTACAGCCTAGGGTTCTATAAAACAGGTGAAACCCCAATTCGCTTTTCACTTCCGATCGACCAACTAACCTAACCAGACCCTTTACATAGTACACAATACCCCCAAAACACTACGAAAGAGACAAACTTCCAGCAGGATCCCCTAACTGCCTCAAACTCTCCGCACACCGAACATGTGGCACCCTCCTCATCAACCCCTCCCCCTCCACCCGCTCCATAAACTCCACCCACCTCGCATCAAACGTCCACTCTCGCTGCGCCTTCCTTGTCGGAAACTCCACCAAAACCAGCGTATCATGTAGATGCTCCTTCGGCACGGGCGGCATCGACGCCGCTTTACTGCGCGGCATGGGCGGGGGGAGCGCGACGGGGAATGTGCGGAAGGATTTTATGAGTGGGGAGTAGCGTGCGTGCAGAGAGAGGGAAGAGAGGTGCTCGTCAAGGCGATGTTCGTGTGAAGAGGAGTTAGAAGGGACGATGGGGCGTTGGAGAGGGTGCCGGGTAGAAGGGTCGATGCGGTGGATGTGGGCGGACATTTGGGAGGTGAAGAAATAGAAGAGGCAGGTTAGGGGTTTGTCGTCTTCCGATGTCGTTGTGGTATTCGGGGAAGTGGAGTGGGATGGTTCTGCTTCGGTGGTGCGCTCGAAGAGCATGCTCGGCGCGGAAAATGAAATGGTCGATTTGCTTGAGACTGAAGGGGGGTTTTGTGCGTTGCACCTCTCCCAATCGAGGTTCAGACGATACCCAAATCCAATCTAAATACTACACCGACGGACAAGTCCCTCCCACGCCCTCGGAATATCAAATCAAGCAAAAGCCCTCGTCTCCCTCGGCAAGCCTCTCTCATCTGGGAAATATATCTGTAACCAGCCAGGGATCGCCTCAATTAGAGGACAAGAACTCAACAAGCAAATGAACTTCACCAATCACATGACACAAAACACATAGTATAGATCTGCTTCAAAGTTGGGAGATATGTGCACAAGTAGAAAACCGCAACAGACGTTGTCCAACCGTATCTCTACATGACACTTCCCCCGCATTTTTTCAATCTTGGGGAAGTGGGGATAATACCCCCACAACGCGGGCAGATCTGGACGATGAGACTACCTGATAATGTATCTAACCCCCCTCCCTGCGTGCCCGGAGTCCCTGTGTGCGGAGCCAAATAAAAGGTACTTAGACTTCAATGCGACATAATCGTTTTAAGCGTATTTTTCCGTCGGAAGTTTCAGTTTGTGGGTTACCATCGAGAGATCGTACCATAGCCACTTAAAATCCTTTGCAAGCTCAGGCCCTTCGTGAATGAACATTTGGAGCAGTTCTGAGATATTTGGATCTAGTCTATTGTAGCAGACCCAATTCTAGTTGCAAACCCTTCGAGTACTGGGTCGTTGGTAAGTCGGTACGACTTGTCGGTCATTCTATTCTTCAAAATGACCAAATAAATTTAACGCAGGACTAGGCTTTGTAGATAGCAGCATCGTTCGATCCATCCGCTTGGCGTCTGGTAACAGGTTGCTTCGTTTGGTAAAAAATGAAGTCAAGCTCAGCCGCCACCATGCTCATACCATCGACAACTACAACTTTGATGCATACTCGTCTCGGACTCATGGAATTCTCAGGCCACATCATTAAGTTCCCGCGTACATCAGTTCTCGTCAAGACAAGTAAACATCTTTGGTCTTATCATTGGTTCAATGGAATATTTTTGAGCGCGTGCCGTGTACTCCATCTCCAGAAACCCATGACAAGAGCTATCATAGCCATGGTAAGGACAAAGTACAGCCATATCCAATCAGACATGTGATCACCAGTACGCGTCGGCTGAAAGTTCAAGAATGAGGTACTAAAGAAGGTCCAGAGATCCAATCAATACTCTAGTGCTTCTGAAGGACGGCTGTAGAGAACTTACTGCCATAAAAGTTGGTGGCAGGAAGAACAGCGTGACTGCAGCGATGACCCGCATGGTGGCAGAATCTTTCGCAGCGGCAATCGCGACCTCTCTCATCGCGAGATTGTCTTTCCGGCTCAGCTGAGCTATATCCATTGATTGTTCGGCAACTTGACCTGACCTCTTGGCGATTTCGAGATTAATGGCACTATCTCGTTGCGAGATCAGGTTGTAGACCTACGAGTCAAGAATCAGCCATATTATCTAAGTAAGTGAGATGCATTTACCGTCTGGAGCAGTGCCTCAGCGCGTCGTGTGAGGTAGTCGCTCCGGGCTTGTATGCCATCATACCAGCTCTTCAGACGCTGGATATCCTCTTTGGCAGTTTTAATTGACTTTGTTGATCGACTCCCTGAGCCGACTGAGTCCAAATCTACCATTTTCTCAATATCACTGAGTAGACTCTGTGATGTCTGGCAAGCTTGGCTGTAATACGCAAGCTCGACGAATAAGCTATTCAGCGAACGTATGGCGCCAGTAAGGTCTAAAGTCTTTATGTCGAAGTTGTCTTTATCAGTTGCCCAAGTGTCCATCTTCAAGGAGTTCCCGACCTTCCAAATATCATTGTGTCTGAGCTTGATTTGGTTTGAGAAGTCATCCGCTGTCAACTCCAACGCAGAAAGAGGTAAAGAATTCCAATGTGGTGTCCTAGAACCATCAAGTAACAAGTCAATAAACTTATCCGCCTCATTTCGACGGGCACCGAAGACAAGAGCCATGGTGGATCTCTTGGCCACATCATAAGAAATAATCATGCTCATAGAAGATTTGCCCGTAGCATTCTGCTGAAATATGCAGCCTGTTTTCATATTAGAAGTTCATTTCGTGCGTCCTGACTAACTTAGTATGGGTAGAGACCTACGTTCTAGTTCTCCTGAGGAGTACCGGCACACAGTTGCCAGACCCGTGTAGAGCACTTTGAAGACTAAGGGTGAGAATTTGTATCGCTCCGCGATCTTCATGTATACTTTTTCGGTCATAGGAAGAGGTAATAGACCGTCCCTTGGATCGCGCGAGCGTAAGCAGAATCTGTAGATTAGTAGAATATTCCCAAGATGACGTGGAGTGCTTACATGACTTTGGTGCTATCTTCGCCATAATCCGTAAATACGTTCTCTACGAGATCCGCTTCCAGATCGCAATCGTTCCTCTGACGGCTTTCGATGGCAGCGCTCTCGCCGTGGGCGAACTGATAGTACTTTCAACATTTTTGTAGCACGCCAGTTTGGCCTTCGTACTCACAGTACGACGTATGTCTAGACAGACTGCTCCTGTGAAAGTATCGAAGCGCACTTCTCGAGGCAGCATGGTCCAAGTATCGCGTGGTTTGTCACACTCGGTATTGCAACCGATGCTAGAAGAAGGGTGTGTATCGTCGCCACGAAAGCGCTCTGTGACTGCTTGAACCTTTGACATCTCGGGTCACAAGTCGAAAGCATGATAGGAATCTTGCACATGGGGGGACAGGCTGGCCGCAGTCATACGTGTAAAATAGGTAGTTGAGCTCGTTTCCGCATGGAGGGACAATCTTTTGTCGTCCAAAAAGTTAGATTGCGGTAGCCACATGGCGTGACAGCCACACAGATCTACTAGCTACAGACCCATCAGCCACAAGTCTGAAGCCACAGGCTTAAATAACACCGTGAATTATTTAACATGAGGCTGGGGGGGAAAGTCGTGGCAACCTCCTGAGGTTTCTCAGGCTTTTTATTAGCCGGTAGGGGGTGCCACGGCGTCTGCCCCTCAGCCACGTCCGCAAAGTAGGCGAAAAGGCTAACAGACAAGTTTCATTTTCGTGGTAAAAGGGATCTTGAGTCCCCAGGGGTAGCTATAATCTATTTTTTATACAAAAATCAAAGAACATTTTGATATGTGTAGATGTTATGTTGTTTTCAAGTCAAAGGACTCCATGTTTTAGTTCGGCATGGGGGTTGACATGGCACGAAGGGAGGGAGGTTATCTAAATAAATCTGGATATGATCGGCTGAAAGAAGGACGCCTTGCACAATAATCCGCGTCTCCATCTACAACGACAAATTGAGAAGCATAATATCAACAATATTAACAGTCTTATGACCGTCGATTAACTAGATACGCCCAGACCGCCTCCATCTAATCTTGTCCAAGATGAGGTAGATCAATCAGTTTCTTCCTTATGATGCATCATCATGATCGAAACCCATAGATAGAGGAGACCATTGACTGAATACCATGCCTCTATAGCTATATCTCACCACCAGTCCCAGCATGCCATCTATGCCCGTCCCGCCCCAAGATCCGCTATGTCCCATGCACACTAAATCTACCAATGCACTATAATTCTTTTCTCATTTCATCTCGTGAACCATTACCTTCCATCACCCCGCATACTCAACATGACGACTCAACCCCTTCTCCTCCGCATCACTCTCCCTCCTCCCCGCGCCCACCATCCCCCTCCCTAGTCCAATCAGGCCCGCCCCACTCCTCTGGGTCATCTCTTGCATCTCTTGCCCTCCGCCCTCACCAATCCCCTGAGCCCCATCACCACCTCCCTCCCAAGCCTTCGCCCTCTTCGGCGACGCTTGTCCATCATGAGCACGTGGGATTCCGTGCCCACCGCTGCTACTACTAGTAGTCGAGATCGGGGTCTGGAGGTCAGACCCGAGATCCGCATTGATCAGGGGCTCCGCCTCACCGTCGGTGGGGTAGTGGTTGCTAAGGGTGCGGGAGTCGGAGTCTGTGTTTTCATCCGGAGGGAAAGTCGCGCCGCTGTGATAAAGTTCGTTGTGGAAGGCGGTATTGTCGGTATTGACAAACTCCTACGAAGAGCGTTATTTGCAAATAAACCCAAGGGAACATGAACAACTTACCCTGAGACTGAGAGGCAGAGGCTTGAGCGGGTAGTTGACAGCAGTCTCGCTAGCGTAAACGAGTAGGACAGATTTGCTCTCTTGCCGGGCTGCAAGTAAGACCTCTTCTTCACTGACTTTGAGCACCGTATATCCGATGAGATCATCTTGGCCAGCCCGCTCGAGCCTAGCAGGGTCTACTGTCGCTGCGCCCCGCTGAACCTCTTTCGTAGCTTGTTCGCGCTGCAGCTTGCCGTCTTCGATGGAGAAACTCATTCGCCACCATTGCCATTCAGGCTCGGAATCCGCCGAAGAAGAGCTTGAAGGCGTAATTGGGTCTCTCGGATGAAGCACATAGGTCACATGTGGATGCGTTGACACTCCTCTTAGGGTGTATCTATGTTTCAGAGGTGCTTCTGGAGAGTCAACAGGCTGACTTGCCTTTCGTCTATATTCGTTGAGCGCTTCCTCAGCTTCCAATCGTCTTTGGTCCAATGCTAAGGAAATTTAGTAGGAGTTTCGCGGGCTGCAGACAATATTTCACTTACCCTCGACCTTCTTGTCAATTCTGTCGACCATGGCTTTCAACTCCGCTATGCAGGCTTCAGCTTCAACAGTGGAAACAAATTTCTCTTCCGCTCCACCATGATCTTCGTGGACACCATTGACACGTTTCTCTACATTCGGTTCCGCCATTGCAGCTTCAGCCGCGGCAGCAGCCGCTTGAAGATGCATCCTTACGTCCCTCGAGCGGCCGTCCTTCGTAACGTGAAATAGCGTTGCGTGTTTCTCATTTTTTAGATTGTAGATTTCCTCGGCCATTGCAAGTTGAGATTCTCTCGTGCGGCGGGATCTGGCGCGCCACTCGTAAAGATATTTATCAGGATACCAGACCGCGGGAATACGAAAGCCGATGCCATCGTTCGTGCCGCTGTCAAAGCGAAACGTTACCACCTCCGCTAGCTGATCAATCCAGATGTCTTCTGGTGGAGCACCCGCCGTATCCTTCCAGATGAAAGAGTCCAACTCATCATAAAGAGTTCCTTCAGCACCGGTGGTGCTACTAGTGTGCTGTCGACCAATAAGATTGAAGGCCTGGCGAAGAGGCGGCGCCTCTGGAGAATCTTCCGGAGCTCCTCTCGTGGCGCTCGACTCGAACACCGAAGCAAGCTCGTCGACAGACATGCCTGGCGCATTCACGGTGCTTCTCCACACTGCAAGTAGCTTGTAGATGTCTGACTTTACGTAAGGTTCATCGGTATTAGCAGAGAAATTCTGCATGATTGGTAGATTGACCAAAGCCTCCGTGCTTCCGTATGCTCTTATCGTTTCGTCCAGGAAAGCCATGAGTCTTTGAATCTCAAAGACAGCCTTGCGTGTTTCGTTGAACCCGGCGTCTTCACCCGCCAATCGGAGGATTTTCTCGCTAATAGGAACACCCTTCCACCATTGTGGATCATATTCGTAGTCGTTGCGTCGAAAGCTCCTCTTCAATAACGCTTCTTTGGCAAGAGGAATAGCGTGATAGATCGTCAATAAGGCCCCGAGGTAGCTCTCTAAATTTGGTCCATGCAGAAAAGCTGGCTGACCGGATTGCCTACGTCGATCTGTCGGCGGTGGAGTTTGCATGACCTCTCGCGAAACCTCAAGCGCCCATTGTTCCGGATTCCGATACTCACTATCTTCGACGCGCCGGAAGGACGAGCCAGACCTAGTTACACCTGTCTGTTGACCCTCTTGTCGCGATACTCTCAATATTTCTTGAAGTCTTGGGTCTTTTTTTTCCTCCTCTGAAAAGCGAGTGTTTGGATCGGCTGGATCAACGTGTCAGCAATAAGAAGGCAGATTACCACGAATTTGAATAAGGCTCACCCTCAGCATGTAACGCCGAAAGATCCCGGATCTCTCCATGAGTGCTGATCCGAGACGGTGGCCGTGACGGAGCCGCATTCATACCAGCTCGATCATCGTCGGGAGCGTGAATGTTATAGGCTATATCCAGATGTCAATGTATACCTTCTCTTTCTCTTCATGCGACATACATGGTATTTCGCTGTGATGGTACGGTGGTGACTCGCCCCATTCATTAGACTAGGCTTTGTTAGAGCCACAAATATGGAAGGATAGTAGAACAAAATACGGGAGCAGATAGGGCTCTCTCCGGATCGTTGAAGTAGTTGTCTATTGCTCGTTCAGGGTCATTGTTATTTTTCTGCTCGTCTAGATCAGTATCTGGACAGAACTGGGGCACCAATACAACCCACTGCTAATAGATGTATGAGCTGTGGCCGTGTAGCGCCCACTATTATTTGTTCCAGCGCCGCAACAGCGTCACTGGTGGAAAGGGCCATTGTGAAACGGAGAACGAAAAGGGGGAAGTTGAGCTACTGTGGAACAAGAGAGATTCAAAAATGATTCTAGAAGAGAAATCTAGGGCAGCGTCACGATGTTGAGTTCATGGGTAAAAGGGAAGCTTCACCTGGCAAGAGCTCGCATGACGGCAAGCTGCATGCGCCCCGCGGCTGAACGTTTATCGCAAACGCGCGGCTGTTGGCGCGCCGTGACTTCCCAAAAGCTAGGTAGCCGACCAGGTACCTTACAAAAAGCTCATCGTTCAAAACCTAACAATCTTACAATTTTTGTACATCGACCAGAGCCACTTACATATTGCTTGGAAGGCAAGCATCTTAATTGCCAGACCATTAATACTGCTAGGAACCTCCAGGGATGTGTTTCCGCAGCTCGATACCACTATATCAAATACAAACCCTTCGCGTCTCTTCTCGTCTATCTCAACAAACCTCCAGTTCCCATTTACCTATATTTGTGCCTCGTGTGTAGTCATGGTTTGGTTTCCTGCCATGGAAAGACTTATAACCATTTCGTAACCTCTCTATTGTCGGTGGTCGTTCTCAGATACCTAATTAAAGTAAACATCGCGTTGGATTCTGCGAACCATTCCATTGGCACCAGAAAACATCTATCGAACTTCATCTAAGGCGGCTCTAAATTGGGACGAAGCTTCATTCATCAGTAAGCAGCTGCGAAACGCACTGCATGAGCGGTGCGATGCATATCGCCGCACCTTGACCACCGAAGATCGGTGCCACCTGTATTCAAAATTCGAAACCGGCAGCCTTGCCAAATGACCAGCCGTGTCCCGACCAAATCGCAGTGTCCCGGGACCGCGAACATGCCGTATCGTCCCCGTTTTTCTCAACATGCTAATCGTCAAATGCTTGCCTCCCATCATCACGTCTTTTCGGTTGTCTCCCGTTCCAAAGTTCTCATAACTTCACATGCCTCTTTCTACCAACAAATTGCATCTATCGAATTCCGTTGGCCAACGCTGGGATTTCATTGTGCTCCACTCTTTTTCCACTTCAGCATGTCCGCTAAGCTTGCTAGACTGCACCCTTTCTTCATAAATTCATTATTGAGCAGCTCGTTGGCACTCGCCCGACTTTCGACACCGACGCATAGACATACCGATAAAAACCCTTTCAGCTCCTTGCTGAGCTTGTGTGGGTTCTTTAGTCGGGGGGTGCCGTTGGTCGCGATCAGGAACAGGGCTTTGAGCGGCTCTTCGTTCAGATATGGGGGTTCGGATTCGATCATTTCAATGGCCATAATACCTAAAGACCAGATGTCCACTTTTGGACCATACTCCTTTTGCTTGACGACTTCGGGCGCCATCCAGTATGGTGTGCCTACCATAGTCGCACGTTTGGACTTTGTTTCTGTGAGCTTAGCACAAAACCCGAAATCGGCTGTAGGCTGCGGTTAATATCGACAGGATTCAAACATTCAGCACTACTACTCACTGATCTTGACATTTCCAACACGATCGAGTAGGACATTATCGCTCTTAATATCACGGTGGATGATGTCTTGACTATGAAGATGGGCGAGGCCCTTGCATGTCTGAAGGTATGGTTAGCGTTTAGGTCACTGCCGATTTGTACAACGGAAGTATTCACCTCAAAACAAATGGTAGCAATCTGATCCTCGGTAATAACCGGGTTGTTATCAATCACATCCGTCAGTGCACCGCCCTCCATAAACTCCATCACGACCCAAAGTTCATTATTCTGCTCCTGTAGGAAAGAATCTAGGAAATTGACGATATTTGGATGCTTGCTGTCCTTCATAACGATTATTTCATTTACGATTAGTTCCTTCCGTGGCTGATTCCGAAGGTCCATCTGTTTGATAGCTACCTGGCCGCGTGGACCATGTGTACGATACAGCTCTCTTGCTACTGGTGATGTCGCAGCCTCCTTGACCCTCGCGACATACACAGACCCAGAAGCGCCTTGACCGATCTTCTTCTGTTTGCTGTACGAATCTGCAGGGTTGTCTTTGGATACAACTTGCTTGAGCTTCGCCATGACTTCATTTTCTGTCATGCTGGACATCCTTACTTCTTTCTGTCGTTCTTCTGCAGGCTTCTTTGCGCTCAAAGCCATTTCGGCCTGCTGCCTGCTATCAGGCTGAGGTGCTGGTTTTTGAGTTGGTGGAGTCTGTTTGGCTACGTTCAACGGCTTCACCGCTTGCACGGGTCCGGGTAATCTGCTGGGTTGCGATCCGTTGACACCGATCGTCTGGGCCAAAGGTTGCTGGCCTTGGGTCCGTGGATCAGAGCGATCCTGGTATCTTGGGCTTTGTGATGGCTGTTGGTCTAATCTTTGTCCTGGAGGAGATCTGAGTGAGCCCTGTCCGTTCGGCCCGGACTCCCCAAGTCTAGGGCCGGGAGATCGCGGTAAACCTCCTGCACCCGTTGGGGCGGTCGGGGCTTGCCGCTGTGCAGTCAGGTTTTGTCGTAACGGATCTCGCTGTGGCCCAGGTGCTGAAGGAGCATCTCGAGAAGGGTTGTATCTGGGACCGTCGTCCCCGGCATAACCGCCGAGTTCTTGCTTAGCAATTGGAACCCTCTTTTGTGGGATAGATGCATTGTAAGCGTCTTGATCCCGACGATTTTGCTCTTCTTCTCGCTCACGTTCCATGCGTCTTTGTCTTTCCATCGCAGCCTTTCGCTCTCGCTCCTCTTCGACTCGCCGCTTTTCCTGATTGGCGAGTTCTTTCATTCGGGCGGCGTCAGCAGTCATGTCATAACCAGACTGATTGGTGCCAACTCTCGAGAGTCCTTGCGGTGGCGTGTTTGTCGCTGATCTTGGCGGTGTGCCAAAACCTTGATTGCTCTCCATCCGCTGTAAACCGCTAGGCGGAGGTGGGCGGGGGGGAGCCACACTGTTGCCCATCCCTGTATAGCCAAGTTGTTTGTTGTTCATTGAAGAAGCGGGAGGAGTAGGCATAGAGCTGGAAAACATCTCTGGATGCTGCTCGCGCATCTTGTGCTCGGAATAAAATTCCAAAACTTCAATCACGGCCTGAGGATTCTTCTTGTAATCCTCCTTAGTGATCGCCGAGTTTGTAAGTAGCTTCTCCCACTCCACCGGTAAGCCCACGAAGCCACCAGTCTGAGGATCGAAACCGACATGAACACGGTGACTAAAGTTGGTTGGGTTACTAACACCTCCCATGCCAGGGCACCTTTCGTAGATTTTGTCTATCCAATCATAAATCTCATCATCATTCTTGACTTCGCATGTCATGGTTTTTGTAGGAAGATCTCGGCTAAGCATCGGCCGAGCTGCGTTAGTATCTTTCGGATTTGCTAACCGTGTAATCTCGAATGCCATCCTTGTCTCTTCGGATCGTGTGACGCCTGTAACGGTGTTTAGATTGATACTGCTGACCAATTTTCCATTCTCGTTCTTCAGAAAGTCTAGTCTAAATTCCCGTAGGATGAGGAATCGTTGATTCCAGCCTGCCAGGAATTTGTCTTCTTTGCACCGAACGTACCCGTCCTTGATGACGCCGGTGTTGAAACCTTTCGAAGCAAGAGAGGTGCTGCTGTTGTTTGGAAAGTACCCGGATGATGGTGTGTTCATCGAAGGCGAATTGAGCGACATCTGCGCAAAACTTGTGGGCACGCTGGAGGTCGAGGTCGAAGGTGTAAGGTTGAGCCGTGGGCGATCGGTGGGAGGTCGAGGAGCCGGTCCAGGGTTCATGAACTGACCCGGGGCGTAGAGGCTCCTATTCAGATTTCGTCAGCAAAAGACCGGAATTTTCAGGGAAGCCGGCAATGCGCAATTTGCAATAGATGGACGGCTCCACCAACCACGATTCAAATAGAGCAGTTGTGCGGGCATGATGGCAAGCCTGCCATTGAAAAATTTGAAAGTAGACTCACCCATTTGTCTGTGGCGCAGACATATCGTTTCTCGTTCTGCACTTTTAGCCGTCTACTGGTACGTTTCTTGCTGCCCAGTCCTCTCACAGCCTTGTCGCTAGAAGGGATGGCAGGCAGAGAATACCCAACGCTGACCCATCAAAAGCATCCAACGAAATCTGCGAGCGAGAGCGACGCAAACGGGTATCCAGAATCACTAAACCCTCTGTCTTTCACCAACGTAGAAACTGTGAGCTCCTGGCCTGAATCTGAGGGACCGAAAATGGAGGGGTGTGACAAGTTGAGGGCCGAATCATGCGGCGCTAGCGTGCCCTGGGTCGAATCTTGGACCGGGTGTTGGGGTTTGATGACTGCACCGCAATTGAATCTCCCTCTCGAGACTGCTCAATACCGGCGAAAGTGCGGCGGAGAGAATAGATGAGAGGCTGCTTGAAAGGTAGAGTGAACGCGCACAATGGACGAGCTGTAGCGGCTCTGCGACCGGAGCGCACCAAACCGAAACACCCTTCCTCCAAGCAGAAGGTCAATGGGCCGTATCACCGAACCGTTCTGGAATAATCGGATCTGTGGAGCCCTGTCACAAAGGTCTCCAGATGCCGCTCCGTACAATTTGATGTTGTGAAGACAACGGAGCGCTCGAAGGATCTGTGGTAGACACCAACAGATACTTTGGTCTATCTAGGTGGAGAGCAGCGTCTATGCGGGCTCTTCCCTGGAATGTATCCTGCCCTAAAGTGACCACCATCCCTCGGCCACCATCCTCCTCCCTGCTATCTTCTTAGTCTCGAGCTCCCACCCCCCTCTACCCTCTAGCCTTGCAGAGCTCCCCGACCACACCAATGATCGCGAACGCCGATAGCGATGGTGCGCGAAGGAAGCTTATTCGGCGCCAATTGTCGTCATCTCTCAGGGCGGCTGTTCCCCTGATTCCTGCACGCTGGTCGCTCAATCCGAAACGCTGCGACCTGATCATCCTTCTGAAACATGTCGATATTCTCCTAGACAGAGCGTAGTGGCGGGAAGCTGAACCTTTCGCTGTCCCAGGTCGCTGGTCTGCCATAGACGCACCCATAAAGTTATATCTCCTGCATGCGTACATCCTACGCAATCTCCTCTGTTAGTCTTACGACACCTAACACACCTTCTAGGCACGGCAGAACGGGCTAAACGGTTGCACCATGCCTTTTCATCCTTCTCCTTGGGGCCGGCGCCCCCTCTCAATTACGATCCAAATCAGGGGCAATACGCAGGGTGATTTGACAGCCGCCACGACACGTGGAATCGATCTTTTCGTTTCTGCAGCCATGAAACACGGCGCATGCCTAGCTCTCAGAAACTTCCTGGGACGGTACTCGGCCTCACCCGCCAACCAGACTTATGTGGCTTGCTATGACGACGATCTGAGCGGGATGGCTCGGCGTCGGAAGGGGTCGACTTATCTGGAACGTTTCTACGATAACACTTTCATCTAAGCTCTCTAGATTATTGTGAAAGAGTGACGAGAATTAACAATGTCATAGCTCATCCCTACCGTCGATCTGCTAGGCACTGACTTGGATCTTCCTCTACTTTCTGATCTGTGTCCTATTTTAAGCCCTGCTGACTGCAAGCCCTTTTGACAATGTCGCGAGTGTCAAATCTGAAATTCAAAATTGCCTTTGTGACGGTTGGGCCCTTGCTGGAGATGGATCGACTACTTCTGCGAGTTTGAATTCATACGGGTCAGTCTGCGTAAAAGACTGGGCACAGCAACCAGGCCCATCAAACTCCAGTGGGACATTCAGTTGCGCTATCAACGTTCTTCCGTCGCTCACTTTGCTTGCCATTTGACAGTGTCCATGGATCAACCCCGATTGGTATAAATCTCTTTCAATAAGTCTATACATCCAATATCCGAACGATTTGTGCCCAGTCCTAAACCGTCAGTCATACCTGGAAGATTCTAATCAACCTCTTGACGAATATGTCAATGATCCTGCTAATCGTGGCCATATATGTCCAGGAAATGTGACTGTTTACTTCATCGCGTCAGAACTGAGGGTGACTCTGGATCCAGTTCAATCACTTTCTAACCTCGTCTTCAGGGCAACGAGAAGATCCACTGTATCAAAGATTTGATCTTGCAATTGATGAATAGCATCAACTACCCGACCCTTCACCACCTCGAACAAGGAATTTCCTAGCAGAAGCAAAACGAAGAAGTGGTTACAGAGATTTTATCCGCAACGCATGCCCGTGGGCCATAAGCCTGTCATAAATCCGAATCCAGTGTCAACTGGCCTCAGGCACGCCATCAACTCACTTCCAGTGCTGAACATGGTTATGTACAAGCCTATCATATCACGTAGGTTCTGAACCCTCTCTAGACAAGATAGGATACCAGGATATCGACAACATCTGTTCAGACTCACGCAGCGCGAACACCGTTTGCTTCGCCTTCTCTTGATTTTTACAGTAGCACCCCCACGATGTCAAACGCAAGCAAGACACTAGCCAACAACGGACTCGTCCAAACTTTCAAAATACTTCCATGTCTCCCCTCACCAATCCTCTATCCACCCCCGCCCCCCAAAACCACATCAACTCACAGCCGTCGCCCCATTATAATAATGAATCGTCTCATCCGCACACCCCGCCGGCGTCATATACGCGTACGCCCCCAGATTAATAAACAACTGCTGCCCCTCGCACACCAACCACGCGCTATTGTTCGGCCGACTGATGTCCGGCGTCGACCACTGCGTCGCGTCCCCGGAGAACGAAAACGTGCCGTACGTGTTCTTGGTGGTGCGGAACTCGACGGCGAGCTTGGTCTCGGAGGCGTCGGCGCGGGGGATCACGTTGGCGTAGAGGAGCGTGCCGCTCGTGGAGGTGAGCTCGACGAGCTGGCCCGAGACGATCTGGTACTGGCCGGCGGTGGTGGGGGAGGAGAGGATGGCGGTGCCGGGGGTGTTTTGCGGGGAGGTTTGGAGGTACTGGTGGAAGTTGGGGGATTCGACGGCGCGGATCCAGTAGTAGCCCGCTTGGAGGGTGGAGCCGGGGCTGGTGGAAGAGCCGGTGCCTGTCGGCGCGGTGCTGGAGGATTTGGTGGTGGTGATTGTTGTTGAGACGGGAGGTTTGGTCGTGGTGGTGGGTTTTAGGGTTGTGGGGATGGGGGAGGCGGTGGAGGAGGTGGCGGTGCCGGGTTGGCATTGGGAGTAGTCTGTTGGCAATTGGTATCTCGTGTATGGAAGACGTGGTTTGGGAAAGGAGATAGAGGACTTACAGTCATTCAGCACAACGCAGTGGTAGCCCGAGACGCAGGTTGTGGCTCCGCTCCAGCCTATGCCACCGCCTGTTCAGATTAGCCAACGTTTCCTACTGTATGAGGGAAGAATTACATACACTGTCCGTAAGCCGTCTGCTGAGCGGCAGCAAAGGACACCGACAGCGCCGCTATTACCGCGAGAGAATACATCTCGAAATCACACGGTGTACAAAACCCCGATAACAGGAGAATCAAGAACGCACCTTAAAGCCGACACCTCAAAAGAAAACAAAAACACGACATTGAAAACCCCCATCTTTTAAACAAAATAACAGATTGCGCAAAACCCCGGCAAAAAACCACCATCACGTATCCGACCACCTTACCTACAGGGCGGAAGAATCTCCGGGCATATTAAGTGGAACTTATTTAGCGGGCGGAATCAGAAATTTTGCGGCGCGCTCCCGCGGCAGCGGGAGATCGGGCCTACATCGCGGTGAGGAAGGGACTATTACGGATCCTTGGGGTTTGCGATATTTTCTGGGTCTGTCGATCTAAATAGTTAGATCGGTGGTGCTTTTTACCGTCAAGAAAGAAAACTTCATACAATCAGCGAAGCATGTATGAGCCTTATAACTTTCGAGAAATAATTAGATACTTCAACTACATCAACCATGAACAGGTCGCGCTTTGTACCTTCCACAAAGTGAGCTAATATCCATCGACAGATATGTGACACCCTAGCAGCTGAAAGGACTGCATCCACGTCACATGACCAACCAAAGACTGCTTCTGCAAGTCGTTCGCGATAAAGCGTGCAGAAAAGCTAAACAAGGGGACAAGCACATTGGCTTACGTAGAATCTCATTTTCGACAGTCCTCATTTGTTGATTCGGTCATTGATGGCCAAGCACAGTGCTGTCAAGTCACTGCTGTCGATCGCGTCCATCGTGAGTGAGCACGGATATAGACTTTCTGTGCAAGCCGGAAATAACTCTGTGAAGAGCTTATTCTTCGGATTCTCAGAGAGATTCAGCACGGACTTGCTGCTTTGGCCGAGGGTGCTTGCTACAGCTTCGCTGTCCGTCTGTGTGTGGCAACCGGAGTAACCGTAAGGTCTTGCGTGTGGCTTCGAAGCCGCCGTTTTGAAGTCATTCAAACGGTCGTCTTCGGACCTCTGCCAATCTGAGTAGTCCCATTGCCAGGCGCTGTTGTGGAACATGCCAGCCCGAGTGCCAATGTCGACTCCGTCGTCAAAGACAAGAACTACGGCTGATTGCCAAGGTCCTTCGAAAGGTCCAATAAAGTCCTTGAGGGGGACTTGCGTAAGATCATTGGAAGTCTTCGACCAGCGTTGCTGGAGGGTTTCAAAGCTGCTCAGTAAGGTGTTCCACTCTTCTGCCTTCGGGTCGCGGAAGTCACCCTGTTCGAACTTCTCAAATGTTCCCTTATCGTTGATCATCTGGACATGGGATACTGAAATTACGATCAACTCGTGATGGTCCTCTGAGGTGAACCTATTGACTTGATCGATGATTGACTGGATTGATTCTCCGTTCCCGCCTTGCCATGAATTGATTGGCCAATGATTAATGAACGTGTAATGTCCCGACACCCATTGGCCTTTGTGGAAGACAGGCCTGAGGTCAAAGTAACGGACACCATTTTTGAGTTGTTCATAGACGCTGTTGTACTGTGTGATGATGGCACCTGCAGATGCCCATCCAGTCTTCCAAGTAACGAGACTCATACCTGAGTCGTGAGAAGCTGGCATGCAAAGCTGTCCAAGGGTACGATTCTGCCATTTGTCGAGGTTGACGTACATCCACTTGTGGACTTCACCTATTGAATGGAAGTTCCAGGGACCACCGTCGCCAGAAACGACCATATAAGACTTTCTGTCAGATACCATACCCAGCGATATCTCCGACCCCTTGATGGCATTTCGAGAATCGGCGTTATCCATACAGACCCTTAGTCTCGTGTGCTGTGCCCGGACTGTGAATTTGAATGACGTATCTTTCATGGTATACTCAACAAATCTGCTGTCATCCTCCGTGACCCAGTGACCCTCTTCCGCCTCAACATAGACGGTGATAGTAGAGTCTTTCGGTACGTACAGTCAGACACGAAGTGTCAGCGCATTTGGGTAGGGGATCAAGGACTTACATGGCTGCACAATTTTGTACTCGTCCTTGACGAACTCCCATTCCATCTGGTATGCCCCGCAGCCAGTTCGATCCCAGGCATACTTGGTTCCATTGACGAGGACTATGTGGCCGCCTTGACCCATGATGTTGTTTGCAAAAAGACCTGAAATGCGAGCACAGTAGTGAGTTCTTTGAGAAGCTGCAGAAGGAAAGATTGAATCTAATCTCGACACATCGGCGATGCCATGAGCGGTAGAGAAGGAATCATCGAGCTTTTATGCTCATAGAATCTGTGCATTAAAGCCTCGGTGGCACTTCTTCCCGGTACCCTGCAGAACTGTCAGACAATCTGGATTAGAAATACTTTCCTATACGAGGTCGAATCGTCAGTACTCTCGTTCGTGTAACTCCTTTAAGCCCCTTGGGATCGGGACGTTGCTTAGCCAGCCACTTGTGTTTCTATGCTTGCCATCTCCTGCAGTAGGCAGCGTCGCGACCCGAGAGCGTGCAGATACCTACCGCAAACGAATCACGATCTGTACTAAACGATCCGAAGACGCGCAGTCTGGACAAATGTCTAGTCATGCTTCAATATTCGGGTGATCGAAGCCACGAGCAAGTCAATCGAGAGTCCTACTGTGAACGTGGGGCACGGCCGACATCATTAGATCATTGCAGGACCATAAGAGAAGAGAACCGATGGTCTTCGTGGCTGGCTGAAATATCGGGCTCGGTAAATTTAAAAGCTCGCTACGACGCGCGTCGATTGTGATCTAGAGCACAAGAGACCCTGGGTAAACGAGGAAGGGGCATATGCTGCAGTCACAAACTATCGCCAGAGAAATCCAGCCACTCAGTTCCACAGCTTGTGGAGTCAAGGGCAGTGTGAATCAAATGTTGAGGAGTCGTCGAGTGGTGTTGTTCATTGGGGAAGTACTTATGGACCGTTGGCCACAAGTTCCCAACTGTTCTGCTTCAGGTCGTAAATCTGGCAGATGTTCATCAGAGATCGCAGGCAAACATTCTCGTCTAGTGTCAGAAGAGCCTTACTACTTCCGAATAGCCCCTAGGCTTTGTCTAATGGCCAACTGAGGACTTCTTGAGGCCGAGGGTGGGTGCCAAAGTTATTAGCGTTTTTCGAAAAGACGCCCAATGTTCGTTTCGCGACAACGCACCAACTTTTTCCAATCGTTAGTTGCGTATTTAGTCCTCAGATCTTTTGACTCTCCATGAAGATCAAGGATCTGTACGCTTAGATTGAAGGGAATTTCAGGAGTGAGATCAATTAAGGAAAGAATGCGTCCTGAGTGATGCTATCAGTGCCGCCATGATGAGGTAGCCTAGCCGCGTCTGACGAGGTCAGTCACGCTAGTATGTTAGCAGGTTGCTGCAAATTGTAAGGAAAGTCATGATTGCTAGAAAGCAATCACCATCATCAGGTCACCAAAAACGTTCCCAAGTTCTCCTCCCGCACATGCGTTACTACTAGTGCCGACGGGGCAGAAAAGCCGACTCCGCGGACGCGCCGCATTAGGTTAGCTAGAGTAAGAGTAGTACGTTCTGAACTTCAATATCAATCTCACCCACTTTTTCTGCGAAGGACAAAAGATGGTCTGCAAAATCAACCCTTACGCATTGGGATTGGCTCAGACATGCGCGGTGGGCATTTGCAGCCAATGTTTCTCGTCCGACGCCTGACTCGCAACACGGCCCACGATCCAGAGCAGGGCAGATCGGCTATGTCGTTGACGACTCTCGACGCGCCACAAAGGCAATCACCGCAAAGTTTCCACTTCTCAGCTTAGCCATCTCGCCAGACTCACGACAAATTAGCAAAGATCATCTGGTTCAGCTGCTCCACGGCAATTTCTTATGCGACAGATGTGCGCGTTGAGACTTTCGCGCTGATGTCGCTTGTTGAGCGTTGCTGTTATGACGCTACTGGCTATGTCTTATCCACCAAGAAGACGCTGAAGACTTCCCCAGTGTCCTTCGTTTCTGACAGTCGGCTAAAACTTGAGGAGATCCGTTATTTGTCACTGTGGCCAGATCCTGCAACATTGTTCGATGATGGGGCTTCTTTACGAAGACGGTGGCAGCTGTGACCTGTTTGGGATGTGCGGGATTGCACACATTCCCTAGGCTCGTGGGCGAATATACATGAGGTTGATGCGACGCAAGAGTTTCCCTAGGTGCAGAAATTCGGCTCTTATCGCTGGCGCTATGACACGCCACAATGCGACTAGGAAGAAACAGCACGCCCAAGTTGACCAAATTGGGATATTCTTGTGTTTGAATTATGATCTGCCCCGTATACGGGCTTTAGCAAATTTTGCTTTTTCGCAACCTGAGATGAGGGCTATAAAATGATGGGTTGCGTTCCACTTTGGAATGACCTTCAACGAAAGTGTTAAATCGTCAAGATCCTTCCATCGTTTACAATCGAGTCATCATGGTTGATCAGTCAGCAAGCAGCGCTTCGACCTTCCTTGAACTGGCTTGGACCAGCCCACATATATCCGTCGGCACTGGCTACGATTTTGCTGTAAGTTAAATGCTGGCTCTGGATTGATGAGCTGCTTAGTTGTACACAGGGACGACGGTTGAAAGATGGAGCTTTGGCGAATATTGTTGACCCTTCTCCGCAAGCAGGAGAACGCAAGATCTCTTCCAACATACATTCAATTTCAACCAACGAGGAATTGAAGACCCGCATCAAAGCTGATTTTAAGGCAGATGTACCGCTCGAAGGAGTCTCGATCAAGACTGAGAACTCATATCTGAGCTCTGTGGCAATATCAGATACATCTTTGATCCAAACCATCCAGGAGACAATTACAGACCCTCCGGCCAGGCTGAATGTCCATCAAGTCCAGCTGGCCGAGAACGCGCGCAAGATTTTGGATGGATCAGACGGCTGGAAGCGATTTAGTGAAAAGTATGGAGAGTACTTTGTGTACGGCTACGTGCCTCGAGCTCGCTTCAGCGCCATCTGTAACATCAAGACCAATAGCAAAAGCGTACGGGACGAAATCAAAACTAGCCTCGAAGTTGAAGCTGGGAATGTCGGAAGTCTTACGGCCGCTCTCAACTCCCTGAAGGAGACCAAGAGTGGCTCAGTCTCGATTGATGTCAATTTCGAAGTGACTGGTTTACACAATCTTGTTGTTGACGGAACGGATTCAGACAATAAGGCCGGGTTTGGAACCAAAGCGATCAAGACGAACAAGGTCGAGGAAGTCCAGAAAGTGTACAAGAGCTTTCAGAAGAACTTTCAGACCAAGCCTTACATCGCCCTTCTTTGCCACTACTCAGTTCTGAACACGACAGGCAAGATTCCATTGCCAATGAATCAATTTGACCATCTGGGCCCAGATGTCGAAGGAATGTACAAGAATCTCTACACCGCACAAGTCGAAATATCGACCTCGCGTATGGTGGAAGCTTCTACTACTAGCAAGAAAATTGTCATTCTTTGTGACAAGATCAAGACCCTCGACCTGACCAAGGAGGATAAGATCTCAGAGATTCGTCGCGAGGTGGCATCCTGCTTGCCCGAAGTGGATCTGTGGCGGCTGCGCAGTGACTTGATAGAAGATGTTAAGAAGCTGAGGAATGATAAAATGAACTGGGGGTTAGTTCTTCAAAGTTTTCACTGATACGAAGATTTACTCACATGTCTGTACAATCACAGGAACTGGACAGAAGCTTCCACCCAGAGAGACTGGGCGAGTGGGGTGCTGGGTCTCGACGGTAGTCCCAAATACGCCGCCCTAAAGGACGAAGTTTCGTACGACAAGCATCCATTTCATTCGGATTACAAATTCGGATCAAGAATTTACCATGACTACGTCCTCGGCCACCATGACAAACTTATTATCGGCTATCAGATTACCAGCTGGTGGAATGATGGAACAAACGGGCGGTTCAAGATGCACCGAGGGAATGTACTGGAGCCTGAGATCAAGGTTGAGACTTCATCTTACACAACCAGAGGTTGTAATTGGCAGGTTGAGGTCTGGATGGTCTCGAAGCTGGTGTATGAAAAGCAGGGCAAAAGCTCTTGAGTGCCTGTCCACCAAGCCCAGTACAGGATAATGGAGATCACAGGGCCGGAGAACGATATGCTTGGAAAGGGAGGATCATGTATTTTCACGCTCATTAGTCCTATGTTTGTACTCACAATGGCTTAATGCGTCCGCTCATTAGTCCGCTGATCGTACTGTACTCACAATAGCTTGATGCGTTTTCTCTTGTACCGAGTACATTTCGCAATCAATCGCCAGGGTGACACAGGAGAGCACCTTGCAAGTTCTTGCTCATCGACTCGTCTGAGTCTTTTAACTTTTCTCTTGATGAGAAAATGGGGTGAAGGAGTTCGCCCAAAGTAAATCCCTGTATGCGATTTGTGCGGCTCGTCCTTGTTTACCGTCGGCTTGTTCCAGATAGACGGCGCAAAGCTTGACTTCAGAAGATGCTCGGGTGTTGTTTGGGAGGCCTAAGGCGTTGAAGGTCTCCGAGAACGGCTGGGAAATTGTACCAGCACTAAGAAAAGAGCATGCCTGCCCTTTGAACGTTTACGACCGCAGTCGAAGGAAGTGGTTGTCGAACGTCTTTGGACTAGTCTTACACATATCTGCTTCTATCAGAGAGTAATGCTAAAATGAGGATTGCTCAGCTTCAAGCTTGATCCGTGTTCTATGTACCGCGGCCTCCCTGAAATACCTTAGTCTTCATGACCATCAATAAGAATTCCCCATCAGCAAATGTGCATTGGCCCAAATCACGTACCCACTCGCAACGCCAGCAGATACCATTATCCTCCAATGCTGAAATGGGTATCATGTGAGTTCGCGATGCCTAAAATTGAACAACGCCAAATAAAATGCTAATGAAGACCAAAACGCCTTTGCAAACGTTTGACACCTGGAATCACGCAAGCAGCCGGAATAAGCGGACTGTCTATTGCCATGAGACAGGAAGAAAAAATATCAGAATCAATACTGTCCTATCGTACCGTGATGTGGACCGGTACTTGTTGCTCTGCTATTGCGATCGTCCGCAGAATTATGTGGCGCGGGAGTTGCACTTGATTGTCGCCTCGGTGAGATATTTGCCATATCACGGGCGATATCCAAAAATGTAGCATGCGAAGACGTAGTCATGATGTTTGCAGCTATGCTTAAAGGGTCGGTGAAGGGAGGTCTCTGATTGTCTTGAGGCAGATTCAACCTTGTTCTCTGAGATGGAGCAGGGACTCCAGATGGCGCATTCTGACGAGGCCGGCGATCCTGGGGCGGCTTCGGCGTTACGGTGCCATTTGTGTGCACCTGGAAGTTGACGTCTGCCTGAGCTGAAAGATGCATGTTTGTTTGGATGGCATTCCGACTTGCGGCGATGGCTTGCTGATATCTCTTCATCTTATCTTTCTCGACCCATGCAGTGTAATCGTCACGCTTTAACTGCTCATCCTCAAGCTCTTCTCGAATCTCTTTCTCTTCTTCTGCTGTTAGCTCCTCTTTATGTTCTCGTTGGAACGTTTCTGTCAATTCAATCTTCAGTATGTGCTTGTTGTTCAACACGTGCCCAAGGACTTCAATGTCCTTTTCTTTGAACTCTGTGAGATCAGTCGGTGCTACAGTCTTGGACTTGAAGAGGTAGTCCCTGACATTCCTGGAGGCCCAACGCATAGGATTCTTCTTGTCGACAACACGAGCAGAAAGCTGAGTCTTGAAGACGGCCTTATTGTACATGACCTCCTCGAAGGTTCCACCCGCGCGAAAGCGATAAACAAAGACCGGTTTTCTCTGGCCAAGACGGTAAGCTCGCCCAATAGCTTGTTCCTCCCATTGAGGATTGAAACCGAAGTCGAAGATTATGACCCTATTGGCACCTGGTAAATTCAGGCCAAGACCACCGGCTCGCGTGGAGATCAGGAAGACGTCAAAATCGCCATGTACGCGATTAAAATCCTTGGTTGCCTCCTGTCGCTTACTGACGGCGGTTGAGCCATCAAGGCGTGTGTAGCGCCGATCACCTATCTCAAGCATTTCCTGCAAGTAATCCAACGTCGGAATACTATGTGAAAAGATCAGGACTTTATCACCTTCTGCGATTGATTTGTCGATAATTGTGTTAGCTACAAAAGTGCGATTGGAGTAAACTGGATCGCTGAGGTTGTCTCCGTTCTCCTCCAATTTTTCGAATATCTTTAGCAATTGTTGAAGGTTAGAACGAGAAAGACCAACTTCGCTTAGCGATCCCACATCAACTGGCAATGAATCGCCGTCCGGGTCGTCGGTATTACCACTTTGCTTCTGAGACGCACTTCCGGCTTGTTCCCGCTCCTGAAGCTTTGAGCAAAAGCATTGCGGGTGGTTGCAAAGCAACGAGAGTATTGCTAGCCAGTCCCAGAGTCGAGCATATCCGGCAGCATCAGGGGCTGCGCTTCCTAAAATTGCCGCCACGAATCTCTCGTACGCTTTTCGCTGTATTGTCGTCAATGCGACTGTTATGAAGAATTCAGTTTTTGGTGGTAGGTCATCGGCAATGGCGGAAATGTCAGCGCGGCAGACCTTCGGATCCAGGTCTTTCTTCAGAACCTCTAATTTTTTGAGCGACTGCCGCTGTTCATATGGGGTACTGTTCTTGAAAAGTCCCTGTATAATGGGCTCTGCATATTTTGCCTGGAATTGAACGAGACTACCAAGATATCCCTGGGCAATCCAGTCGATCATCGCAAAGTATTCCACTAGGTTGTTTGCAAGCGGCGAACCCGTCAGGGCTATTCGGCTTTTCGTCCTGAAAAGCTTTGCAACCTGAGCAATCTTCGAAGTGCTATTCTTCATCTTATGGGCTTCGTCCGCGACCACAATGTCGGGCCCATCAAGCAGCGCAGTTTTCAATATCTCGTGTTGTTCTTTCGAGTATAGATTTTTGTTGTTGTTGACAGTGCTTCGAAGTAGCTCATAACTGATAATCAAAGGGCCTCGTTTCTTGTGCCAAGTAACGATTGTATTGGCTCGCTCGGAAAACTTCAAGCTAGATGAGATTTTTCGACACGTTCTCACCGCTTCTGCTTCTTCTGGAACCCACATTGCAAATTCATCCGCCCAATTATCCACAAGTGATGGAGGGCATAGGATTAAGAATCTGCAATTAGCAAAGGGCTTTACCTGCTCTCGAATGGCAACGTCCTCGGACTTTGCGGCTAATGCGATAGTCACGAGCAGCGTAATAACCTGCATCGTCTTTCCCAAGCCCATAGTATGAGCAAGCAAGCAGCCTTGTAATTTTGGATCCTCCACAATCTCCCGCCAGAGAAATTGCGCACCAAGGACCTGATGTTCCTTAATCTTATGCCCGATGTGTTGATGAATGGAGATGAATGGCTCCTTCAGATTGATGCTATATTTCGCTTCTTCATCGGCGGTGCTCTGAAAAGAGGCTTGAAGAAGTGATCTTCGCATTTCAAACTCTAAAACACGCTGCTGATCTCTCTTTTGTAATGCCAAAGCCTCTTGACTTTCCTTTACCTTCTTGACACGCTTCTTGTGCGGTGTATCGTGTTTTGCCCCTCCATCGCTTTCGCCTTCATCCGTAGAATCATCAGGGTTGGTTCCTTGTCTTTTCCTTTTCCGCGCTCCTTCTACGAGCATAGTCTCAGCAATGTACTTTTTGCCTAAGCGACAATGCAGAACAGTCGAAAGGTCACCAAGGAATGACCGATAATCATCTTCTACTAGTGCGCTATCCAATAGCTCTTCCAATAGGTCGTTATTCTTGAGAGTCTTTGGCTCTAGAAGGTTCTTGCAGCTTGCATAAGATGCATACAGCGTGCAGACAGTGAACATTGCCTTCGGTTGCTCTTCAGAAAGCTCCCCAATGGTTTGTTTCCCGCTCCGCAAAGCTTGCAACCCGGCCGGTATTAGGTCCTTAATGGATGGGTAGTCTCGATTAGTGACAAAGTTATGAACGGTTTTTGCAACCCTAACTGGAGAAGTATAGACGATTTTGGCAAGAACTCGTTTGTGATCGCGAGCGTGTTCTAGACTCTCCCAAGACAGGTTCCGGATAGCTTCTTGATCTTCTAGATTTTTGAGAGCGAATCGTCCAGGGCTAATGTGACTCGTATCGCTTGAAGCGCTCGGAGTGGCGAGGCGCGATGAAGATTTCCTGCCTGACGACTTGTCGGATGAGCTCGATGCAACGATCCTCAAACCTCGGCGAGGCTTTTTTGGAGTTGTCATCGCTGAAGGCTCAAGACGAGGAGTGCGAACGTCTGGAGCAGAGTCTGAATGATCGGCATAATCGGCTGCCGTGAGTGGCTCGTCGCTTGAAATTGCAATGGCATCATCATTCGTGTTGCCGTGAAACACATATTTTTCTCTTGATCTCGGTGTAGTTTTGAGATCAACATTGAGATCTGTCGGCGCCTTTACGGGTAGACTTCGAGCCGAGGACCAAAGATCTACAATATCCGATAAGGGTCTCGGCGAAACTTTACCGTCTACTACAACAGGTTCATCTAGATCAGAGCCTAGATCTAGAATGGTTGCATTTTGGGATGTCTTTGACAGTCTCGAACCCTTTCGGCTCTTGCCGGTAGCCTTGCCATCTTGAGACTCAGCACTATCTTCGTCATCAGCAAGGAGCATGTCAGGATCTTCGGGCTCAGTTGTATGCGATTGCACGCGTGCTTCCACAGAATCCAGCAGAACTTCTTTACCCGAGGGCACCACGGAAATCCTGGAAGGTGTATCGTCCTCGGAAGATATGAGCGGAGTATTGGCTCTACTGTATGCAGGCTCCTGCACGACAGGTTCGTTGACAATAAAATCTGCCAATTGATCTTCGCTCAAATAGCCCTCGTCATCCGAGAGGATCTCTTCGCCATCCGGTAGATCAATGATGGGCTTTCTAGCACGCCGGGGAAGAGGCGGAGGTTCGGGAGGAGGCACATCATTTATGAGGGCCCTGATAAGATATCGTTCTTCTTCACGCTGGAAAACAAAAGCCTCGAGGCTCTGACATTGATGTCGAACTTCTTCCGCCTTGATCCAGGAATGGGATGCTATTTCCTGACGAACTTTGTAAAGTGAACGTTCGAAGGAAGTAAGGCGCTTCTCAGCCGCTGATATTTCGATCGATCGTGCGTCTTGCTTGTTGGAATCGTTCCATAGACGAAACATTTTTCTAGCAAAGGCTGGAAACTTGCGTTCCTGCCACTCATGGATGAGTACGTTTACAACTTCAGAGATGACTGATTCAATTTCTGCCTTGGTCAAAGAACGCTTCTTCGCAGCGTGTATTTGCTCTTCTCGTTCTTCCTGGATCTCCTTCCAGGTCTCCTCATCGTAAGACCCTATGCTATGGTCATCGTCAACATAGACGGCGATATCTTCTTCGTCTTCCCCTTGAACAGGATATCGTATCAGTAGATCTTGGTATTCGTTGTCTTCGATGTCAGCGCTATCATACCGATATCGTGAAGAAGACGGCTGAGATGATCTTAGAGCTGGATCGGCTTGGGCGATCTTTTTCGTTAGAATCCATTTACCTTGCAGTTGGAGATCTGGCCAGTCGTCTACGTCAGAGACTTTAGAGCGGCCCCGCGACTCAAACATTGTGAATTGCTGACGCTGTCGTTCGCTCGGCAGACCTTTGAGACGACCAGCTGTATAGGGAACTAGAGCCAGAGCTCTGCTACCTGGGATGTTTTGAATAGTCTGCTGAAGATAGCAATTCATTAAAGCGCTTATCCAGCGCTGAGTTCCGTGGGCTCCCCCGGTCGCTTCAAAGGAAAATTCCCTCGAATCATCCATATCTTGCTGGCCGTAGAACACGTTTCCAACGGCAAGTCGATTGTGGCCATAATATTCATGAGACGATCCAAGCGAAGCTTCCTCTGGTGTTGCTATCAGAGTTGGAGCAAGTCGCTTCCGCTTCGCGGACATGGAGCCTTTTTCGCCAGATCCAATCTGAGCATTAGGCAACTGTTGTCCGAGAAAGTTTGAAGGTCCAGGGGACCGAGGAAGCGAGGTAGTCGCGTCAACGGTGCTGGTTCCGTGCTGGCTAGGAACAGGGGATCGTTGAATTTCGTCTTGCACATCCTCTGACTGTACGCTCTCAGACTGTTTTATTCTTGGTACATTATGTCGATTTAGGGATATATGCAGAGCAGGTTCGAGACTATGGCGTAATGTAGATTGAAGGCCGAGGGAGGGAGCCTCTCCTCGTTGTATTTGTGCTGGTAGTCGACCAGAAGACTGATCAAAGGGCGGGTACGGATAGGCATTGTGGGGCGATCCAGTCCCAGAATTGATAGTAGACAGACCTGGAGGCGCTGATTGTTGAAGATGATGCGAATACGGGGTCACTGGGCTCAAGACTGTTGGTCGACTTTCGACTACCGATAGGTGCTTCTGAGCCCAGTGTAGAGAGCTTTCTCTTAAGTGTTTGATTGCCCGCTCTACGGCAATAACTTGTCCAAAGGAAGAAATTCCAAGATGGTTCCTAATGACATCTTTGTCGACGTGTTCGAGAAGCACTTCGCCATTGATATCGTTTTCTCTCAGTCTGGCTTCAAAGAAGGCCGGGTCGGGCCGTTTCAGAGATCGCCCCTCACCACCAGGAAGATGCGGATGATGGCAGAGATTCTCAACAACTTGCTGGACGGACCAGTCATGAGGATCTTCATTAGCTCCATTCATCGTCGTACTCGAGATCTTATTCCACGAAGTGAATAAGTGGACGATTGCATCAGGCGGAAAAATAGGCTGGGTTGGGCTGATTGTGGACTTGCAATCTTGAAAGAACGAGAATGGAGTGAATGGTAAGAATACGAAGAGAGCGTGAGATTTAGAGGTTAGGTATTTAATTAGAAAATTCTTGTACCCGAAGAACGGTGATTTTAATCAATCACCTTGGAGGGAAGAGAAGGAAGATGCGATCGGTGACGACCATGGCCAAGTCGGTCCTCGTAAGGTCGACCCCTCCACATCGCTCGATGCTATCTCCGAGACATGATCGGAAGCAGTGAATCGGTGAATTTAGAGCATAGTTCTCAGTATTTGGGTACCTCAGGCATGCTGTGGATACCATATGACTTGAACGTTTGAGGCGATGAGAAAAGCTTCGAAGGTTGATAAGGCCGGTTAGGCGCCAGTGGAGCGGGCCGCCCAACGCGTCAAGGCTTGGCGCGTTTGACCATTGAGAGGTTGCGTCTTGGAGACCGCCAGGCACGCCAGGGTATATTCTCGATAGGGCTTGGACACTGTAAATATTGAAGAATCCACCGTCAATTTTTCTACGCCTCAAGGCCGGATCAAACTTCTGCAAGCACAGCATGTCAACTCAGATCTACGCAAACTACCCACCGAAGCTTACAAAAGAGCAGGAGGATGTCCTCCTCTTCGAGATCAAAACGTGGTGCATCCAGCATGGACTGGCTGTCAGACCTCCCCCTACATTCGTACTAGCAAATCAGGATGCTACCGAGGTGCTCGCTACTAATGCGCCAGTAACACTCTTTCCAAGTCCTTTCCCACGATCGCTCTTTGAGCAGGCACAATCTTTGCAGAAAGCTTACAATGAACTCTACGCGGCGATCAGTAATGAAGAAGAATGGCTCGAAGAAGTTATGAAAGGGTCAGACATGCTCTTCTCTGTGGCCATACTTGTCCCAATCGTTCTCACCACTCATTCAATTTAAAATCTGTAATACATTTCCGAGTTCATATCTTCATTTCAGACCCACTTTTTCTTTCAGGTAGTACTGCCATTGGCCAATGCACTTTATGGACTTGGGTGGGCGGCTATGCATGATCTCTTAGCAAATAGCCTTCTCTACCGTCACAAGTCATCCCAATTTTGGCAAAGGCTAATGTCAGCTTTAATAGGCTCATAGAAGTTGACGACTTCATCCGTAGCCTTTGGGACATCCACCTTAAAGTCAAAGCTGAAGGCTACGTCCAGCCGCTCTCCCTCGGCATGTTTCGCTCGGACTACATGATCCATGATCCTTCTCCAAATTCATCACCCTCCCTAAAGCAAGTCGAATTTAATACCATTTCCTCCAGTTTTGGCGGCCTTTCTTCTCACGTCGCAGACCTGCACACCCACCTCCTAACCTACCCGACTCCCTCGACACCGCTCTTCCACCCGCAACACCCACTGCTCACTTCCAAAACACCACCCTCAAACCACGCCATCCGCACTCTCACCACCGCTCTCTCAACTGCCTACGCCGCATATGGCCCCTCTAAGACTACCCCCTCCCTCCCCCTTGGCATCCTAATAATAACCCAGCCGCACGAACGAAACATCTACGACCAACTCGCGATTACTCGTTACCTCACAACCAAGCACAAGATCCCCATCTTCCGCCTCCTAGTCCCCGAAATACTATCCCAAACCCACATCCCCACGTCCAACCCTCATCGCCCACTAATCTACTCACCCCCTTCTTCACCCACAACCCCCTATGAAATAACAACTATCTATCTCCGCGCCCTCTACTCCCCCACCGAATACAACCCCTCAACCTGGTCCGCACGCCACCACCTCGAGCGCTCCGCCGCCATCAAATGCCCCACAATCCTCACCCACCTCGCTGGCTCCAAAAAGATCCAACAAGTCCTCTCCACCTCCCCCTCCACCCTCCTCCCCCGCTTCCTCCCAACTTACCCCCACCAAACCCTCACCTCCCTCACCTCCACTTTCGCCCCCCAATACGCCCTCTCCCCTTCCTCCCCCGGCCTCACCCTCGCCCTCGACCCCAAAACCGCAGAATCCCACGTCCTCAAACCCCAACGCGAAGGCGGCGGCAACAACATCTACCGCGCCGCCATCCCGCCCTTCCTCCGCGCCCTCCCCGCATCCCAGTACGCTTCGTGGACGCTCATGGAGCTCATCCAGCCCCCACTCGCCGCGCGCAACACGGCGCTCCGGTCTGACGGGCAGGTGCTGTCTGAGGAGGTGATTAGCGAGTTGGGGATCTTTGGGGGGGTACTGTGGAGGAGGGGGAAAGGTGGGGGGAAGGACGTGATGTGGAATGAGGAGGGGGGGTGGTTGTTGAGGACGAAGGCGAGGGGGAGTGATGAGGGGGGAGTGGCGGCAGGGTTTAGTAGTTTGGACTGTGTTTTGCTTTGTGATTGAGTGAGTGAGAGGCATGGATGGGGGGTGTGAGGGGGATTGCGGTTAGCGCGGAGACTTCGGGCACGTGTGGAAGTGGAGTGAGTGCTTGACGGTCAATGAGTGTAGCGAGCACCTTCTAGCTCTGCGGTATGGAATAACAGCGATCTGAACCTCAGCGCGCACGTCCCACCCAATTTCTTCCCCTTCAAACAAGCAGATGCAAAAGCCACTTTTCTCACTCAATCGCAAGCTATCCGCTTCCCTTCGCCTCCCCTTCCCTGCCGTCGCAACACAAATACTCCTCCCGCAAGCAAACCAACACACTCAAGAATAGAAACACAATACGGGCCACCTAAGTATACATCTCTGGAGCAACATCCATTCAACTTCGATCCAAGCCGCGTATGCCTCTCCCCTCCCCTCCCTCCTCATCCTCCCCCTACCCCCTCCCCCCCTCACCCGAACCCGTGCCTCTCAACATATACCTCCTCCCATCCCCCCCATCCCCCCCACTCCCCCCATTTCCCCCTCCCTCCCCACCACTTGGCACACGATTCTCCTTCTCCTTCTCCTTCCCCGCAGCATAAAACGCCTGCGACACCCCCCGCAGCTCGCGGAGGCCGATCGAGAGCCGGTCGCGCCGCTTACGGTCGCGGCGGGATTTTTGGGCTGGGGTGATGCTTGTTTTTGTTGTTTTTGCTGCAGGTGTGCTTCCACCGGCGGTGGCGGCCGGGATGTTCTTTTCGGTGTCTGGGGGTTGATCGCGGCGGTGGGTTGCTTGTCTGAACGATCGGATGATAGCGGGGCCTTTGCGGGCTGGGGTGTGTCCTGCGTCGGCGATGTTGTAATTGATATTTGTTGGGTGGTGTTGGGGCTGGGGTTGGGGAAGTGCTGCGTCGGCCATGTTGATGTCTCCCCAGGAACTGGAATCAGGCTGCACTTCGCTGGGATTGGCTTGGAAGACACCCTTCACCGCAGATCCAGCAGCATACAACGGCGTGAACGAACCTTCCTCAAGCAACTCATTTGTCACCACAACCTCCGAACTCCCCTCACTCCCCTCCTCACTCTCATTAAACCCCCCTTGAGCCCCTTCCTCTTCACCATCATCAATATCCCCCCACTCAGTATAACAAAGCATCTTCACCGCGCTCTTCTCCCCCTTCGGCGCCCTCCCCGCCGCATACAGCGGCCTAAACTCCCCCTCCCTCATCAACCCTGTCCGCATGCGCGACGCCTCTTTGTGCGCGTACATGGGCCAGATCTCTTCACTTTCATTTTCACTTCCATCTCCTTCTCCAACTTGATTGTTGTCCGGCTGTTCGGGTTCGTAGATGGACGCGTGTGTTTTTGTGTTGGAGGTCTGGCCGGCGGCGTAGAGCGGGCGGATGGCCGTGTTGCTGTGGAGGTCTTCGTCGACTTCGGGACCCGTGGCGTTGGGGCTGGTGACAACGTCGTCAGAGCTATTGGACGAAGCGTAGGCTTGATAGAAGCGGCTGGTGGTTCGCGGGGTTTGGGGGGTTGTGCCAGCTGGGTAGAGGGGGCGGATGACCTCCCCGTTGTCGAGGTGATAATAACCGTCTAGGCTTTTACGTAAGGAGTCATCTTCGTCGTCGAAATCTGTATCGTCACAACTAGGAGCTTGCTCCTCGTTCTCTTCATACTCGCTGAAGCTTTCGTGGGAAGAGTCGTCATTGTTAGCTTCCTTGTCGACGTATATGACAGATTGTTGAGTGTCGTCCACGACATCAGTGTCTGCGTCAGTATCATTATCCGAAGTATCGTTTGTACTTTCCTGCGCTTCACGGTCGTCTTTATCCATTCCCTGAGCTTTCCGATTCACTCCTACTTTGACAGAAAATCGCCTGCGATGACCGATGTCAACAATATTGGGCCTTTCAACACCTTCTGGAACATTTTCTTTGTTTGAATCCTCGGACCCATCCTCAGAAGCATCATCCTCATCCTGTTGTAACATAGCAACCTCTTCATTGGGAAGGATCGACTGAGCACGGTGATCGTTCGAACGGTCTTGCTCTTCATCATAAATCCGGACAAACTCACTCCTGACCTTCGGCATCTTGGAGGTTTGACTAAGTCTCCTGCCTGCGCTTTCTCTCGGAGAGATCATGCCAGATTTAGCTCGTAAAATGCTGTCAGTATTTGCCACGTGGCAGCGGCGGCTAGTCTCCCAACCAGAGTCTTCGTCGCTCGCGGTGGCGATTTCATCGGCAGTTCGCTTCTCCGGCGGTCGCCGGATAGCCGATGCAGCGCTCTCAGAGTCGGAAGAAGCACTGAGCTTAGCGTCATCGACGTAGGTGATAGCTTCTCTCGCATCTCGCATTTGGCATGCATCACAGTCCGGGTATTCCGTGTCGTCATTGCGACCTTTCCTCGAGTTGACCTGTCTGCGCTTGTTCGCGTTCCACTCGGGAGGCTGGCATCGGTTTGGCAGCTTTTCCCAGGCAGACTTCTCCCCATCTTCCAGGCCATGAGCACGAGCACGGTGCTGAAGAAGGAAGAGAAGCTGCACCGCTCCATCTACCCACATCCGAAATTGAGGGACCAACGGCACGGTTTTGCTCTTGTCCTCGGTGTACAACAGGAAGTCATCGAACTGCAACGGCTGGAGTCCGAGATCCTTTTCCTCTTTTGCACTAATAGCCTCTGTGACGATCTGGTGATTCTCCCTCCTCATCTTTAGGCGTGTCAAGAAGCCGAAGCCTTCGGGAGACTGATGTAACGTCGTGTTGAACTCTATATTGAAGGGCGAGAGGAATTCAACGGCGCGGACATCTTCCTTGCTCGGTACTTCGCGATTGCCACTGCCGACGAAGGTGTGCAGTAGTCGACGTGTTTCTCGCGAGCATCTCTGCTGTAGAGCATTAATCTTTGGACGCTCAAAACCCCACTTCTTATCTTCACCCATCCTGTCGAGTATATCTTGGTAAGTGACCCGTTCATCGAGCAACTTCCACGCTTCTATCATCCACGTAGGAACGTCTAGTGAGATGAAGCGAGGTAAGGTGTCGATGTCTCTGACTGGGCCTCCATGATACGCTTTGATCGTCTTTCGCCCGATCTTCAAGGGTTTAGTCTCCTTCTTCGCTGAGGATGAAGATGGTTTCATGAGGTAGAACAGTATCTCAGGAAGGTGTTCCCATGACCAGTTCTTCTGTTCTCCATGTTCGCTGATGCAGTCTGTCTTGTACGTCTTTCGAGGGTTGTCTCCGGTGTAGAAAAGGTCTTGTCTCGGTAGGACCCCATCATTAGCTATGATTGCCTCCTGCTTCTTCATATCTATTTCAAGCTTGTACAAACCAGACCGTCCCTGAGGCGACATTGTGGATCCACCGAGGAATATAAGGGAAGCGGTCCGAACTTCTTAGGTGTAAGGGAATGCGATCTCTGATCCTGATAGAAAATATCTTAAGTGATCAAGTGTTGGGTATAAGCTTGACTTTTTTAGTAGAAGTGTTGTTACGGGTTCGAATAAATTTTAGAGCTCACTTACTCCCAATTGATCATGGATGTGGGCTTTGATGATACAACGGAGACTATTTAAGCTCGATCGTACAGCAACGAACGCGTTTGTACCTGAGACGTAGAGCTTTTGAGGTTGTCTTACCGTTGGAAAAAATTCACACAGCAAGATTTGGAGAATTGACGACGTCTTGGGGTGACTTCAGACAGAGATGAAGAATTGACTTTAATAGTAAGGTTTACAAAATAGCTTTAAACTGCACCACGACGGCTGAAGTTTCCGAAGGATCCGAAAGGGAAGAGGATAATGGAACAAGATGTTTACGACTCAAAAGCCTAGACAGGTAGCACTGATGGTTAAAAATGATTGTCGGGCGGTAATGAATGGGATGTCGAAGTGAACGTTGAAGCTGCAAATATAAAGTTAAAATCAAGTGAGTCACGACACTGGCGCTGCCATCGCCACAGTAGGGAGGTTGGGGGGTGTAGGTCATGCTGGACAATCACACCCATTCAAGATCACTCACTATCACTCACTAATTTGAGGTTATTGCCGGTGTTCACCCTGACGTCAATTACATTCAAAAGTCGCGTCCTTAAGCTTTCCTTCCGACATTATCATGACATTCTGCAGACGGCTGAAGATTCATTGAAGCTTCACATGCTGCTATCATCAATTTCCTCCCTCAAGTGATGACATAATCTGGGCCATTTTCAGATTCGTGTCATAATCAGAAGGTAAATTTTATTCCGTCAAAATTTTTCCACCTTCAAGTCTTCCCCTCACAAAGCACCTCCGTGAATAATGTCGGAACAAGCGAGCATTACAATGCTGACGACATATTTGACAAAATTGCACCGTCAAAATTTTGTACCTAATTTGTTCATTCGTGAAAGCTGAGCACAAACGTAAAAATTCATTTTCGGTATAGGGTTGGCTAGGGTGAAGGATGAGTACCGCAAACGCTTAGTATTCGTGATACCAGTGACAAAGTCGGCGCGAGCAAGGATAGCCTTAATGTTCTAGGTTTCTATATTGAAAAAGCTTAAAGCGTTTGGTTGGTTAGGCAATTCCTTTGCCCTTTCGGTCACGAAGCTTGGGATCTTTAGCCTGCCTTGCTGGTCGTGCCTGAGGATTCTTGGCTTTTGTGGGCACCGGCCGCAGTAGCAAGTTCATGGCCCATTGCACACTGTCCGAGGGCAGCTGTAAGAGCGACCAGAAAAGCCGGCCCGGGATTGAAACAAGCGTCATGCAGAAAGCTTGCATTGTCTGAACCATGCCAGTGCTGCTGTTCTTGGCCTCGAAGTTTCTTTGCACTGCAGCTGTAAGAGCTACTGTATCATTCAGCTTAGCCTCTAAGTCTTGCAGACGAGTTTCGGTTTGCAGACCGGAAATCGTGGCGCGTTTCTCGTACCGCCTCACAGCTCGGTTCAGAGCATCAAGCTCAGCCTGCAACCCTTTGCGGATATCGGAATGAACCTGAGCTGCCGTGTTAGCGGCAAGCGTTTCGTGGGAGACTTGTTGGGCCTTTTTGTCGGCTGAATCAGCCACATGTGCTTCGAGATCTTCAAGACGCTTGACTATGCCAAGGATGTTTTCATGATTGACGTTTGAATCGGAATCTACAGGAACTGAAGCGGCGACTCGTTGAAGATATAATGTTCTCGTCTGGACCATTTTAATAAGGTGAGACACGGGTCGGATTTCCGCGGCTAAGATGAAGACTGTCAAGTTGTAATTTGAGACAAGCCCTTCTGAGGGCCGCGAGAGCTGTGATCGTATTGCATGTAGCAGCCATGCTCCTACCAGGGGACTGAAGAAGCACAAAAGCAGTGCAAGTAATTCATGTACGTTCAATTCATCGCGAGCCGCTTGAGCCTCAGAACTGGCATGACCGACGGTATCATGCTGCCTCGCTCGGCTGGGAGACACATTTCGTGAAGAGATTGCGTCGTCTTTCGACTCCTCGCTTTCATTTGATTCCTCTACGATCGAGCCTGCCAGAGGCACCCGTGGTTCCTGGGGCTCAATTCTTTGAGCAGCTGCATACCATTCCCTTGACACCATCAGCCTTCATCGTTGCAGACAATGATGGAAAGGGCACTTACCAGGGTAGCCTGACCGACCAGTTGAGAAAGATAGCTGCAAGTGCAAGCAAGGTCACGTCGGTGACGATAGCACCCCCGTTCTTAAAAATCAAACCACCCACAGCTGGAAATAAGGCAAGACCTAACGGAACTGAGTTCCAATGCGAGGACTCCTGGTGGTCTTGGAGAGATTCAGCCCCTTCGGCTCTTGGAATGAGGACATCATGGGAAACCGAGGTTCGCAAGGACCGACGAGTCTCGGACATGCTGTCAGAGAACATGGAACTTCTTCGATGTCTCAGAGGAGTCGCAGAGATGTCTGCTAGGGTTGACGCTCGGCCTAATGGGCGATGGCGGGGGGGAAGGGGAGGTGAGATGGCTCGCGGCGGGTTGCTCTGCTGCGTGGAAGGGGAAGTCATGATCAAAACGGCGAGCGAGAAGCAGGTGATTTACGTAGAGGAGACGCAGACGACAGACGTAGAGACGTGCGAAGCAAGAGCGACGTGGTAATGGAGAGATTAATTGCACATTAAGGAAAGGGCTAACGCTGACAGTCAAGGCAGGCACGGGGACCGTCGGAGAACTCGGAGCGGCAGCATCGTTAATGAATAGAAATTGCAGATTTATTGTCAACCGCTGAGCTTCACAGTGGAGGGATACGATCATTAGAGAACAAACAAGTGATAGTAGACCGACGGTGAAAGAGATAGAAAGGGAGTGAGACTGACGCGCCCCGGAGAATTAAGGTCGACAAACACGCGATTTTGGCTACCTAGGGTCGACATTCCAAGTCTGGTTTAGTCCGAGCAACACCCTATGAGGGTGACCTTTCCCCCAAATCTCGCGTTCCTAGCCAAATACAGGAGGAACAGTCCAGGTCCTCTTCATATGGAACGTCGGAAAGGCTTGATCCCTGATAAGTTACCCAGGGCAGGAGCATTCTGGCATTCGATCAATCAACGGCTCCACGTGGCGGGCGGATGACGCAGATTGCCGTCGACACGCGGGCGCAGATGAGACCTTGGGGTGCACCTTTAGAAAACATGCGCGACAATTGATCGTCGATGCCCTTCTAACGAGAATTATTGGAGAGACTCCAGAGGCAAGCAGGTGTCTAGCCTCACCGATTGCCTCGAACAAATATCCAAGTCTACAGGCGGACAACATGTTCGCTAGCGGGAACCTGCGACCTTCCAGACCTTCGTCTCTGCTGCGATGGACATGGAAAACATGCCTGGGTCATCCATATCTCTGCGCTCTCATGACCAAATGCCTTCATTCAACGCCTCGGTTCTAGACTTTCAAACACCGCTCTCAAGTTCAGTATTCAACGGAAAATCACGCATGTGAGTCTATTCAGCATGCGAAAACTACCTAGGTAGATACCGGCGTTTGTCTCAATTATTCTTGTTAGAATAGCTGGATGCCTGTTCCTTAATGTGCGATCATGTCACGAATGCCGAGTACCACCCGAAACATGGCGAAGCTGCGTGCGGTTTCTGTACCGCCCTGTTGAATTTTTGTACGATTGCGAGCATGTTTACCAATCACATTCACGTCCAATGAATTCTCCCCAGACCAGTCGCAAAGGGCATGTTGTTGCGATAGTCTCTGGATTGCTCTCTGCTTTGTGAATTATTTCCCATACCAGCCATTTTCCTTATTGAGACCCAAAATGGGTAAAGGGTGGTTTCGGCCATTCCACCCTCACTATCACACCACCTCTGAATAAGCACGATCTCCCAGGTGTTAAGTCCTTTGAGTACAGATTCAATAGTGTTCCTGATTCGATTACTTTGATTGATGACCGAATGGCTTGAGTTTGTGGTGATTGGCAATAACGCCTGCCCCGACCTTATTTTCAGGGAATTGGCTGTTGAGGGAATACTTCTCAGAATGGGACTGTTTCTGCTGCAAGACCTCTTAGCCGTTTACGTTCCTCTTGACAAGCACCAGTTCCTAGCTACTACCCCATTCCTGTTCCTCTAGTTACGGAATCTCTCACGTCAACATCTGTGCTGGTTGCAGAACCCGAATTACGCTTCCACTGCTGTTTGTGCCATTCAACTTCCCTGCTACGCCTGCACAATTTCAATCCTTCTCTCAAAGCTTTGCCTGAAGATATGGCTTCTGCAGATATACCACAGCTGGACTTGTCAAGATCCCCAACTGCTATTGCAATTTCTACTCTATCCCTATTGGCGGTCATCCTCGCGATTCCCCCCTTTGTATCCCACGTGAAGGGCCGCAACCTTGCAGCAACTTCCCTCGTTTTCTGGCTCAACATCGTCAACATCTTCAACTTCATCAATCCCTTCATATGGCCAACCGACAACATAAGAACATGGTTCAGCGGAGCCGGTCTCTGCGATCTCGAGGTCAAAATCGAAGCTGCAGCTTATGTCGGTGGTCCTGGCGCTGTAGCTTGCATCTTCCGGCAGCTTGCTATCATCCTCAACACTGACAGGACTGCTTTGGTGCCTTCGACTGCCCAGCGGCGACAGAAACTGGCGGTCGAGATCTTTCTCTGCATCGTCTTTCCGTTGTGGATGATGCTTGCTCAGTTTATCGTGCAGCCAATACGTTTTTATGTCTTTGCTATCACGGGCTGTGTACCCGCCTATGATGATAGCTGGCTCGCTCTTGTCCTCGTCTACATATGGCCGCTCCTTCTTTCCGTGCTTGCTGGATATTATTGCGGTAGGTTCTGCGTCCTCTCTTCATAATTCCCATCGCTGATAGCAACCAGTACTAGTCATATACCGCATCTGGAAGTACCGCCAGCAGTTCAGCGAGATTCTCTCCAACGCATCCTCATCCACGAACAAAAACCGATTCATCCGCCTCTTTACGCTCGCCACAGTGCTGCTCCTCGTATTCCTCCCTCTCAGTGCTTACGTCCTGTCCAAAAACATCGGCGATGGAGTAGGTCGGTACTCCTGGCGTGAGACCCATAGCCCGCAATGGGATTCCGTCATCCAAGTCCCGGCCGACGGCTCCGTGCTATTCGACCGGTGGATCCAAATCGGTGTCAGCCTAGCCGTCTTTGTGGGCTTCGGCTTCGGCAAAGACGCAACGGCCATGTACAAGAGCTGGATGGTCAAGTGCGGGCTTGGGAAAGTAGTGGCGTATCTGGATCGTCCGAAGACGTCGAAGGACCCGAATTCGTCGGGCAGCACGTCTCAGTGGTCGTCGACGCTGACGTCTTTCAGCAGCCGGGCGAGGCTGATGTTTCACCGAAAAGGCTCGCCAGACGCGACTTTGAACTCCAAGTAAGATCTGCAGCGGTCTGGATAAGTGAGGGAAGATGTGCTGACAAGATACATTTTTAGGTCAAGCCGAAGCGACTCATTCGCCCTCGACATTCTCCCCAAGCACAGCGACGACCCGACCAAGTACGAGAAGGAAGATCTCAACCATGCACCCAATACAGATGCAGAGACCGCCCGTCCGACGTCGAAATTCTCTCTTTCCAAGTGGACACGCTGGATTCCGTTCCATGCTTCAAAGCGCCACGCACGCCTCGCGGGCGATGAGGAGAAGGGATTGGAGCAGAACGGATCCGCTGAAGGTATGTAATGTACTGTACGTTAACGGGGGTCCGGGCGACGGAGGCTGACGGGTAGATAGCTGCAAATAGGCATGTTGACGTAGGACAGACTGTTGAGAAGGTTGAATGAATCGCGGACAAGGACGGGATTAGGAGGAAGATGAAATAACGATAGGGAAAGCAAGGAATTTTTAATGTGCGGTCCCGATTATCTCATGCGTATTTCGAGTCCTTAGGGTTTCTGGTTTGTCACTCGCTATAGCACCGGTAGATGGGGAATTGACTTTCGATCGCTTGGGATTAACCTTGTAATGCCCACCTACAACTTGGCTTGGACCGTGAATTGGTAGATACATTTATAACTAGTTGGGAGAATACTGCGGACTACCCGACGCTAGCTAGGAGGTATATGAGCATACGTACGCAATACTCCCAACGCAGAGTAAGCCTCCCTAACTAACGGACCGACAAAAGAAGTAGTACAAACAGCTCAACAGGCTAGAGACACAGCACAGAGAAACAAAGTAAGTTAGTGGCGAGTTTGCTCGTGATCATCGCGGACCTTCCCCGTACACCATAGCACACCACTCAGGTAGGTAGGCAGCCACGCTATTCCCTCATATCCATCTCTATCTCCATCACCACCACCCTGCTCCCTCCCTCCTTCCACAAATCCAGCACACCTCTCTTAACCTTCCACCTTGGCCTTATTCATTCTCAAATCCCGACACCAAGAACTCTCCGCCTCTCAAAACCCCCCTCCAATTAAACAGCAGCCGCCTGCGCCCCCACCTCCTCCTCGCCCCCCTCTCCCCTCTCCACCGGCCTCCTCAAAACCTCCACCCCCCGACTCACCAAGTTCAGCGCCGCATGCGTCTTCCCCGTCTCCTTGTCATCATACGTCTGCATGCTCGCGTCGGCCTCGACATGCACGAGCGTCCTGTGCCGAGCGTTAGCAGCGAGCGTAGCGAGCTCTGTGTTTTTCTTACCCTTTCTTCAGCCCACTCAAAAGACTCCTCTGCGCATCGCTGACAGGGAAACCCGTGACGCGGAAGTAGGAGACGCGGCGGTTGTCGCGGGGGCCGTGGTTGTGGGCGACGGTGAAGCGGATCACGTCGGTGCCCGTGGAGGTCGGGGTGGAGGTGGGGTCTGCGACGAGGTTGCCGATTACGGCGAGCTTGGCGTAGGTTCTGCGAAGGGGAAGGGGGGTTTGGCGGGGGAGGAGGGTTTTGTGGAAGAGGGAGGGGGTGGTGGTGGGTTTGGGGAGGGCGCGGAAGAGGGACATCGTTGGTACGGTGAGGTGAGGTGTTTGGGAGGAGCTGGGTGCGTGGGATTGGCTGTGCAGCGGGGAGGTCTGATTGATTGAGCGCGTAGGCGGGGGTAGGTGGTAAGTTGTAGATGATTCGATGCGATGAGATGCGGTTAGGTTGTTGTGTCGTGGTTTGTGGATTGAATGTCGGTTTGGCTGCGCCGGTCGCGACTTTTTTCTGGGAGGTTGGGGTTCGCGATTAGGGGCGATAAGCTTTTTAGCGACATCACGTGAGTGCGCGTAAGTGTGCCCGTCTTCGGCTAGCCTGGTTAATGCCGCCTCCATGCTTTCTCCTTCTTCTCCACCAAATGAAAAGGAGCCGAGCCTTTCAAGTACATATTGACCAAGTACTTGCTATGCTTTCATTTCCTGTGTCTTAGCTTTGCTAACATTAAATTATGTTGCCCCCATAGATGTCTTCGCCAATTTTGAGGATTGTGGAAAACTGGCAATATGGATAGTCCAAGCTACCTAGAGAGCATCGCTTACCTGACTTTGTCTTTTACGCCCTTTTCTTAATGAGTTTACCACCTCACTGCGCTCAATCTCTCTATCCTTCCTCTTACGGCTTGCCTTCCCCGGTGTTTCAGCTAGCACTGAATCAACCTTCGATCGCTCCACGGGAGGGGGGCTTGCATTCCCCAGGTTACCGTTCAATTGCTCGTTTTGAGGCCGAGCAGTATTTCCAGACTTCTCCTTCTCGATCTCTGACCTAACTTTCAACCTGTCCTTAGGATCTAATAATCCTAGCAAGACCTTCATGATACTAGTCTCCTTGTCGATCCCCTCGGGAATGGGTTGAGGGGCCAGGGTTGCTTATTCAGCTTTTCCTCATACTCGTGTAGCTTCAATCAACGTAGGAAGTTGATAACGGCCTGGTGGGAACTATCAAGGAGCTATCAAGCGCCCCTACGATGAGACATGTAAGTGAGAGGCTTGATCAGGGAGTGAGTTGATAGCAACTTGTTCTATTCTCAAGTTGAGTGAAAAGAGTATTTAAATAGGTGAACTGAGCGTTTAGGCAGAAATACGCTCATCATATAACAGTAGGCAGTAGCAGGCAGTAGTAGGTAACAGCAGGTAATAGCCTATGCTGAGGCCTACTTGCTTACCGCACAAAAGTGATTCGAACATAGAGCCATTTGCGCCATGAACTCCATGTCAAAAGTGCAAGCTGGTGGTCTGTCATTCATCAGAGGCGGCTAGGAGAGCCACAAGGTACGTAGTGATACTTTCAGTCCCATGAGATCAGACTGTCAATCAAGCCTATGTCGCCTCTCTGACACAGTGAAGTTCCACCCACGAACAGGATCTGTATGGGCAATTGGCTTATAGGGTACCTGTGTGAGGGCCGTTATCGATCCTTGCAAGAACTGAACTACCTGCTTCGGCATGCCACCCCGGCTCCCTCTGTCTTAGTTAGCTTACCAGAAGCCTTACTTCGACTCCGCAGCTCCTCTTCTTCACTCCAATATATCCTAGGACGGACGTATTCCCTACCTAGTCAACCTCAACAAACATCCGGAAAGAATCGGCACTAAAGTCTCGCCGCGCTGCTGCGAGACCGTTAAAGCTGCTCAATGCTTTCGTCTCGATGCTGGATCGAGCGGTTCTTGAACGGAGACTACTCGTTAGCCGGTTCGGCATCTTCCGTCCGATCATAGTAACCGTACGCGCTCGAGGAATCCGTTAGATCAGACCTTTGAGAGCTCTGCCAGCCCAGGGGACTCATTTCAAAGCTCTCATGACCGTCGAAGGCGTTCGAGGCTCCTGAGAGATCGTTCAGAGCAGCCAAGGATCCCGTATTTTCTGGGAGAAATTGCTCGGGACGAAGCTCGGGCGAGTCTCCTTGAGAGAAATTGGTGGATGGATGGTGGGTTACGTCTTTTCCGTCCGCTTCAGTCGTCGCACTGTATTTCAAGCGTGGATGCGTGCTGTCTGAGATGTCCAGGGTGGCGAGAAGCTCGCATTTCTCTGTCTTTGGTAGGCTCTCGGTCGTTCCTGTCCATGTCCCAGAGCCGAGTTCCTCATGAGCCATACGCTGTAGTTGCAACGTTTCGGTAGTGACCCACTCGAGTCGTTGATACACGCCGGCACTAGACCGTCGTTGGATGAGGCGAAGTAATGGCTCAATGGTCTGCTCTAGGAGTATGATGGCACCGCCAAGGGCTAATGTGATACACAGGCCGAGAATGCTGAAGGATGTGTAGGCGCTGCTTCTCACTTTCTGCGTGAGGTCAGCATTGCTTTTGCAAGGGTTTCGATGAAAGCCCAACAGAACGTGAAGACAAGGCAGTCTGTTCGGTCGTAATAACTAATGGCTCACCTGGGCTTTACATGACGGCTTTTCGAATCCGTCAGCAGTGGGAGTGACGTACTGTTGCATTGAAGGCGACGAAGGTCCCGTCGCGAATTCCACAGTTCCTCGTTGCATATATGCCATCGCCGTATTGTACCAATGCTCCACTTCAATTTGCCACTGATTAGATGGTAAGGAGCCCTGACCACCGCCTGCCCATCGATGCCGTGCAATTAGAGCACTCGCACCTAGACGTTCAACGACAACATCCAGGTCGTATCCCAAAGCGATAAAAGTCTGGGCCCAGGTATCGAATAATTCCTTCTGTTTAATGGTCGCATTCATGTCTAAAGCCGCATTGCCTGTAGCTGACCACTCTCCCAGGACTGTACATTTAGTCCGACCTAGACAGAACTGATATTGTCGTGTACAGCCAAGGACATTGACGACTTCATCGGCGCTATACGCATACCTTTTACCTTTGCCTGTATCTATCCAGTGTGTTTTGTCTAGCTTGTGCGCCGCGAAAAGGTCATCGTCAACTGGCTCAAGAAAAACCACTGAGTTAGCCATTAGGAAGAACAGATAAGTTTTAGCATCATTGCGTCTTAAGTCTGGGATAGGTATAAAATTACTATCATAGGGGTTATCGTCTGGTCCAGGACTGTACGTTATGTCGCTGAGGAATATGAGCGAGCTTCGAAGAGAATAATTTAGGGAGAGCGTCGTACATACTTCAGGCTATACTCGAGTAAGTTCCTATCGGATATAGAAGGCCACGTCCACGTCACTGAGTTTGGAGTCATGTTGCTACCGCCGTAGTAGAGGCCCACTAAGTCAACGCCGCTTCCATTTTTGGTTGGCGACAATGTTCGTTGATAACCATCAGTACGCAATGGTGCACACTCAGTGACGATACGAAAGGCGAAACGGTCCTGAGGCGCAGCATTTATGCCTAAATACTCATGGGAGTCAATCATACCAGAATCTATTCGGAGGTTTGTCGAATTTTGCTTGCAAATTTTTCCCTGTCCTGGAAAAGGACAGGTGGCATTTCGATATATAGTCTGAGGAATACGGTGCTTGACGAAAACAGAGCAATCCCTGGCAGTTGGTGCGTCCACATAACACTCTTGGGCGTAAGATGCACTTGCCGCAATTAGCTCCGATATGTATGGAAGATAATCCGTGATCTCAGCGTCAGCACTCGGATTACCATCTAACAGTCCACACTGGTGGCTCGAGATTAAGACCTCGTCTGTTGTTACTGTGGAAATCTGCAATTTCTGGCAGTTAGTAAAAGGTTCTAACATTTTCACAGTCAAGACGGCGATCTCGCTGCAAGAATCGGATCGATCAATGCTTTTCCAGCAGGTTGCCGCATCTCAAATAGCTGTTTTCGTATCGTAGAATGAAGGTTTGAAATTACAAGAACTCAATTCTCGACGAAATTTCTACCGGGAATGGGAATATTACATCGGTCACTTCATAGTGAACTCATTGGTAGATGCGTCATGCTCATAAGAAAAGCAAACTAGGGGCTGCAAAATCCGTACCTGAGAAGAGAAAATACTGGCAATGTAGAAGCCAATCAAGATAATGGCTGCGAGGCAGGTCAAAGGTATAACCTTCGCTGACACTCTGTGTGACATCTTTCTCCAGGTATAGCCAAGCTGTATAAGCCATTTCAGACCAACGAAACTTTCATTTGCATTCCGTAAGATGGCTTGTCTCTGGTGATACAGTCCATCTTGTGCTGTTGCTTTTGAAAGGATTATATGTGCTGAAAAGCAAAATAGTCGCCAGAAGCTTTTGCCAACTAATGTTATAAATATGGCTAGAAATGCTGTAAGAAAACCACCATCACGCTTTGTCAGAGTAATCGTCGCTCCTCTTGATAAAACGAAAATTAGCATAGTTCATATATAACAATTTGGACTCTGTTCTATACTCTTTTTAGGCTACTGGCGGTTAAAAGAAACATTTCCAGAGACGGCTGAAGGAATAGTGGATGCGTATTGAATTGAAGAAAAGAGTAGTACCTTAGAGAACCATGGGACCAATTCGTCCAAATGCCTGTGTAGATTGAGGTGTCATTTAGAGCCGTATTACTCATTGTGGAAAATAGTCGGTGAAGTTGCCTTAGCAAACTATTTGAGCATAGATTTTAAGATGTCTAATGATAGATTTTTAAAAGGCTGCAAAATGGTCTCCTCATGGTACTGACTAGGTAGTTAACCAATGGTTTAGAAATTCTGGAGAGAGAATACTTACCCAAGTCTTGCAGAACTCTGGACACTCGCTAATTTAAATAGCATCCCTATAAAATGTACGTGACCATGTGTAAAACAAAATCGAATGAGTAAGTTGGATTGTATGCACCTGCAGTTGAAACAAGTTTCATATGCAGTTGTCTGGTAGCCTGCTAGCCTTGCACATGGGCCCCAATTGTGTAGCTCATGAGTAGAGTATCAGCGTTACAAAGCAGGTACGCAACGTCCATGTCTTTGCTAAAATTAACACAGAGCGCATCCAGGGACCTCACTTTCAGGAGATGAAAGGCAGTTGGCTGGGGGGAAACAGGGAGATGTGTCTCCTCTCAAGCGGTAGGCTCAGAACCTTCTCTTCGCCTGGATCATGTTATCAGGCAGAGCCACATATACGAGACCGGCCCCAGCCCCCCTGACTACATGAGTAAGCGATGCGTCCTTCTGGAAAGGCCCACTGATATCCCCAAGTGCGAGTCCTGGCCGGGAATGACATGAGTTTGACCGAGGTTTCCGCGTTGAGTCACGTGCTCGCCGGTATATACATGTGGCCTCCTAGTTCTCACCATCCCTTCTATCGGCACCTTGCAGGCTCGCACATTATCAAGCACCTTGCAGAGCATTGATCATTCGGCTTACAGCTATCGCCCTCCCTCCGTCCCTCCCTTTTGCAAGCTTTGGAGAAACATAAAATCTCTATTCCTATCTTCAAGACAGAGTCGACATGTACCCATACCTTCTCACAGAACATATATGGGCAGCGTAGTTATCTATATATTTCTCATAGCTCCTCTATATTTTATATGTAAAATAATTACTGTGCAGGAGAGCAGGAGGCTTGTCTCTTGCCCAATCTCCCACCGCCGGCGGCAGCGAGGAGCAAGAAACTGTCTTGCTCAGGAGGTCGCCTAGTCGCGCCCAAGAGTATACCTCACGAGGCTGGCAACCGCGGCCTTCACTACTCAACTCCACAAAATGGACAGCTCACCTCCTCCGTCTACCCCTCGAAAACCGTTCCTCTGTCCTCCGTCTCTCCTCCTGACTCCCACCGCCCTCTAAATTCTCCCCGAAAGGGGTGCCTTCTTCTCCGTCCCCTGCGCCGTCATATTCACGTAGTATATCTGCCCCAGTCGGCTCGAAGTATCCGAACATGCTCATGTACTCCTCGTCTGAAACCGAGCGGCTACCGGCTGGTATGCTGGAGCGGGTACGCCTTGTTAGTCTCGATGCCGCAGCATCGTCGTCTTGGTGATTCTGACTGTCCCGTACATGGACAAGCGGTGTTGCTGGGAGCTTGAGGCGCCGGGGTTGCTGGAGCTGGCGCGTTAGTCGGTATGCTTGGATGGCGGTAAGGAGGGCGGGGGCAAGGGCGAGGTGGACTGGCGTGAGCATGAGGAGGATCGTACTTAAGGGACTCCCCATAGAGTGCTGGGGCTTCGTGTGTACGCTGGTGCGAATTAAAAAGGTGCCTGTTAATTTGGGAGGATTGATGTACGGAAGAGCTTGGGACGTGTGTGAAAAGGGCTATTAGGGAGATTGAAAGTAGGGAGTTTTAGAATGGGTAGAATGGCCTGGAAACGTTCAGACTGGTTTTCCTTTAATACCTCTGCTCCAATAGTCAGAAGTGCACCTAAATATATATATGTTATTGCAGACAATTTCTGACCCAGTCCTCACGAGAGTCCTAGATATGTGATCGATCAAAGGCTATTAGTTGATACTTAGTCTATGGCCCTCTCTATGGACGAATGGCCAAGCTGATATGGCTTGAGAAGAAGATGGTTCCTCTTTACCGGCTCTTGCACTATATAGTACCTCCACCATCTAGTATTCATGCTGTTAGATCAACATCATACGGTGACAGAGACGTATGCGAGTCAAACCTCATACCAGCTCCTGCCTCGAATGAAGTCCCTCTGCGGTTTCTGATCTGCGCAGAGCACATGATGCAGATGAGTATTCACTTATCGTTGGGCAGATCTGGAGGCTGCTAAACGCTTAGTGGCTTGACATGGCTTCTTCCGCCGACTTTGAAGCCTTCAGGTTGTTGCTAGAGGTTTGAACTCTTCCACTCCGAGTCATCACCTTCCTGTTCTCCTGCCTTGTATCTTCAGAACTTAATGCTGCTCCAACGCTTGTCCCCACTGGTTCACACCGATTTCCTAGGGCAAGCAGTCCCCGACTCGACTACACGTGTTGCATCAGAGCCCTACTTATTGATCTTTCGAGTTCTCTTAACACTTATCCAGCGGTCCGAGCTTACACAGCTGTATTCCTAAGCCAGGAGCAAATGGCATCCGCTCAGGTTTCACTGTCAATTATGCATACGTCAACATTTCGACTAACGTCGCAAGAAGTTGGTATCGGAGTATCATAGATTGTTCATTTCGCCGGCTTTCAACGTCGAAGCGTTTTGATCCGCCAGGAACCTCGCCGTGTCAGAGTGAGAGCTCAGTTAAAATTGGTAGAATCTACGGGAAAGCTAGAGACCGGGTATGGCCACCCGCTTCAAGCTTCGGATGCGAGTAATGCCGCCGTTCAGTGTCATAGAGCCAGAGCCTCCCTAGATCTAAACGAGGTAGAAGGTACTCCTGCTATGCTAAGGGGGATTTGCAGGTGCCGTAGCAGTTGGACCTTTTCTGAACTATCTAGTGATGTGATCTCTGCAAGTACTATCCTCAGACAGACTTCTTCGGCTTGTGCGACTTTGGATGCCAGTCTGACTCTGATTGTCCCACGTACGCCAGGAAAAGCTTAGTAAAGTTCTTTAAGATGCGAGATCCTTGACGTTCTCGGTCAGCTGTCAGGTTGAGGCACAGTGACTGATCTCGTCGCCAAAATGCCCAAGCAGGCTCTAGCAGAGCTTTGAGCAGGCAATTTGTCACTTCGTTCCTCAATATCAATCTGTTCTGAATGCTGCTATACGATGCTTGCTTTCTCAACCTTCCCCACGATTTGGAACTCGTTTTTGACCGATTGAGGCCACGGATAAGAGCAGATGAAGCGATCCTCATATCTTGGGCCACGGCGGAGCATTGTAAGCTCGTCTTCACCAGTGATGTCCCGGTAGCAACTGATTGAGGACATCAGACCGTAATAACAGGAGCTGGTCAAAATCTTCGTTATTTCGCTCATGGGCGCCCTTGCACGAAGTTTTGAGGCCTCGCGGTACTGATACTCAAAATCATAAAGTCTCCGCCAATCCCTTCCACGCGGTTTCCATTCCCAACTCAGAGGAAAAATGAATTCATTGTAAATATCGCGTATCCGCGAGCAGAGGAAGAGACCGGACTCGTCTCCTGGGTTGATCATAAAAAAATATCCGTTTCTTACCTCTGGGAAGCTTTTAGGGCACCGACTTGAAATAATGTCGACACAACGTTCCCAAAAACTTGGCCCACGGCCACTTCTCTCGTCAAGAAGGGCTTGAAGCAGGGGGAGTATGACTTTGAAGGTCCAGTCTCGCTTTTCAAACCCCTGATCGAGTACAGATCCAGAGAGCTCCCTGTTGAGATCTTCCAATTTGGCTAAAATCCTCGAATGTCTGGAATGTAATGTCTCAAATAGCAAATTGGATATGTTAAAATGCATTTTCGGACTTGTGGTCCAATTGTCAGGTATATACTGACGGCACCTCACCCTCAGACAGTCGTCTTTGATACTTAGCGGCCCTTCAAAGCAAAGCTGATCGCAAGGGCAAGCTTTGATTAATCTGTACGCTCCTTTGCTGCTTGTCTCTTGCATAAAGAGGATAGAAGCCTTTCTTGAAGTGTCCGTTTCTGGCAGCATGAAGACGTCAACAGGCCCACACGTGATGATCAATTTTATGTGATGAGCGGACGTGCTGACATGCAGCTTAGAGCTCTTAGAACTAACAATCAGTGTATAGATGGAGAAGCGGCCAAAGGTGTGCTGATAACATTGTCTTGGCTCCGAGCCCAATTTAAGTAGATGAATTAGACGAATTGAGAACGCAGCGGTGGTCGCGTTAACGGAAGCATGATTGTCCCAAGGAGTATCTAAATCATGGAGTCTTCCAGGAAATATTTTCTCAATAACGTATGGTAGTTTCAATCTCCAGCTTATATCAGCATAGACCTGAAAGCAAAATGTTTGTCTGTTATTAGCGTCCAAATGATTAACAGGGTTGCTTGGCCAAATAGGCACTTTACCTTCCAGGTCTAGGAAGGCTCCTCGTACATTTGTGTCATCTAGAAACGTGTTAAGCTTTATGCCCATATTTCGCTCTTCCAAACTCCAATCTGGCCACGGGCTCTCCTGAAACACACCGCGGCATGAAAGATTTAGTAGCCATGATGGAGAAGAGGAGGAAGCAAAGTGACCCAAAGCATATCCTATAAGAGCGATTCTTTTGCTGTGCAGAAGAAGATAAGTAGATATGCCAATGGACACATGTAAAGCGGAGAGAGAGTAATCAGGCTTGATGTTCCGGTCTATGGCATCATCTTGGATGAGTCCAAGAATTCCAAAGATCCTATCACGGGGATCAGTCGCCTTACATTCCCACGTGAGTCGCAGCATCTCGTAAAGATCTGTTTTTCGCAAAGATGATCCATTACAAACATATTGCATCCATGGTGCACGCGTAGTGTTCCAATCCCAAGATGGATGGAATCTTGTCAGGCTAGTCCCTGTGTGGCTCCCAACCATGAATTCAATACCATTTATAGGGATCAACGCGGTTGGAGCCAGGAGGAGCTCCTGAACAACCCAGACGCGGCTGAAAAATCGGAGCTGAAGCAACTTCTGTAAGTCCAGCTCTGGTACACATGTGGTATCTTGGTTTTCATGGAGACCGTACCGATAAGGGTATCTGCGGTCATGAAACGCCGTAGGTCTCACAATATCGTCACCCAGATACACCACAACCCGCAAACATCGCTGATAAATGTCGCGCATCTTAGCTACCTGCGCTTCGCGCTCTAAGATATTGCTCTGGTCAATGCAGACAGCGTCAATCCAGATGACTCGATTGCCCTTGCGTGAGCGGAGATAATGAAGGAGGAACCAACAATTCTTAGTGTGAAGCTGGACATCCCAGTATTCCCCAATATAGACAGGACGATCACGCACATTGTCGTTGTCCTCGCCTCCCCACGCATAAGAAACCGTTTCATAATCCGGATACTTGTTATCTTGGCAAATTTCAAGCGTCAGATGAACCGGAGAGCTCTGATTTTCTGCAGCAGAGAAAGTCGCGAGTCGAAACTCTTTGGCATCTAAAATACGCTCGTAAGCCGGTGGTATAAACTTGGCCGCCATCGTCGTCTGCGCGCTCGCGGTAGTAACTACCCCTTCGCAATCGGGCGTATCGACAATTTCCGTCCTTTCGACATTCCGAGTACGCTTGTAATGAACACAAGCAGGCCAGTACAGATTCATTTTCCCCATGGGTTCATCCGGCGGAATTTCTGATGGCAAAATTCCATCTGTTTGCTGATCAAGGACTTGTTCAAGTTTCAGACTAGCATTGCAGGTACGGCATCGGGGAATGCCTCGTCCATCATTGTCGACACATACATCCGGCTTTTCACACGAGGATGCATGCCAGCGAGACATCAGTTCTGTGTATTCTCAATTCAAGTGAGTGACAACGGTCGAAATCTTTCCTCGAAAGGTATTTGACGCCGTGTGATTCCCCAACGCGCCAGCCAATATCACATTCAGGATATCAGATACGATGTGACTCCGGCTTTCACATGATATGTCACCTTCGGCATGATGTGGACAGATAACTAGCTCTAGACTGTATTTGAATTATTTGTAGATAGGTAGTGCTATCTTGGCAGTTGTCGCTGTGATGGTGTAGTCTCGCCTAAGCTGGCGCAGCAAGTGTATAGAGGTGTGAGTGGCGGGCATGAGAGTAATGGAAGTAGGAAGGGAGATGAAATAGCGTTCAAATATGGTTGAGTTACCGCTTGTATGGCTTGATGGGGCTTGAGGTTTTTGGTCGTTGAGCCGCTGCTCCCTATAACCCATACGAATGGAAAAATCCACGAAATGGTCCTTGCTATTCTCCCCACTCGTCAACGCCGGATATGTGGACCTTCTCGATGTCGTATGAATGTGCAGATTGGTACAACCCTTGCTCAAGCCAGCTTGCGCATGTCAACGGGTATTACAGACCAACGCTACCAGTACTCCAGCAGCTTCGAGAAGGGCACACGGAAGTAATTTCCAACGAAAGGCTTCGGAAAGAGAATCGTCCGAGTCTATCGCTCTACGAAGGTCTTCAGCCTCACTTCCGCGCTTGAACTCCGGACCTACTGACCTATCAATCTCGGAGCTAGGTCGGCACAATTGTCTTCGAGGCTGGAGAACAGAAATCGTGGCCACCCAACCGGCTAATAATCGGCCTGAAGAGCGTGAGAAGGGGGGGGAGGCATGGCTTCTGTCCCCCAACCTTGTCTATATCCTAGCCTCCATCGTGGAGAGCGGTGGCTTTCCAGTCGGGCGGCCAGTCACTTGGCCTAGTCGCAGGATACATCATCTTAATGAACCTTTCGACGGCCTAATTGCATATTCTACAGGCCGACCATTGCGGCTACATTGCTTGCCTCTCCGGCTCCAACGCAATTCGGAGTTACTTTTCTGGCAATCGGCTGCGAGACGCAACGGAAAAAGTCACCCAAGGAGGACAAGATACCGAGTGTCAAGGATGCAAATGGTCGCAGCCCTGCTCGCGAAGCTGTGACACCTCGCGCCATGACCCTAAGCTGCTCCACACGAGAACGAGAACGACCTATCCCATTTAGGGAGGGCATTCAACATTGGTGATAGGTTTGACTCTCTTGCTAGTGGGCGCTACACATATTTGCTTAGGGGGAGAACTTATGTCTTAGCTTGTATTATGAACCTGCTTTCCGATTTTATTCGGTCGAGCTGATCGGAAACATAGCGACAGGTGGTCAATGGAGTGAGGTAGGGATGAATGCATCAGGATAAAATTCCTAAGGGCTTTGAAAAGGGTTATTAGGGTGGATTCCTGTGTCATGCCTGAAGCTGTATCTATACTGTATAGAAATGCTTGTAAAGGCTTCAGCCGTGAAGGTTTGGCACACGTCATATGCTTTCTTCAGTGAGGAAGGAAGAGAGCTTCCTATTAGACCAGGTCCTGGGACCACAGACACTAGAATTTCACGCTTCTACATAATTCATTGACCATTTCGAATGTGATGAACAGTTAATCCAACAGGGACATATTCCTCAGCACGTGTGATATCTTGAAGACTATGATGCTTGCGCCAAGCTATCCTACATCCTGACTAAATAGCAGCCGTATGCGGCCGTAGAATGAGAGATTAAGGAGCGTCATCCCAGCCAAGATATCACGTAGGACGCCTTAGTTAATACTCCTAGGCATCAGGCGAGCTCACCGGAAAAGGACACTTCAACAAGTCGCACATCCGTACGAAAAAGCCTACGTGTGAGTTGGAAGGCCCAGAGCAAGGAGCTTGCTTTGAGGATTCCGTGATTGGGACTTTTAAGGACTCTAGCTTACATGTGTCAATTGAAAGTTTTGAGTTCTTTGGTGAAGAAGTCGCGTTATAGCATTGTATTTTTTGCAGGCGCACGGAACGTGATATATCAAAAGGGTAAGAAGAGCTGAACGGACTATTCCTGTCAACTGCAGGAAGAAGAAACCACACATCGGCCGACAAACCCTCCGCCCATCAATGTGAATGACTTTAAAGGAGTGAAAAGTATGACTTTCAGCAACTACAAGGCGTTTGATCCGACAGGCTGAAACTTCAAGAGAGAGTATGCCAGGAGGACGTCGCACCCTGCGAAAGATAACGGGAATTTGAGCATATATTGTAGAATAGTACAAGTCCAACCGGTAGGAATGACCAGCGCCGAAGGTGGCACGAGAGACAGTAAAAGACTTCGAAATCGAGTGGAAGCCGAATTCTCCGTCATTGCGAGAACGCCGGATGGTTCAAAATCGCAGGTTCATGAACGAGGTCGGAGAATATCGGTCAACGGTTTACTCATCCGTCCGATGTTTCTTGTGCTTCCTGCGCCCCGTGCCCCTCTCTTTCCGACGAGACGCTTCTCGAATGGAACACTCTCCGCCTGCGCTTTTGAGAAATTCCTTGTAATCCTCGTGGCTCATAGCGCCGCCCGTCACGAGAGCATAATCCTTTGTTCTCTTGACATTAAATGAGACTATTTGTTCACTTGGTGCTGGAGGGAGTATGGCGCCACCTATGACACCGTAGTGGGCCTTGGAACAGTCTTCCATCTGCTGTATAGCCCAAGTGTATCCTTGTTCCTCCTTTGACCACTTTCTAACTTTTTTGACGTCACTCTCAGATGTCAAAGGAGCTTTAGCCACAAGGTTTTCTCCGTCGCTTATAGTTGAAGTTGAGGAGTCGCATCCTGATGAACTTGACGTTTCGTCGATTGTTGTGTCTGGAACTGTGATGGTTTGCTTCGAGTCCTTTCGGCAGGCCATAAGAACTAGGGATGATGATGACACATCTGCCCGTAGAGAACCTCGACCTGTAGCCGTTGGGATAAGAGTATTCTGCGGCATGTTCACCTCGCGGGTGCCAATGGATGCGCTTGACTGCTGAATCCGATGGCTCATTTCGGAAGAGAAAGAAGCGGATGTAATCTTTACCCGCGAAGAAATCTTCTCTAAATTGGAGACGAAAAATTCAAGATCTGAAATCAGCACTTCAAACTTTTGCTTGTCGCGTATCGCCCAACTAGTTGATCGGCGGAAAAGGAAGATGGAAGCACAGCGAGTTAGGAAGGGCCGCTTTATAGCCGTTTCAGAGACTGGACCCTGGCGAGTACGCGCTTTGCGGGGCATCAGACTATACTTATCTTGAAGCAGCTCAGCGTTCCCTAAGATTGCGGTAATGCCGTGCAAGCTTTTGCGGATTACGCCTAGCTCACCCAGCCCCTGGTCGTGTAACTCAAAGACTCCGAGGTCATTGCGCTTGACGCCGAGATCTTCGCCCCAGGTATCGAGTCGGGACTTAAGGAGAGACAGCTTGGAACATGCTAAGTTATAATCATACTCATAACTCTTGCTGAATTCAAAATACTCGATCAGTTCAATGCATGTAGAGAACAAAGAGGCAAGCGCAACAGAGCCGAGGACAAGTCCAACGGGCTCTGCCATGGCAAAGGCCAACGGATAGTGTAGAATGTTTCTTCGTCATTTTTTTTTGAGTTTGCAAAGTGCGATGCCCAACCTCAAGTATGAGGCTGTAGCCTCACACACGATAGAGCACTGCCCGAGATCCCCGGAGATGAAGAGTGCGCATGTTAGGATGCCAGTGGTTGGAGCTCTGGCGGGGTTGTCCTGGAGGCTAGACCCTGCATGAAAGGCTGACTTTTTTGGTGGCTAACAGGCTCGATGAGGCTGACCTATGGTGGGTAGCTTACCTTCGCCCGTTAAACGGCCCGGTCCGCCCAAGTAGCGCCCACTGCGAACGATGCTGGTAGATCTTAGCATTGGTTTATAGCCTTGGCGCACTTGATAACATGTGTTACCGGACTTTCCGAGAGGATATCGCTCTTTTCTCGTCACTTCACAAGATTCAGCAGAGAGAAGCTGCTGTCGTCCTCAAATTGGTTTAGGTTATTGCTCGAAACCCCAGTGACACACTTTTTTCTGTACCTCGCTGTGCATCAAGAATAGGGTCGTCCCGATCAGTATGCACAGGTGCTTTCGACACCACCGAAGCGTCGAAAATGCGATCCCGGCTTGCGCTAATCGCACAAATCACATCGAGTTGGATTGCGTAACACTGCGGCAGTATGTCCGGTGCCCGCATTTTCAACCCTTCTGGTTACTTGTTCAACATTGAACGGATCGGAGAATACGCCCGAGCCGCCCAGGGTCCATCTGCGCCAGTCAGCATGAAATCCTCACATACATCTAAAGGGAAAAAAGAATACAGCTGCTGAGAGCGAAGAGGAGTCGGAAGAAAGTTCTGAAGGTACAAACAGGTCGCTCAAGCCTCTAACCGCAAATTTCCTGACTATGACACGTTGGTTCTTAGGCCCGACCCCCAGCGACAACCCTACCGGAGATGCACAGATCGACAATGCTTTCATCCTCGAGAGGCGTCACGCCGAGCTGGTCCAAAAAGCCGTTACATTTCAAGTAGAGCTGCAGCGTCGAGGGCGAGACCAAATCGAACAACCATGTGAACCAGCTGAAATTCATTACAACGATAACAATCAACACAATTTTAAGCTCGGTGAGGTGTACCGGATTTGGCACCAGACCAATACAGAAACGCACCCCAGTACGTTCCTGGTTGTGAAAATAAATGGCACCAACATGACATGTCTCAAAACTGTACAGTGTGATCCGGACAGCGTTGATGCTCGATTTGAGCGCGGCCATGGAAAATTGAAGGTTGAGCCTCACCGACGTGGGGTGGTGCGCCGCCGGTCGGTCAGTCGTTTAAGTTTAGTGTCTTCCAAAAAGGACGCCGTGCGAGGGGAGGATGAAGAATCTGAGCTATTCGTCATCATCATGGCAGACAAACAACGGATGAAAGAGCACTGCTGGACTGACTTACATAATCCTTACAGTATCGATTGGCAGAGAGAATATCTCTTCGTTTTTTCTGTATGTCTTGATGACGACTCCTTCAAAGGAGCTCGAGATGAACATCTGCATCTACACACCAGTGACCGATAAGCTTGTTAGCGACAGTTACTTGCCTACCGACTTGGGAACCATGCCGTGTTTATGAGTTTCAAAACGGTTGACCATGACCATACAACAGGAGTTTAGCTATTTCACCGTCGATAGGTTTTTGATTGGTTGGCTCTGTTCAGGCGTCGCACAGCTTAGGAGAAGGAAATATCATTTTTGAATATGAGATCCTGACAATGTTAATCCCGCTCGTGCTTCGATTCGCATTTCTCACATCATCTGTTCTTTGCGCTAGGCTTGAACTCGTTGGTCTCTACCTCCCGCCTAACTAAGCTACAACGGAGCATCCTACCCGCCTCACCAGCATCTTCGATCGGCTACACTGCTTCATGCTATTTGAGCAAATCTACGCACAGAAATTTCCGAATGAACTGTGAGGACACCGCATCCAAGTTATTGGTGCTTGGTCTAGCCAATACTGAAGCGCCATAGTAATTGGGAACGTTGCCCGGAAGCGGTCTACCGGGGTCTGGCACCAACAATTTTAAATCTTCAACGCCTTGACGCTAGTATCCGTGTAGAGGGCATTTCACACGCCAGGTTCCGAAGGCAGGATCCTAGCGCGACACGAAGAGCAAGTTTCGGCAAACTTATCTAAGCCGGCGAGTATGCTTCCCTACCATGAGTCACATTAGAGAGGATGCACGTCTGTCGAATTAGCTATATCAGGCGTGAATGTCTAAGTATCGTCGAGGAAATCAGCCAGACAACATCCTCCGCCATTCGCCGAATGATAGCCCTCAGGGACACACTAAGACCTTGACAGTTCTTCCGCCATACGGAATATTAGATACAAAGCAGGAGGACTGTTGAGATCACAATTCTCTGATGGATGGGTGATCAGATCGCGCTTGTTTGGAATACCCAAATCATCAGCCGCTATGTCGACTGAGCGTTGAAACGTCTCTTCTTCACGTCTCAGCGCTTTGACACTTTCTTCTTCGGACAGAATTGGAAGGTTTTGACCTGCCTTAGAGAGATAGCCATAGCGGTCGGAGATCATTCAAGAACCTATTTCCCCTCTGACAATGATCCTTCGACAGCGTATAAAAGCTTAGGTAATGCAGCACAAAGCGTAAGGCAGACATGCTTGAGTAGCCGGCGCTGCTTCCTTGTTTCACGGAACACATTGGTGTTGTTGGCGTACCCACAAGTAACGCAACCAGGAGGAAGGACTCCCTACCCGCCACGAGCGCTCGACCATCCTTCACCAATTGCAAACTCAAATTCCAGAAATCGGAATGGCCGTGGGAGACTGGCTGAGCCGATGTGAAAGGTAGTTCTAGGCGATATAATATATACTTAGGCGGTCAGAAGGCTATTCTGGCGAAAGCAGATATTCCCAATTGTCGCCTACTAACCATTCATTGACACCGTCGGGTCTCGTCCTGAAGTCTTCTGATAAAGAGCCAGGTCTGGGACATACATTTCGAATGAAAGGCTCGTGTATCCTAACGGCCATAGCCATCGTGAGTAAAGAATTGGGAACGAGATGCATCTCGTCGCTATAAGAACATGTTGGATCATCATGTTGATAACATGAGATTCGTTTGCGCTAACTATGCATGGACTAGGCCTAAGAGTGAACTGGTCTGCAATAATGGCTCTCAATTTCTTCACCAATAGTTAGCACATACACCTACTTCGAGAGCAGGAGAGGGCTGTTCGCCATAGCTATGCTTCGACAGTGGGCAGCACATGCTCAAATGCGTCCCCAATCTCACAGGTACTTGTGCCCAAGTGAATTGTATAGTAGGAGCTGCTAATGTGGAGTTGGCTCTTTTCCAAAGGTTGACAATTTGTATGTTAGTTGTTCAATCACCTACCACGATTTGCCCGAAGTTTGTCATGATAGCGAGAAGACCAGGAATGTATCAGAAGCAGCATTTGGCTCCGAGGAGTAACACCGTACCTAGATGCACTCTCTGTGATTGTTCCTAAATGGGACCTGTGATTGCCTAGGATGCCTGCCTGCACATTAGCGGTCCTCTGAAGTTCCTTGAGCCTCTCGTGAGCATTTGATACTTTAATATGAAACCTCTCAAGCGCATGTTGATAGTCTTCAGATAAGTGCTTTGTTGTGGACCAACACACACTATTTGCCTTCCACATCCTAATGTAAGCGCCACATCCTAATATAAGCGAATGCTTACAAGCAGACATTATTAGCCGTATGTTGAGGTATCCTCTATGGGTCGCAATCCTAGCTCTCATCTGAAAGTCGTCCTCCTCTTGTACCGGAAACCCCTATTCTGGCTTGCGCGAAAATTTTTTCGCTCTCGCACTCATTGACATGCTCGATGGCGCTTTGGATATTGCTTTGAATCGGTAAAGGTTCCCAAACTGCGACTTGTGGCGTACTGCAGTGGCCTTCAAGGCCTGCATCTCGCTCAGCTGATTATCGAGGCACTCAATGCATTGTAATCTGTTGATGGTGATTTGAGGTCGGTCAAGCTCTCGCACTCGGTCTTTGTATTCATCGCGACAAGAATATCGTAAGGTAGCGACGACTTCTACTACCAGCAGCCTGTAGGCGATTAAGGCGCTAGCTGAGAAGCCGAATAGAATGCTCGTTCGCAATAGTTGATGAGTATGAACCGCATCCTAATAATTGGCGTCAGAGTCGAAAGACATTGGGTGAACACGAGGGCGCCGTAAGGCAATGAGGCCGAACACCTGTCCAGTCGTTCCTTTGCGAGACGGTCACGGTCATCTTGGCGTGCGTAAAAACGAGATGAAATTCAAGGCTTCGGGAGTGGCGGGGCAATTCTGGGTTTGACCTCGAGGAAAGCTAGGGTCAAGATTCCGAGGCTCTCCCGTAGATATTCAGCTTGGTTTCTAGATTTTTTAGACGCATGTTCTCAAAGCTATGATCGGTGGCCTGAGAGGTTTCCTGGTTATGGAGCCAACGCTCTATGCACGCTTTCACCCTGTGTCTTAGGCCTAGCGGTTCTAGGGTCTCGTAGGTTTCTCGCCGTAGCACGACACTCGTTAGCGACAAGCGCAATGAACTTTGCCACCAAGTCTAAGCAAAGACACCGCCCGAGGGATCTTAGGGTACAAACCATTTGACATTATATTATTAGAATCATAGGATGATCATGCAGTAGCTCGACCGATGATAAGACACAGCAATGAAGACTGACTGACGTTGAAGCTGCAATGTTCGGGAAGTCTTCGGCTACTTGCTGGCGTGAACAGCCTCCGCAATGATCAGCGTGGCACCAACGCCGATCAACGCCCTCCCATTTGTTCTCAGATTCTGCTGCGTTTGCACAGCCTCTGGATCAGCAGCTATCAGAAGCTTCCGACATCATAATCAATGCTTGGCCTTGTGTGACTGGTGGTACCACTCGTGTTCTCGATGCCGCCCAAATGCCCAAATGCCATATCTCGAGGACCACGAATGCCGCCTCCACGACCGTGCTCGCCGTCTCCGGACAAGCGTCCGTGCCCGGTCGCGTCCCTGCTTTTGACCCGGTCATGCAACGTCCAATCAAGGCCTGCTGGAACATGTTGCTCCTGACCTCATGTTCTCTTTCGGCATGTCGCCGCCACTGTCACCCTTATTTTGGCAGGATCATCTCGGTTACGGAAATATGGGCGTTTTTCCCGCCCTATGGAAATTGCTTACCCAAGGAGGCGGTGTCGTATACTCCCGATAATCTGCTCAGATATTTTTCTAGAAGCACTCGACGACGGTTGGGAACGCCGGCGACGGTACAGGGTTCGCTCTGAACCGGTCCGGAGACAAGTTTGTAACCGCCTTAGTGAGACCGTTCTACTGGATAAGATCCATTCTTGTATCACCTCAAGTGGGTAGCTCGCGAGCCGCCTCGCTTACCCTGCTCAGAAACTGAATCTGATTTCGACCCTGGCATCCGGCTTTGTTTGCCGCCACTTAGAAGGTTTCTTTAGAGCAGCCCGGCTGTATCTTTGATGTCGCAGGGTCTATGGTAGATCGCCCCGAAGCGAGACATAGTGAATGCAGGCTCGAATGCGAAACGTCCTATCATTCTCTGTCGGAGCAAACACGTCAGAATGCGACGAAGTTTTGGGAATCCTTCTTCCCGCTCTTCCGGCATGAATCTATTGTTAACGTGAGCAAGCGCTCGAAGGCTGACTCTGTTTCCTTTCTGTATTCCATACATTCGCTTTGTCGATAGTCTCTCGTTTACGGGTATAGTAGAAGTGCGTGATTGTACTGATTGTTGTACCCAAGAGTCGGACCACCTTTTAGTCTACAGGGTTGCTCAAGATTTCTTGGTCAGGCCACAATTCGGCGAATGAGAATGCGCCCAGCACGATCTCCTTGACCCATTGAACATGCGATCTGGGACCTTCGCTCTGTACCTGGTAGTTTTGATCTTGTTGGTTCTAGGGGCGGATTCTACATCAGCACAACCTGGGGACATCAGGCCACGCCAGGAGTCTACTTCGCTCGCTACCGGCTCGCCGCAACCGGATGAGCCCACTTCAATCGCTTTGACAAGCTCGGTAGCTTCTCCAGCTACTGAAGGTACTCCGTCGGCTTCGACTACCAGAGATTCTTCGTCAGCTGCGCCTACGAGCGCAGAGAAATCTGCGTCCTTGTCGGCCGCTACGAGCTCGACAACCTCGAAGGCAATTCATGGTGAGTTGTCTGCTCCAAATTGGTCACTGCTGGGCAAGCGTTGATGAAGTACAGCACCAGTATCTCTACCGCTGAGGCCTGAGATCACCGCCCCGATTACAGTCGCAGGAATTCTGTTGATTGTCCTTGGATCGTTCTATGCTTTGATCGGTATCAAGCTTCAGTGGTATGCAGTCAGAGGTTCGCTCTGTTTTAATGATGCTGATTAAAGATTTCCTAGGGTGCTGGTACCAGTCGGAGTATCCTTCTTGATTAATGTTGCCGTTGCTGTGCGTGAAGAGCCTTCTGAGTCTTACCGGAAGATTGACTGGAAACTAGGTACTAATCGTTTACGTTTCGAAACCTCCGGTCGGCAATGGAACACAAGGCGCTTATTTTGCCGCTATTTTTGGATCGGGCATTTTGTTGGGTTTCATATCGTGGTTCTTCAGACAGATTACAGAATCGTTGATATGTCTTCTCGGTGGCTACTGCTTTAGCATGTGGCTGCTTGTTCTTCGAAACGGATCTCTCATACACGTCTCTGGATCTCGAGCAATCTTCATCGTTGTTCTTAGTCTTGCTGCATACTCGTTGTGGTTCAGTCGCTATACACAGACATACGGATTAATCGGCTGCAGCGCGTTTGCCGGTGCCACGGCGCTGGCTTTGGGCATCGATTGCTTTAGCAGAGCAGGTTTGAAGGAGTTTTGGCTTTACATCTGGAATTTAAACAGCAAGGTCTTTCCTTTGGGAACTAATACTTATCCTATGACAAAGGGGTTACGCGTGGAGATTGCGGTCATATTCTTAGGAGCACTTGCAGGAACATTGTCACAAATGAGATTGTGGCATCTTCTCAGGCAAAGGGTGGAAGGTGACTCGCCATTGGGCGACAATGGCCAGCGGAATTTCTTTGGAAAGTCATCTGGCAAGCAGAGGAGAAAGCATGAGCCGAGAAGATACGCTTCCTGGCGAATGCTTTTAGGATCAAGAAGGAATAGAAGAAGCGCCAGATTTCCTCTCGATGTGGGTGACGATGTCGACTACAACAGACGGTCCTACTTGCTCGACGAGCAGACACGAACTTCCATTGCCGAAGAGCTTGAAATGAGATTCTTTAATGGTTTTAGTCTTCCGCCCCTCGGAGATTTCTTTCGGGCATCAATACGACCCAGCACTGCAAATCGCCACGTTGAAATTGAGGACGTCGAAGCACTTGCCTCTTCACAACCAAGAAGCAATTCATTCCGAGTTGGCGCTGCTATAGGGCCAGCACACAATGTTGGCCTGGCACATGGAGCCGCTCAAGCTATCGGGAAAGACTCGGTAGTTCAAGTACGAGATATGAATAATGCTTCTCCGATTTCTCCAGCATCTCCAACACTGCCTACTCCGGCAGCCCTGCAAGAGAAGCACACGAATCAGGTCATGGATAGCACACAGTACGCGAATTTTGCAAACGGTACTGCTACATCCAAGGTCAAGAGGAAGCCACTTCCCCGAAATTCATCAATCTACAGCGCATCAACCACATCCCTCCCATCTTCGTCCATCACCAATTTCCCTAACAACTCTACCACAGATATAAGTGCAGCAGTTCCACCGGCCGAATTAGAATCACCATCAGAACGACCGTTACTTGTACAGCATACAAGCTCAGATATGTCTGATCGACCGCTGCTCTCTGCTCTGGGTTCCTCGAATTCTGGCTCATCTGTGCCGCTGACGGTACCCAGTATGACGGATACTCCAGGAAGTTCGACAGATCAAATTAATCGATATTCGCCAGCCGAAAGCCCAGAAGCTGTTGCCGTCCAGCATAAAGGCGAGCGACCAAGACTAGCCATTAGTAGCCCGCTGGCGAACGAGTATATCGGAGAATCATCTGCGGTACATGCAAATTCTAGCAAAGCTGACCAGATAGAAAGATGGACCGACCAAGCATCTCCTTCAGTTGAAGTCCAGCAGATTGACTCTCCGGAGGGAATGTCTCCGCGATCTAGTCAGGACGGGTGGACCTATGAGCAAGAGAGACAATACGCCGTGTACCAGCGTCTTTACAACACGTATAACTACAGTCGGCAGCATCAACCGCAATATCAACCTCAGTACCAATCGCGGCCGTTACCTTATGGCTCTCGAAGCTCATTAGCTCCGTATTCATTCAACCTCACCGGCACATCCATCGATGAGCAAGAAGAGATCGACTACGAAAATCTTCAACGAGCTCAACAACAGATCCTGGCACAATCCAATAAAGACCTCAAACGAAAAAGCACCACCCGCAAGCAGCGACATACCATCTCCCCCCTAGAAGACCCAACCCTCTCCGCATCTGCCAAACTCAAACACCTCCGCGAGCCCCCCAACCCCAGCCCCCGTCACAGCCTCGACGGCTACACCTCCAAACCCCGCTCCACCAAGACCCCAACCGACACACAAAGCCTCCGCTCCGTCAGCCAAGATAGCACCTGGGCCCTGTCCTCAGAAGAAGGCGACGAAATCCCCCTCTCCCAGCGCAAAGCCCTCATCCACCACGCCGCCGCCTCTTCCCCATCCTCCCGCTCCTCCTCGCCCCCACCCCCCGTCCCTCCAATTCCCTCCTCCATCCCCACCAGCGGCCCCCTCATCACCGCGCGCCACCGCTCCACCGCCTCGGACGACCCCTCCTCCCGCCGCGCCTCGCAGCTCGCGTCGTTCCGCGCGTCCGTGGCCCACGACGCGGCGCTGGCGCGGTACCCGGACGAAGGGCAGGAGGAGCGGCGGGTGGCGATGCTGATGGACAAGCAGCAGGAGAGGTTGCATGAGCTGGAGAAGGAGAGGCGGGGGTTGGAGAGGCAGAGGGTGATTGATCGCGAGATGAGGGGGGAGGGGATGAGGGAGGCGCATCGGGTGGCGATGAGGAGGCTGCAGGAGCAGGCTAATCAGAGGTTATAGGATGCTTTCCCGCTGATGCGGACGTGAGGCATTTTGCCGCGAAGAGAGGGGGGTGGAACTCAACACCCACGCACACCCACACATATATACACACATATACACAGCACATCGGCCCCGAGGCCAGAGCCCGCAAGGAGGTTATGTTGACTTTTTAATTTTGTTTTTCTGCATTTGGGACGAGCGGGATTTTCATTGAGTAACAGATACCCTCCTTCGCATACATATATACACACGGCCATGAAGAAATATACACGAAGACTAATGGAGGGTTGGGTTGTTTGATGATAATGACAAGACAGAAAGCCTTGGAATATATATAGAGGCAGCCATGTACGACAGGGGTACGGAACAGAATATCTAGTTAGTTGGCAATTTAGATAAAGCATTTTATCATCGTTGTCTTCGCATGAGATAATGTTTGGGTTCGTCTTTATGTTATCGTAGGATAGATGACCGTCCACCCCCTCACCGCCCGCCTAACACAACACAAAACAAGCTCTATCCCAACCCTCCAACCAGCCCACCCTCCCTTCTTTCCCCTCCCCTCCCCACACCCCTCTAAAAAAACCTAACCTTCCCCCCAAACCACCCATCCCTCTCCCCCTGACACCCCTTCCCCCCATCCCCCCCCTCCCAAACCCGACAGTCAACCTCACAAACCACCCCCTCCCCCCCTTTCCCCACCGGTAGCACCCCCTCCCCAAAATACCTCTTCACGAAATACTCCGTACACCCGCTCCGCCCACTGATACTGCAGTGCCCCGGACTGTCCTGCGTGAGCACGACGGAGCCGGGGTGGTGTGAGGACATGGCGTGCGCGTTGCGGGCGGGCGTGACGGGGTCTGCGGTTGTGGTTAGGAAGAGGATTGGGTGGGATGTGTGATTGTTTGGGGGTGTGGTGGTGAAAGGGCCGGGGTAGCGCCAGGGGGAGGTGTGGGGGTAGCGGGGGCAGAGGGATGGGATCTATACGGTGGGATTAGTTGGGGGGAGTGATGGTGGTTTGGGGGGAAGGGGACGGATAGGAAGGGGGGGAGGGGGTAGAGGGACGTACCTTCGCCCAATTCGCGCCAATGGTCGGGCTCTGCTGCATGAGCGTCTCGTATTTCCTCTCAAAGTCGGCAAACGTCTCGTTGCTCACGTCCGCGCCGTCCGTGCAGTACACGCTCGGGCTCGCCTCGCGCTTGCTGGGGCGCGGGTCCGGGATCCACCCCGCGCCCCCGTTGTTGCAGACTGGGGGCTCGAGGCTGGGGAGGTAGGGGAGGAAGGGGTCGAATTTTCCGAGCAAGGCGCCCTGGAGCAGGCGGGCTAGCGCGTCGTAGCCGGGGTTGCTGACACTGTTGCCGTAGGGGTCGTAGAGGGTTTCGAAGATGATGTTGCGCACGTCGCTATATGTTACTAGGGCTGCCTTGACGCTGCCGTCGTCTTGCTTGACGACGATGGGTTCTGGTTTCTCCTTTAGTTGGTCGAGGACGCTTTCGACGCGCCGCCGGACGTCGCCGCTGCTCGTGTCGGCGGTCGCGTAGAGCGGGCAGTTGGGCCCGCCGAGGAAACAGTACTCGTAGAAGCTCTCCATGGTTTTTTCCGTGTCTTGGAGGTTGGTGAGCCAGCCGGCGCGGGCGAAGTCGTCGACGTCCGCAACGCCGTCGAGCAGCATGCGCCCAACGCGCGAGGGGTATAGCGTGGCGAAAAATTGCCCCAGAATCGTGCCGTAGCTGAAACCCCAGTACTGCAGTTTTGGCTTCGGATCTTTAGTCGGTGGCGGTGTTAGAGGTGCTTGTCCACGACGTCTGAGCTCGCCGTGGAGCTTTGTGCGCTCGGCGTGCGAGTGCTCCTCGAGTGCCTCCACGATGCGCAACATGTCCGTTGCGACGCTCGGCGTGGACATGTAATGGGCTATATGCCCCTCATCATCGCCAGCTGCCTTTCCGCATAACTTCCCAAGCGACTCCGCCGCCGCCCAATACATCCTCCTCGCCCTTTCCCCCGTATCTAGGTTACCGGCCGCCGCAACCTTGAGCTCCCATACCCCTCTCTCAAAATCGTCACCGAAACACTCATTCACGGGCGTGGAGCGGTGCATACCACGTGGATCAAAACTCAAGAGGTCGAATTTCTTCCCGCTCTCCCATGGGGAATCGAGGATGGAGCGGAGGCGTTTGGCGTTTTTGCGGAGGAAGTCGACACCAGAACCGCCTGGGCCACCCGGATTGAAGAGAATAGTGCCGCCATGAGTATCAGACAATGGAGAGACGGTAGTTGGGGATTTGATGATGGCGAGGGTAATTGGGGGGTATTTCGGGGAAGATGGGTTGGGATCCAGGTAGTCGAGTGGGAGGAGGAGGCGGGCGCACTGGTACTGGGAGGAGTAGCATGGCGAGTAGGTTAGCGAGGTGCTGGGTGTGATGGATGTCCAGTTGAAATCTCCGGTGGGGGACAAAGAGGCGGGTTTGTTGGATCCAGTAACGTTAGTGGTAAGGGGAGAAGAGGATGTGAGAGGAAGGATGAACGAAAAATATTCTTGAAGAGCAGAGAAAAGCATATCTTGAGGGCTATGAAATAGAATCGAGGGGTTTGAGATAAAACAATGTTCTCCCCAACAACTTGCTGGAACGCAAGAAATGCTTCGCTGTCGCTAGATATTGGGTGTTAAAAGCAAAATCATTTCCACCCTCAAAGCTCAGACAAAATTCAAAACAAGCAGACTTCCAACCCATAGAAAGATTTTAGTAATGCAGATGTTGTAGGTTGAAGGAGAAAGCTCTCGGCAGCCTTCCGCCCCAGTACGTCGTTACACTGACGATCCATGCCGTCTTTAGCACATCATACAAGACCGTCCTTCCCAAACTAGCATAGCTGATGGGGGAGTCCGTCAAAGCACCAACGCAAGGCAAGTACCTCGATGTGGGCGTGGTGGCATGGCGGGTCTGTCGACTTTGCTTCATTGGCGATACAATAAATTTATATTTATTGTTGGAAATAGAATTATATTCTTTGAAGACGGGAAAGGTCTTGTAATATGATTAAAAGGCTTACACTCGACCCTCAAGGCTTGCAATCCCAACAAAAAGATACACGCTATGCCACCAAATAGATTGAGCTCCCAAAACCCAAGGCCCAGACTGGCTATGCAACAGGGGTATAATGGACATGAACAGTCTCCCAGAGATGTAGACAGAAAAACGCAAAGAGATGATGCAGCCCCATGGAAGTAATGCCCCAAGAATTGGATTCCCAGCCGAATATCCAATCTCCGTGACTCCATGCAGCCCAAGAACAGCAAAAGTAACAACCGGTTCCCCAAAGGCCGCTGACGATGAAAGCACGGTCTCAACGATCCTGCGCCGCTTCTCTTCCCGTCGTCCCATCCCCGCTCTTCCTTTCGTCTTCCCCTCTGGACCCAGGCGGACTGACAACCCTAACCTTCGGATCCGGAATTTGCACATCCAAACACGTATAACCCGTCCTCCTCAACGGTATAACTTTGACTCCCTCGTGACTCCCAATATCCCGGTTCCACCGCTCAAGCCACCCCTCCAGATTCCTCAATTTCTTCTTCACAGCCAGCGCACTCCCGCCAAGATCATCCCACAACCAACCAGTTAGCAAACCAAGAAGACCATCGACCCAATTTCTTGCGGAGAAGGGGTCGAAGGCGTCAATTAGGGTGCTATTGACTTTTTGGATGATTGTGCGGAATTCTTGTTCCGGCATGAGAGGGTCAAGGATTTCGGGGTAAAGGTTTGAGAAGGTAGGCGCGAGGTCACCTTTCACCATCCAGTCTCGTCGTATTCGTATTATTCTAGTATCAGCATATTCAGGAGAATTGAGAGGGACGTGCGGGTTAAGGTGCGGGTAGCAGGGGTGTGAGGGACCCCAGGTCAGTTCTTCTTCGACCGAATCTCCATCGTTGTCTTGGTCGTTGGTTGGAGCATGGTGGGACAGGGCCGCAGAACGGAGAGAGGCTCGTGAAGCTGTGCGACGGGCAGGCTGTGTAGGTTCATCGTGAGGTGAGCGGCCGTAGTTCTGGCCCGCGAGGATGGATTGGCTTTGGGTAGCTGGATTGGTCTTTTGAGCTTCGAGATCTTGTGAGGTATTGTATCTTGATGCAGGCGAGGTTGAAGGAATGTGCGCGGCTTCCGGAGCTTCAAGACCTTGTTCTGTCTGAGCCTTTTCTTCAGCCGAGGGATCCATCTGCGATGGTCCTGCTGTCGCCGAGCCAGTCCAGCTTCTCCTTTGGGACCTCGGAAGTGCGATACTGGATCTGTTACTTTCAGTTCCTTCGTGAGGAGAATGTTCGACTATAGGACTGGTCGGAGAATGTTGTCGTGACCTGCGAGACTCGGGAAGCGTAAGGAGCGGTGAGTCTGTATCTCGATGAGATGGGGATCGGGCGAGATGGGATGGTTGAGGTATTGCGACCGGGGTTGGACGTGGAGTCTGGTTGATCGGGTTCAATAGGGTCGAAGGGGTAGGGCGAAGTTGAGCGACACGCTGATGGGGTTGAGGGAAAGGAAATATTGAAGCTAGAAACGACTGTCGTTTCCGAGCTGGTGGCGATGGTTCCCAGATTGGGAGAGCTGTCGCTGGTGGCTCTGGGTCTCGGGTGAAGTATTCGTGGGGGTAGTGCGCCCGAGCGGCTTCCAAGTCGACGTCTTCGGGTCGCTGTGGTTGTTTTTCAGCCGCGCGCGGTGATAGTACTGGGGATTTGCGCGCCGATGAGGACGCCGTGCTGTGGGCGCAGGATGGATATGCGAGTGCAGAGAGGTTGGAGGAGCGGTGATTGGTGGTTGTCTGCAAAGGGGGTTCGGAGCAGCCCTGAGCGGCAAGTTTGGCGAGTTGGCGGCTAGTCTGATGAGGAAGGTTTGCATCGTTGCCGACTCTACAAATCTCTCTCGTGAACAACAACGAACACCCACGACCACCACGCTGCCATGATCTCAATAGTGATGACAACAGAAGACGAACGGGTCCTCTGAGGCTTAAGTCTGTCAGTGCCAGCGAGTGGAATGAAACGGTGGGGGGCGCGCCGACCCAGGAAAAGTCAGGAACAGACGAAAGGCTACTCGTCGATCAGGCTCGAGATCAGGATGTGGTTAGACCTGGGGAAATTCGGCGACGGAAGCTATTGTCGGTTCATCACATCTATTATAATTGGATCGCCGTCGCTCCTCAACCTTATCCTCATGGGCTGTTCCGCCCCAGATCTTCTAAAGTGGGATTTAATGAAGGGGCAAGCCATAGGGGGGTCGCACACGAGACAGGATTTCTTCTTTGGGCCGTGATCACCCGGCTGCGGAGCTGATTCGAACACGGTGGTAGCAGTGATCAGCCTCCAGAGATCACAGTCGTGGAAATCACATTGGGTTGATTAGATTGACAGCATTGACTTGTAAACATATGGCCTAGTCTGGAAAATCACCAGTCGCGCGCACGGGGCAGATAGCATCTCGAAATTATCGTCAGGCATCAACGCATCGGGCAATGTCCAGGATGCTGAACATCAGCCGAGAAGGAGCGCTCGATGCAAGGCTCTCACAGACCCGCCTTGACTCATGGCAGAAGCAATGCCGCCCGTCTTTGTAAGCAGTATGAAGGGGGGCCGTGATGGGAAGACTCCGATAAATTACTCCGCCGTACGTGGCACACGTTCCGTTTGAGCTGTGGTGAAGAACAAGTCCTCATTCTAAGGAAATTTCACCAGGTATGGATAGAATTCAAATAGCCTCGGATCGAGAAAAAGTCAGAATCCGATAGAAGCATATAATATCAGCACCTTATAGCATCACCGTGGCAGTCTTTCTGATCCGCTTCCAGAAGTACGCCGTTGCCGGGGAAGGGGGGGAAGGGGGGAAAAGGGAGGCTGCCAAGCATCGACCGCGCATTGATGGCGGGCCCGGACCCAAGGTACCGGAATGAATGTATCCACCACGAGGCTCATGGCGTCTGCAAAAGGAGTCGATGTGGACCGCCGTTGATGATTCAATTTGGACAGATTTCATGCTGATTTCTTTTCTAGAATCTCATAGCGATGTCGAAAATGTTCAGAGAGGAAATATAAATTTTGTCTAGGGTTATATAAAGCATCGTCTATTTTCGCTTCCTTCGTCATCTACCAGCCGTAGAAGTCGACCTTTGTTCCACCTGTTCTTCTTTCTGTGTGTGTATCTGACGTACCTTCAGTACACACCACCTTTCTCTAACCTTGTTCTCTTTTCCCGACATTCCCATCGCCTCCTTCGTCCAGACTCCCTGATGTAAAGTGTAACTTGCATGCTCGCAGGGAAGACGTGATCGCGAACAAAAATCGCAGAGACGGTCTCCGAGAACATGTCTGAAGTCACAAAGTTACAAATGATATTCACAATCCTCTTCTATTCCGTATCCTCACTCGATGATCTCGTAGTTGCTCGGACCAGCCCCATATCCTCCATCAACACCCCCACGCGGTATACCATCAGCACCTGAGTCCAATATCCATTTCTTCTCATTTTCGTGGACCATCACCTCCTCGTTTTTACTCCTTGGGGGCCTCAGTGTCTTTCGAACCAAAACTCCTTGCCTCCAGTCCTTCCAGAATCCCTCCATCGCCACCCAGTACACACCGATGCCGTTAAAGCTGCCGCGCTTCGTCCCCGCCGGCAAAGTCTGCCCTTCCAGTAGAGGCACCCATCGGCCCTTGATCTGGAGATACCTGTGGAGATTTTGATGAGCGGGAACATTGAAATGCACGGGTGGCTTAATTCTCACCATCCTAGTGCCAGAATAGCATGTGAGTCTGCATTGAGGATGGCTTTCACCACTGAGAGCGTAATGCATTTGTGCCAGCCATAGGCGTTGTCGATAATGTCGTTGTGAACCACGTGTGCAAACTACGATTCATCAATACAATGGTTGAGAAGCTTTTCCTTTTTGCTCACCTCGTGGAACAAGGTCTGCTCTGGTGGGGCACTGTTCCAAGGCAGTTTTTCTTAGTAATGTATCATCTGTAGGTGGGTAAATGGCAAAATAGTATAAATATGTGCCTGACAGGTTGCAGCAGCTAAAAGAACTTTTGGGTGTGGGGGATTGTTGTACTTTGGAACATATTCGAGAATGGTGACACTTACATTAATGTCAGATAATTATGGAATTGGTAGGGACTGAGACCACTGTCAATAATCTGTTGAATCGGTCGAGGATCTTTCATATGGTCTTCTATTTCGTTGAATGTTTTCCAGAATACTTCGCACAACGTTACTCGATACCAGACGTCGTCTTCCGTCGATTCTGCTTCCAAATAGTCCTCAGCCGCAACCATTACACGAGCTAAAGTGCCCGTTATCCCCCCTGTGGCAAGGTCTCTGCAGATGGTCTCAGGATTCCTCTTCTTCGGACGGAGCCAGACAAGCTGCTCAGTCCCTGTAGTTTTGGTGTATTTCCAGGTCGTGTCAACGAGTATCGGCCTTCCCGATTTATTTACGGGGTTCTTCTCGCTTAGATACTTGATCCTATCGTCTCCGCAAAAGATCTGGATTTTCTTGCCGGTTACGTCGAACAATTCACCGCGAGTTATACTTCTGATGCGTTGGAAGATCGCTGTTCAATATTCTATCGTTAATTAAAGATTCGGCTCGGCCTCGTAAGATTTACCTCGAACTCTTAGTAATGCCCCGCTCGTATAGTTCTCCTTGTCGTCGGAAAAAAGCATGACGAATAGTTTCATCTTTTCACTCGAACGCTCATCCATAATGTCAAGACCAACTATCGGGATGAAGTCAGTAAAGTGCTTCTGCGGAGTTTTCAAGAGGGCTTGCACATTTTGCCATTTTTTCGGTGGTCAAGATGAACTGGAAAAGTTTCTTGCTCCTGTCCAAACCGCAAGACTGTGTATTGATCATCGCTGCAACTTTCGCGGGGTCCAGCGCATCATCATCCTCATCGGAGCTCGAGTCCTCTGAATCCGAGCTATCTTCGGCAAAGACGACTTGAATGAATAAGAAAAGGAAGATAAAGAAAATGAGACGTGCCATGAGTGGATATAAACAGCTGAATCGAGAATGAGCGAAAGAAAGGAAAAGTGTCCATAGGAGAAAGGATTGCTCGATGAGCTACTCTGGAAAGGCACAACATCCTATTTCCCTGCTTCATTTTGCCAGTGAGCACTGAGCAGCATATTTCCCTCTCTCTCAGGCACGTTGTGATACAACAAGTATTGGGAGGAAATACATGATTAAAGTTGTTGGCCGTAGAAGCTGCCTGTTGGATTTGAGGATAGTAAACTGTGCGACGGCTGAGGTAGCTGTGGCTGGAACAGCCATAAATGTTCTCTTTCAAGCCTAAGCCAGCTCGAGTGGTACAGATTTAGATCGTGCGACACGGGAATTTGACTACTTTCAAAGTGATAAAAGTATCAAACAAAAAGCTACGTAGGTTGGAGAGGTGAGTGTCGTGTTGTGGCTCTTTAGCGTCTCTGAGGCAGGCGTCAGTGAGGAGTGGAGCCCCAGTTAGGGGCGCTGGCTTCCCTTTAGACCTTACGTGGCGCCTGTAATAATTAGCAGCATGAGCCACCATTTCCCATATTTAGGTAGCTTGACACTTTAGACCCTTCTAAATAGCCATACCCAACTCTTTTGCTTTTTCCCATGAGTCCTTCACTTCTGTGAACGTTTCGCCATACTCAGGCAGGACCGGCAACCGCTAGATGACCAAAGTCACTTGCAGTCACCTAACCTACTGGAATTCACCAATGCGGCTCCGGTCGCTACACCTCTTGCTTCTTCCACCTCCCAGCTAAGTCATCTTTTTCTCAACCCCGTGCATTTCCCCTGTGACCAAGATGCTCTCCCACCTAGCAGCCCTCTTCCCCATCCTCATACCCCTAATCTCCTCAACTCCCACAAGTCCTACATCTACAGACACTCTGCAAGCCTCTCTCCACATCCCAGCCAGCCTCCTCCCCTCCTCCCCAGTAAATCCAGGCACCGCAAGCACGCTGAACGGCGACCCAGTGGACGCAGGCCAGGACAGTATCGACCAGGTGGTGAACACGATGATCTGGCTGATCGACCAGCAGCCGTTCGACGTGGTCCCGTCGGAAATTGACGATGACAGTGTAGGAAGCGACTTGATCCTTCCAGGGAAGTCAGTGAGTTCACGGCCATCTAGAGTCCTTTCAGCGACTTCCACGACGGCGAGTGTCATTACGAGTACAGCTGCGTCGGCTCTGACAGCTTCGAAGGCGGCTACGATTCCGCTGGGTACGCTTGATTGCGATGATTCTTGATTGCAAGCTTTGACTTTTCCGTCCTAATGCAGTGATTGATATTGGCGTTAGAATAAATGTAATGTAGGCTCTGTACAAAATCTATATCAAGCCCCCCGTCTATCTCCGCTTCTGCGCCTTGCCAACATCCTCCCTCCCAGTAGCCGCGACACTCGAAACTTCTCCGTCTACGTCGGAGGGGCCTTCAATCTTCTTCGTGTCGCTTTTGCCCTCATCCTCGTCGTCACTTTCTCCTCCCTGCCCAAACTCGTTCACCCGTGTATAGTCAACTTTGTACTTGTAACTTTGATAGAGCCAGATAAAGAAAATGACATCATCTCTAAGCGTGGCTAACCGATGCAATGTCGGCATCCGGATAGTGAAGGCAAAAAGATCATCGATAAAGGTGTTCAAGAATTTGTATGTCATGGCCTTGCCAGGCATGTGCGCCACCGACTTGAGACGGTAGTTGATGTACAAGCTCGGAACCATCATCAAGAATCCATAAGCGTAGACGCTACCGACCAGTGTCTCAATGATGTAGGAATACCATGATTTATGTGTCTCATACACAAGTGAATAGATCGCATAGCCGACGAGAAGCGGCACGGCAACGATGTAAAGATATTTGAAAGCAATCCTATCGTATTCTTGGGTCTTCTTCTCGGTATCGGAGAGCTTGTGCTTGTCTTCAAAGACCACCAGGTAGGGGAGAAACGAGAGCCAATGATCTGGTGGAGTCGGACGGACCCGGACATCAACGGATTTAGTGATTTTCCAGGCTTCAAGAACAATGCCGAAGCCCTGACCGGCGAGAATCATCCATGACGTGTTTTCGTTGTTGTCCATGAGGTAGAGGAAGATGATGGTTTGCATGATGACGTTGGCTAGGATCGTCCGCACCGACGTGCCAACATTGTCCTTCTTCTTGCGCCAATGGGACTAGCAAGTATTAGAACAAGGAGCTGTTTAAGGGTACAGATGTAACTTACAATGTCATTCTTGAAAGCCAGTCCTTCGAAGATCATGTGCAAAACACTGACGATACCCGTTGTGGCAAGGAGATACGAATTCGTATCGAGCAGAATTTCTTTTATGAGTTCAAACTCACTCCCATCTCCTCCACCAGGACCAGGCACACCATTAGCTGCAGCTCTTGCGTTTTGCTTCATACCTTCATCCATGCTTGCTAGCAAACCGTACTTCCAGTGCGCCTGGTTGTTAAGTGAGATACGGATTGGAAGCGTCTTCACCGTATCATTGATCTCCGTCATGTGGCTCCTCAGCTGCCAGAATGTGTTCAAATAGAAGATGGGATAGTACCATCCATTCTGGCCTGATGCGTCTCGAGAGCCAGTGCTCTCTAGCTGTATGTTCTGACGCAGGGCCGGATGCATTTTCACGAAGTTTTGTACCCCTCCGTCCGGAATAACAGAGAGAGTAAAGTTCGGATGGTAATAGGAGGCGACTTGCGGGCCTTGAGGCTCTGACTCTGCTTCCTCGCCCTCCCCGCTTTCTTCCGGTTTTTCTAGCAAGTTCTTAAGCTTCTTTTGTTTTTTCTTAGGCCAGTAATTGGTAAGCGGGCGGAAGAAGTGAGTAGCCTTCGTGACGTCGTAATTTCTGACAGTCGGGTCTAACTGGTATCCAGAAAGCGCAACGAAGAAATGCGCCCACAACGTGGCGTTGTCCTGTACTTGTTGCGGCACATTAAAGGAGGTAACTACCTCACGCTGGTCTTTGTAATCTCCGATTTTGAAACCCTTCTCCTCTAAAACGAGCATCTCATTTGGTATTGTACTCAAAGAAGGTGTCGCAACCGACTCCGAGACATAGATGCTGACGTCCACCGAGCTGTCCGCCGGCCAGATGGGAGCAACCAGATGTGGGATATTACTGTAATTCGCGATTGAGGTTACGTCGGGCCGGTCGTTGAAGTTTGGTATCGCTGAAGAACCTGTACCGCTAGCGCCCCCGCCATCTTTTGCTTTGTTGCCAAAGAATTGATTTACGAGATATTGGGACAGGATAAAGAAGCCGATGCCTTGGACGACTGATTTGATGAGCTGCTAACTGTTAGATCGTCTTGAATGTAAAAGGATCGAGTAGGTTTCGTACACTGCCACCGTCATCCTGACCTTGACCACCACGGCGGGCAGGTGCTTGTTGTGACATCTCACAGGCGGGTGATCTTGAATCAAGACGCAGAGTGGTGATGATGCGCGGAGAACTTTTATCTAAGCTCCGAACTTTCTGACTGCCAAGGCTTCCCTGCATGGACCAACGACCAACGTGTTTTACTGGTTGGCGGAGAATGATCGCTAGGAAGTAGACTTACAGTTAGAAGTTTAAAGAGTATTTTTTTCCATAGATTTACAGTAAGAGTTCGCTAAGGTAAATGAATGTGAATTCGAAAACTACTAGTACTCCTAGACTAAAATTATCCTAGCATCTTCCGGACCTCTCAAGCCTCCTTCAGTCGTGGGAAGAGCTTCAACGCGGCTTCGTGATCGATATCCTTTCTTTTGACATCGTCCATTGGAAACTCGTTAAGCATCTTCGTGCAGTCTAGAATCCCGTCCCGTGGAGCATTGGGAAAATCAGTCCCGTACAAGATGTGGCCTGGTGGAAGGAATTCAAACAAAAGATTCAAAGTCAAAGGATTAGATGAAAGCGCCGTGTCATAGTAGAACCTTCGAGCCTCTTCCAAAATATCATTGCCTGGCTTACCCGCGGCGAACGGAGTGTACGGCAGCATCGTCGCGACCCGGTAAATCAAATACGGCAACGTACCCCCAGCGTGCGAAAGTATGATTTTGCAGTCAGGAACGCTTGCCATCGTGCCAGATATGATCATGTCTATGGCAGTGCGACCCGTCTCATGGGGGTAATCAAACATAGGCTGAGGCAGGTGGCTGTCCACAAGATGGGTGTCAACTGGATGAGTCGGATGAATAAACACCACCGCTTTGCGGCGATTCAATTCGTTCCATATAGGGAGGAGGTCTGGATGTCCCAGGTAATGGTTGTCTTCGCCGTAGCGCGACATCAAGACGACGCCGTCGGCTCTCAATTTATCGAAGCCATAAGCGATCTCATCCAAGCAGGCTTGGGTATCCAGAAGGTCTGGTACCGACAGGAAGAATCCGTAGTCTGAAGGTCTTTCGTCACGAAGAGCCGCACAGGTCTCGTTGCACGACCGTGCAAGCGCAGCGGCCGCTTTTGAATCCTTTTCGATAGCGGGACCTGGCGCGGTGACAGACAGAATGGCGGTCTTGACACCGTTGTCCTTGCAGGTTTGCTGGTCACTCTCCACAGTCCATGGAGGAACATACCAGCCGCTAGGGTCCCCTCCTGTACGCTTTATTGCTGCTGACGTTAGAATGATTTTCAACAATCACAGTAGGTGACGTTACCTTGAGCGTAAACCTCAGGGTAGATATGGTGATGGACATCTATCTTCGACATGATTGCAGGTAGTAGCAGTTAGATGGTATTGATATTGAGAAACTTGGCTTTGATTTACAGTCACCTTTATTCTGAAATGGTGATTGCGAGCTACGGAGTCGAGGCATCCCCCAACCTTTATATCTCTCTTCGAAAGACTAGCCAGTAGTCGCATTCATCATAACATGACGGGGTAAGATCACCTCAATGCTTCAGGGTAACGAGGCATACCCGTGATGTACAGCTCACTTGAACATTGGTGACCCGAGCCGGCGCCGATTGACCCTATCCGGCTTTTCAGATCCGGCCGGCTGGATCTCAAGACCGGCTGATTAATACTTTTAAGCTTTCCCAAGGTATTCGTAATTCAGATAAGGTGATAGAAGTTGGTGCTGATTTGATAGCCCCGGGGTCCCTGCATTCGGAGCGATTGGAACGATTCAACCGACAAGCTACGCTGAAGAGCGCTGCATCGGGTGAAAATCGTCGCCTAATCTTCATTAAGTATCTTTTCAGACAAGCTAGAGGTTATTGAGTGAACAAATACAGGGAATGGTGAAAAGAGCATCATGGGCGGAGATGCGTTTCCTCAATGGAGGCAGCGCGAGATGGATAGGGCTGGCCGTCCCGCCCCGAAGCAGGGTATCAATCATTAGCCGGACGGGCGCCAGTGCTAACAATTGAGTGCGCCACGGCTTCTGACACCCTCCCTCGCTCCTGGTCCCAGTGGGCGATCGGAGCGGCGAGACCCCGACGAACGTTGAAACGCTTTCATTGCCCCGATTCAGAAAGTGCATCTCGCTCTCGCGTTGCCCCAATTGAGGAAATGCATGCCGCGGGTGCAAAGGACCCTTCGCAGAGTCTTTTCACAGAGCCGCATTCTATCATATTGGGCATCTGGTTCTCTGAAAGCTTGGCAATTCGATGACAAAATGCAGGCCTCACCTACCTACGCGTTAAGCGACGCTGAATTCTTGCTCGTCACGACAGATTCTGCAGGCACACCTCGAGCATCCAAGGAGCACGAACCCATGTTTTCACAGATAATAGTTCGGTATTTTTTGGCTATGATCGGTGAAACAAGAAGTACAACCTTGGAAAATATGTGTATATCAACCCTGTCGCAAGAAACCATGCAGCCCACCACTCAATCTTCACGTCTGACGCCGTTGGAAGAACGCTGACACTCTTCCCTCTCCATTGATCGCCTTCTGCATCCGCAATTTCCACCATCCCAGCGGCCAAATCCAGGAAGCTGAGGAAAGTCTGCTGTCTATCAAGACTTAGTTCGTGGCCCTTTTGCTCGTCGTGTACAAGTCCGCCCGGTTTGACGAACGTGCAATCGATCCAGTCCGAATTCGAGCGGAGGAATTTCTCGGCCTTTTCAAGGTCCGTGTATACCCAGTGAGCGCCGCCATGAAGGAATGCTTGGATTGGGCCGGGCAGATTGCGGCTCAAATGCTTGTCGGTGCTCGCTGAGCTGAGTACTATGAGACGCGGTAATGTCGTCCCTGGAGCAGTAGTGCGGATCTCCTCGAGCGCTGAAACAACAGCAGACGCCGAATCCTGCGCGATTTGGCAATAAGGGACATTATCACTTAATGCAACTGTCAGGAAAATGGCCTTAGTTGCCTGGATGCATTGGATCAAAGTTTCATGATCCGATATGCTACCCTCGAAAATGCGGAGTTGGGATGATTTGACAAGATCTGGGCTTTGTTTCTCCAGCTTCGCTCGTGACCGAACTAGGGCATGTATCTTCTTCTCAGGGTGTTTTGCAAGAATCTTCAGCACACTCTGACCAGTATTTCCAGTTGCGCCAAGCACTGCATAACTTTCGTTCATGGTCGCTAACACCACGGCGCCCTCTTAGGCGTAGACTTCGTGATCAATCTCCCTTTTACGGTAAGACAACCTAACGAAGAATAGAGAGCAGAGATTAACAGTTACTGAAAGAGATTGCGACTCGAGTAGGTAGCAGAGGCCGACGCTGGCATCTCTAATAGATTTCTCAAAGTCATGCCGTCATAGAAGATCCGGGCCAAAATGCAGGTTGTTCAGGTCAGACCCCGAAGTCTTGGGGCTTAGTTGCCATCGCGAACATTGCTCTTTTACACAGTCGTCCGGTAATTACGTGCAATCTTGGATCGATTTTGAAATTTGGATCAAGTACGATTGTCACGAGCTCGTGTCTTGAGCGTTTTCCTCCAGCTTATAATTTAGAAAAAAGTACTGCAAAGGGTCCATTGAGCACTTCCGATACGATATTCATCACATGTCAAAATGTCATCCCTTATGAACGACCTCGCATGCAACCATACTCTAATCAAAGCTCTCCAAATAGCCAACATAACGGCGCTAACCTTCAGTTCTGGCCTTTCCTTCTCCCTCTCCGCTTGGATCATTCCCATCCTCCGCGCATCCCGCTCCCCACAAACAACAACCAAACAATTCAACCTCATGATATCCAAAGGACTCACTTACCTCCTGCCTAGCAGCAGAATTCTGGCTGTGTCTCTTGTGACAACTGCTTTTCTGATATCTCAGAATCCAGATCCGGAAATAGCAGCAAAATGGCGTCACTGGGCGACAGCTATCATGGTTCTAGTCCCTGTGGCGCCGTACGAGACTCTGACGATCTTTCCGATAAACGATAGGATTGCTGAGATGGGTGAGAGGATGGAGAAGAATGGATGCGACGAGTTGTCCAAAGCGGAAAATGAGGAGCTGAAGCGGCTCCTGAACGCATGGCAAAAGAGGAATATCGGGCGGATCCTTATACCCCTCACTGCGTCTTTGATTGGGTTGTGGAGTGTGGCATTCTTGGGAAGGCAAGACGTTTAAGTAAGCCCAGGAAGAACTTGGCGGCTCTAAGATCTTTGGGAAAAGATCCCTTTGGGGGTAAGGTGAGCGGCTGTCACCTTTTGACAATTCACAATCTCGTTCTCGACATAGAAGCTGCGTAAGACACCGGATTGGTCTCCATAGTTTGGAGCATAGGTCGAGTGTTTGTTGGGTAATCTTGATATCTAGATCTATGGTTGTGTTTCTGTTAATCTCTGGCTCTGGGTCGGCAAAAGTTCGATCACAGCTCCAGCCTATATTGCAGATCATGCAGTAATTGCGGTGCATCAGATTAAAACCATTCGTGCTAGTTCATAGAGTTTCGTTTGTCCATCGAGGTACTGACTAATTTGTCGCGTAGTAGACTACTCACCGGAGCTGGATTGAAGGACATACAATTTGATCATTATGTAGGCCTGAAAGATCCAACTGCTCAAGGATGCAAGCTCCTGCAAGTTGAGAGTTTTTGCGAGAGTCTTCTCTATCTTGATACCAATGCTAGAGTTTTTCGGTCCTCGGATCGGGGATACGGCGCTCGGATGCGGGCATTAACTTTTTTCGCCTCCAGAAATCCTCCCGGAAACATTTCCGCATACTTTTGTCATCGAGTTTTCGTCAGGTTCATCTAGACTCAATCCATCCTGACTAACAAGATGTTGCTGAAGTAGGTTAAGTGGCTAAGTATATACTCCTTTTTGTTTCTCTTCAATCTGTTCCATAGACGAGCTCACTATATAAGTTTCCCCCTTTTAGACATTTCTTTTCTATTTTCCCTTCAATTTGTTTCGCAAGATTTTTTGGATAATGATTGAAGACATAGAAAAAGAGACCGCCGGAACTTCATCAAGCTCGACTCCCAATCACACAGACCCTAAAGGCGAAGATCTTGAGCATAATGACCGCTCAGCACCTTCAGGTGCGACAGCAGACAATGAGAAGGAGGACGAGCATACTTCTTCGCTGGCAACCCCTCAATTATCGAGACAAATATCTCGTCAACCCTCAGCAACGCAGAACCCTTCTTTCTCCATTCTTCACGAAGTCCTTTTTATCGTCATAATCTGCTTGGCGCAGCTTCTTACTCAAGCATCATTGTCTTTGACTGTCGTACCTTTCCAATACATCGATGACAGCTTTGGCATCACGGACCCTGCTACGAGCAGCTGGAACACTGCAGCATTCTCACTCACAGTTGGCACATTCATTCTAGTCAGCGGTCGTTTCGGCGATTTGTTTGGACACAAGAGAATGTTCGTCATTGGATGGCTCTGGTTTGCATTGTGGTCACTCTTAGCCGGTTTCGCCGTGTATTCGAATCAACGGTTTTTTGCCTGCTGCCGCGCTTTTCAAGGCATCGGGCCCTCAATCATATTACCCAATGGTATTGCAATACTAGGACGTACCTATCCTCCCGGCAAGCGAAAAAATCTGGCCATGTCCCTCTTCGGCGCTACAGCCCCTAACGGCTTTGTCGTTGGCGCAATCTTTACAGGCATCTTTACCGAGCTCGCCTGGTGGCCCTGGTCCTTCTGGACCCTGTCCATCGCTTGTCTAACCTGTGCTGCGATCTCCCTCTTCATTATCCCACCAATGCCCGTCGCGGGCCCAGCTTCCGCATCCGTTCTCTCTGAACTCGACCCCCTCGGCACTCTCACCGGCATCGTCGGCCTAGTCCTCATAAACTTCGCCTGGAACCAGGGCCCTGTCGTCGGCTGGCCAACACCATATGTCTACATCCTCCTCATTGTTGGTTTCCTCTTCATAGCAGCATTCTTCTACACCGAATCCCGCATAGCCGCACATCCGCTCCTCCCCACCGAATTCCTCCCCCAGCTTACACTATTTGTCTTTGCCTGCGTCGCGGCTGGCTGGTCCTCTTTTGGCATCTGGGTCTACTACCAATGGCAGTTCTGGACCAACCTCCGTCACCAACGCCTCCTCACGTCCGCCGCGCAGAACGTCCCGTCCGGCATATCCGGATTCTGCGCCGCAGTCACAACGGGCTACATGCTCTCCAAAGGCGTGCCACCAGGCATAGTCATGTTCTTCGCTCTCCTCGCATTCACCGTGGGCAACATCCTGTACGCGACGGCACCAGTGGACCAGACGTACTGGGCTCAAAGTTTTGTCGCTCAAATTGTGACCCCGTGGGGCATGGATCTAAGTTTTCCCGCTGCGGTGATTATCCTGAGCGATAGTATGCCTCGGGAGCACCAGGGAGTGGCGGCGAGCCTTGTTAATACGGTTGTAAACTACAGCATCAGTATCGGGCTAGGCTTTGCGGGGACGGTGGAGGGGCAGGTGAATGATGGAGGGAGGGATGTGCTCAAGGGATATCGAGGCGCGTGGTATATGGGAATTGGGCTCGCAGGATTAGGAGTCGGGATTAGTCTTGTTATGACTTGGGTTAGTTGGCGGAAAGGCAAAGTCCAAGAAAAGGATGATGCTGTGCAAAAGGGTGTCGCAGAGGGCGGTGCATAATAGTCCAAGCACGTGAGCTGATTGCACGTCTGAAGTTTGTCCGTGTATGTATGTATTCACACCCGGCTCTTGCATAGATCAATTGGCACGCATGTAATAAGAAGCGTACATATAATAATCAGCACTAGATGTCAGAAGTCGTGGCGCATCTAATCACTAACTAGTGGGACGGGAGCTAGTGCTAACAATTTAGATGCCGCATGACTTCTGATACTCAATCTGGACTTCATCAGGCCTACGTACTTTCCAAATAGCAGTAAGTGTCTATAGAAATTCGGTTGTTAATCGCCTGTTGAAATTCCTCCATCAGATGAGTTCTCTCTACATCCTTCGGATGAACGTAAGTTTGAATAAAGGAATTCGTTTAGGCTTAACGTGCTTCAAGGTGGGATGAAGTGTGCCGGAAGATAGGATTACAGGAATCATCCTCCGTGGGAGCCGCTGATCCTGTCACTTCCCGCGTCCACGTCACACAAAGATGCAAGACAGGACATGAGTGATACGAGCATGGCGTGCCCCGCCAAGGAGGCTGAAAATAGCCGGTCTCCTATGTTTCCGGGTCTTATAAACCGCTGGACCACTCGACACAAGCACTTCATCCCGAAACGCGGTCCTACCGACAGTGAAGGAAGAGTGAAGATAAGTCGTCGAACCTTCCCTCTCAAAATTCAATTCATGCAGCCCCAACAAAGTGCGGCCTAAGCAAGTCATCAACTCACCATCGATCACACCATTTCCTACCTCCTGTCTTTCATTTTGAATCCAACTTGCCCAGATCAAAGTCAGACCATACTCTCCAACAGCTAGTTCTTTACTGAGGATGTCACTTTCAACGATGTCCGTGCTTCTCAAGCCGTTTATGGCCTGCGCGTCTCCCCGCCGCAAAGCTAGGGACGATGTGCAGGACATGGAGAAGAAGAAGCTGCTCGGCACAGAGCCTGCCTCTTACCTTGATGAGAAGACCGCCTTTTCGTCCTACGAGCAGCCTAAAGCCAATGTCGACGATGTCCCTCAAGTTAACTCCGCCACCAAGCAGCGTATTTCGAGCGGTGCCCATGACAACGGGGAGAGAGCACGGATTGATGACGATACTAAGATCAATTGCGGAGTTCATAACCGGGGTGACAACAAGGCGGGAAAAATTAGAGACAAGTCTTCGCCCAACTTGGTGATGGCCGGGAAAGACGAGCAGGTCGGCGACTCAACATGGCTTAGCCGCCACTCCGATAACATTGATTTTCTCGACGCCGGAGGGGATAATACAAGAAAAGGACTTGAGGTGGGAACCATCGATCATGGCCTTCCGATGACCAACGACGGCGAGCTGGACAACGTTGATAGCTACGCCCGGGCTGAATACCGGCCCAATGAGCTTACATTCGACAGCGCTTGCGAGAACGACAAATATTACGGGACTGATTATAGCATAATCAAGCTCGATGGACTGGACAAGGGTGCTGAGTATGCTCTCAAAGGAGAAATCGAATCGCTTTGGCGTCGCGACATCGATGGCCTCGAACACGTCCTCAACACCGATCGTCTTGCAGATCTCGAGCTTTTCGTCATGAAAGTCCTTCACTATGCCTTACGCCAGAATCACATCTTGATGACCGACGAGGAATATGGAATCGCCCACTGTACCCTGGAGAGACTCATAGTCGTAGAGCCAGGAAGCGCCTTGTTCGACAAACACATGGATGGAAATATCTCCACACTCAGCTGGTGGACTGAGGTTTGCGCCAAAGCTGTTCTGCACACGCTCGAGGTCATGCTCAAGACGGGCGTAAAGGTTGGAAAAGGGATGAAGGACGCATTCGAGCGCGCTACCGCTGAGGCGGTCGGGTTTGCCAAGGAACATCCGGTCTATTGCACCCTCATCGCGCTTGGGATCCTTGTCATCATGGCGCCGTGGGCCATCGAGGCTTTGGGGTTTGGGGAGTTGGGGCCGATTGAAGGTAGGTCTTCCCACGGAGTGGTGTCTTCATCACTCGTGAAGCTAACGCGGGGTGTTACTCTAGGATCCTTTGCTGCCGCGTGGCAATCCAGGTACGCCGGGTACGTGCCGTACGGCTCATGGTTTTCGTACTTTCAGCGTCTTGGCATGACGTGGAAGGTGGTCCTTTGAGGGAGCAGTGGAGTTCCCAGTGACGAAACATCAATCATCCATTGGAGACATCGACGGACGCTGTGGGTCGACGGAAGCAGCCTGGACACTTTCTGTGAAGGCGGAGGTGAATGATTTGGATGTTCCTAGTCTACAGGAGAAGGATGAAGGAGGATATCACATCCAAGGGCTGGATTAGTCCCCCGATCCGAACAATAACGAATGAATGATAATGCACTGCACAATGAAATCCATCCCCTTGTCTTCTTCATCGAATAAATATCCCAGACGAACGGGATCGTGTGCCGCACGCCCGAGCTATTCGTAGTTGTGCCCGCTCTCCCCTTTCTAAGCTCAACGCCCCATACTCGTCTCACTAGGTCAAGTACCTACCGACACCAAAGTCCTTCCCACCCCGTCATCTGCTAGACAGAGCAAGGCTACATCAAGCCTCGATGCACCCACCCTCTACACTCCATGCGTGTATGTATGCATATACCGCTCACATCGCCTTCTCGTTCTCACGACTCCCTTTAAGGTAGATGATGGCTTGGGGGACCGCTGCAGTCGGGATGGAACGAGATGGGAGGGGATAGAATGACTTGCTGGTGGGGGCTGATATAGATTGTACGGGGAGCGAGGGGAAGGGTTTGTGATGGGTTCGGGCTTAGTTGTGGGTTTAGGGGAGGATTGGGGTGTTTTTTGTGGAAGCGCTGAGGTCTTGAGTTGGGGCTGGCTTTACTGAGGATAAGCTGATGGACTTGGAGAGGTAAACGGGGTAAGGGAGACGAGAGATGGCTGTTCTCGAAATTATGGACCAGAGTGAGGACATCTACCTAGCATCCACGTTTAGCCATAAGTCTTTGCGGTTGGCTGTGCATTCATTCCGTGTCCATTCAGGGAATCATGGGAGTGAGAAAGGAAATAGAGAAACGAAAATGTATTCTAGTCTCTACTATTAAAAACTCTTACCATTATACCGTGGTGGCGATAGCGAGGACATCTATTTCATATCTATGCTGTGCCTTCAGCGAGGTGGTACGGTTTAGCATAGCGAGGTGTTAGGCACGGAGAGATGGGAAGGGGAGAGATGGAAAGGGGAAAGATGGGATGGGGAAAGAGGTGAGGTCTCTTAGATTAGATATGATAGTGTGGTCTGGATGGCTAGTTTTGGGAATTAAGGTACTTTTGCGGCTAGCTGTGGTTAGAGATATTTTCGCTATAGATTCATTAGGCGTTGAAATTGTTTGGTGCGAACGTGAAGTAGAGCGAGGATACCGACTTATTACCTGCGCCATGGTATGAATCTTGACAATTAATTTCGTATTCATTCTGGCTTGTTCAGGTAATAGTAGGATCAAGATTAGGATTTTAAGGGGTTTCGAAGGGCTCTCGGGGCAGATAGATATAATTTATTGACGCTAAACCAATCATTTATTGCCACAGCTTCAAATCCAGGTGATCGTACTGCGCTAATGAGGGCAAGGATATCCATTTTTTGTTTATGCTGTGCCATGGCAAGGAAGTACGAGTTGGTGGATAACAGCAGCACTCACTAGCCCTCTTAGTTCATTAAATGATACCTTTTGATCAAGTCGACACAGTGGAAGCGAGGGGAATCCAGTTGTAACTTTAATGGATTACACGTCCTCTATCTAATTTGGATTTGAAAGGATATGTTTATAGACAGCAGTTGGTAGAGGATAGAGATGATGTATAGAAAGCCTTTCACAATTTGCAATACAACGCAGGCGTAGAGGGTTTTGATGTGGCTTGAATAATTAGAAATGACCTCCGGAGACGTGTGCTAATCTCCAAGTGTCTGTGGTTAAGCACCAAATATATTGGTGGATCTTTAGACTAGGGTTATCGTGTCTAAGGGCCAGTTTGAGTCAAGAGGTTCAGGCACTTCGGCTATGCCAACTCGGCGAAAGGTATTTGGTGCTTCCTTCCCAATTGCCTTCTCGAGTATCAGTGCTATCGACGCGGGCTTGTTGCTTTTGCTCGGTCGTGAAGATAACTGAAGCATATAGAAAGACTTCCAATATTCGTCAAGGCAGTCTTTCGTCTCTGTTTGCCGGTCAAGGTGGAACACTAATTCGTCCGGAGCAGGGTCCAAATCAGAAGGCATCGACTCGAAATGAGACTTGTTGGGTTGCGTAAACTTGGTAAAGAAAGGTCTTGTATATCCCTTGAATTTAGAACAGTGTAGAATTGGGCCACGAATATGCATAAAGGCCGGAGGCTTCACACGGCCATAAGCATCTCCTTCAGCATCTGCTGGAGGGCATTCTAGTACTTCCACCTCATTTGAACAGTGTTTAGGCCAATCTTGCCAGAGCCCATTCCAGTCTTTCTCAAAGTCCAGTACGGCCCATGACCAGGACGGGGCGCGCCATTCAGCAGGCGCCTCGGCCGTTCCTCCTGTCATCCATGCCAGACCAACGGCGGCATCCTCCAGCCAGATTCCGGCTCTGTACGTGAACTTCAGCTGCTCATTGAACCAGCGTGCGAGTGCAGAGATTGCAGGTAGCTTGTCAGACGGTTGGGTAACTCGACGCGGAAGATAATCTTTCAACAGAAAATACCAAGCGTTAAGAAAACCATAAAAATCTTGTACGAGCAAGAAATTGTCAAGATATATAAAGGAAGTTTGTTCTGTGGGATAAATTGTGTAGCGAAAATTGCTTTCTGAAGCACATGCTTTTCTGCATTTCCAAAGCAACTGATCTGTCGTAAAGTGGATCGTTCGACGAGAGAGAAATGTTTCCCTAGAAACGTGGGATTGTCAACTTGGAAAACCAAGAGTCCCTTGTGAATAATAGCTTGGTTGTGGAAATCAAGGTTTCTTAGAGAAGCGATATCGAATACAGCCGCTAAAGATTGCTCTAAGTGCACTCCAAACACCTGCCCGCCTGTTATGCCACGAGGGTCAATTCTAGCCGTAGAATCAGGCTGCTCTCATCGCGGTCAAAGTAGGCTCACGTTTGGCGCCACCCATTCGCTGTATACTACACTGCGGGAAAAAAGTATCTTACTGTAAAGTCCATGCCCTAGACCTCAAAGGATTCTTCCCTTTCCGTGGGGATATGCTTGGCCACCAAACATCCACATAGATGGATGCTTGCTGATCCCTATAGTCGAATATTATGGGAAGAAGCTGCGGAGCACTGCAGAGATGACTGCGAGGGATATTGAGAAAGCCCTCTGCATCGCAACTAGCGGAATCTGCTGCAATGGTTAGAACAGCATTTTGGTAATATTCTGCCATCCTGCAGGACTCCCGCAACCAATCGTCACGGTCACCTTGGAGGATACAGAGAGAGTCGATCCAAAGATAACGTAAGCCGAGTTGCCTTGTAACGGATATAGCGTCTTGAAATGTGGTGGGGAGCTCTGTTAGATCTATCCCCGAAAGTCTCGAATTGAGATTGTGTCTCGTAGTTATAAAAGATTGTTCAGGACCCCAACAATGGCTCAAACAAACCCATTCGCCTTTGCGCTGCCGAGTCTCCACGAGTCGAAGAGTTTTCAACCAACGTGGACTTATGACATCAATTAGTCTTGTTGGCATCATGAAATCTGATGAAGTCGAGCAGCTCCAGCAGTGCTCCTGAACACACTTCGAAAACATGCTCTTAATGGTGCCAATCGACCTTGGGGTACTTGGAAGATCATCGACTTGTCTTTCCGCCAATCTGTCTCCCAAGAGCTCTTCAGAACCTGTATAGCTCAGTAATCCACTTTGTTAAGCGATTTCTGCGTTACCTGGTCCTGGCAAAATCCGGAGCCCATTGACCGCTTTGTCAAACTTTCCATTTGAAACAAGCAATACATCTACGCCACCGAGACATGTACGCTCATTATTCGCTTCACTTGGATAGACCCACACAGGGCTAAGAAGACACTGTGAGCTCATGAGCTCAGATTCTGGTATTAGAACACCCTTTGACTGTTTGCGAGTAAAGTCGCATGGCGACACAGGTATTCTTCGGTTGAGAGACTCCTTAATTCTTGAGCACAACTCGCATCCTATAGCAGCGCTCTCTATTAGATCTCCGAACTGATCATGATGGCCACAGTAAGCAAAGCTGTCATCCACTACCATCCTGAGCCAATTGATATTCGTGCAAATCTTACACAACATTTCGAATCGCAATGCCGCACTCCGCACGCCTTGAGGGATCGAAAATCGCTGAATAAGATCAGAAAATTAGTAGGAGAAAACAAAGAAAAGCTTCTGCGAGCTACGCGACCTTTTCGGTTTTCCGGTCATAAATTCCATGGGTTTTGGATTGGATCAACTACTCTGCATCTCGGTTTTCACATTGCAAATAGGGCAGGCACGGTCGCTTCTAGGCTATTTCGGAAAAAGGGATACGTTCATTCGTATAACCGATGGAGCGTTGCACAGCTTCTTGAAACAGCAATCATTACCCACGATTGAGAAACGACGGACAGGTTCCGAGCAGGCTACGGGCGCTTGTCCACGGCACAAGAACGGACGGCGATGATGCCCTTCACTGACAAGGTTTCGCTCAGGTCTGCTAAGGGAACTTCCAGGGAAGTAAAAACGTCACGGCCCCATGGCTGCCTCAACTTAGCCATCACACAGCATAAGTACTCTGTGAGAGCCAGATCCAGCCAATCCAACAAAAGGTCATCGTCGCGGAAAGTTCCATCAAACTGGAACGTGAAAAGCTGAGTGATTGAGGATAAATTTTTGACCAGCTCTTCATTTAATTGAGATAAATACTCGTCTGAGTTGTTGTTCTGGATGACTGATAGTACGCATTTCTCCGAGATTTTCCCGAGCGAGGTCAGTTACCTAGATAGTGACGGATGAAAATGAAAATCTTTAAGCGTCGTGATAGCATAGGTAGGTACCTATGACGATATAAACACTAACGCGATGAATCATCAATTTGAGATTCTCATTTTGATTTGACGTTTCGGACAGGGCAGTGCCGACAGCTTCGGCGGGGCATAGCTGTTCGGGTTTTATCGCCGGTATCTCGAAGAAGACTCGGGCTGCAATGGGGGCTCAAAATCTTTCGGCTCACACGCCGTTTTATGCTCTTCTGATTTCGGTGCAGCAAATATGGAAGCGAATCTCGCCTAGGTGAGCTCTAACAACAGAGCCGAGTGATGATGAGGTAAGACTTGCTTAGTCGGCTGACTATGCTGACATGTTGCTGAAATCTCACAGCCACGCCACTGGTATCCCGGGCAGACGAGTTAAACTTGGCATCAAAGCTTGTAGGGCTTTATATACCACTGACAGCTTAGTCTCTTCTTGGTTGACTTCATGCGAAGGCATGGGCCCTGATACTGAACCTCTATTTGAAATCGTTTGTCGGGGCAGTCAACTGGCTCTTTGTGGTCGCCACCGAGAACAGTTCCCTGCACCAGGTTATGTTAATTTTAAGGCCCAAGTGGCGCTGTTCAAATGTATTCTCTGGTTCTCAATCCCTATTTAACTGTAACAGCGCTTGTCAAAGACACCTTACTCTCGATATTCCTGTGTACAATACACTTTTTAGTCCCTCTTACACATCTTTAGGATCTCCTCATTTTTGTCTTTTTTTGTCACCGAAAATGGCGGCACCTTCGAAATCTGCTCCGGCGCCGGATTTCAAAACAATCATTCAATTTCACAAGGACGCTCAGGAGAAAAATAAGAAAATCAAATCAGAGGATATTACTAACCTAGCTCGGATCATGTCAAGTCCGCCTTTGAACGAGAAGTTCTATATCATAGGTGGCGCCGCTGTGCAACTGATGGGCTCGACCAGGATGACTCGAGTAAGCATAACATCTTGGTTCAATCCTACCCAAAACAGCTGCTGAAGTTCGTCAGGACATTGACATAATTTATGACACGCCCGCAGCCATGCAGCGCGTGCGCGACAAACTTGCGACCTTTCGTTCCGGTGATAGCGGCTTCGCTCTCATCAAAAATGGTAGCAAGGTCGCGTACTGGTACGACAAGCCCAAACCGTCCGTTGTCATCACGCTGGATCTGCACTACGCGACTGATCGCGTACCTCATTTTCCCATCATGCCAATCGCTGCTCTCCCCTTCCTTTTCAAAACACCAACTCTTCCGATCGCGCCTCCGTTGCTTAACCTCTGCTACAAACTTATTGCGTCAGTCGATCCGGATCGCGAAAAGAAGGCAACGGACGAAGAAGATATCAAGTTCCTCTTAGGTGCAAAAGACTTGCAATGGCCGCCTGCTTCGCCCGGGCAGCCCTGGTCGCCCGCGTGGACGAAAGATTTCTCTAAAGGGCCACAGGCGCCTATTGATGGAGGGAATCATGCAGGCATGGTGATTTGGACGAAGGCAAGGACAATCTGGAACGAGCAGTGGGCGACCAAGATGAAGGGATTCAATGCAACGGCAATTTTGCCACCGGTTGGAGGCCCAGCGCAACCTGCTGCTGCCGCTGCTGCACCAGCGCAGGGAGCCGGTGTTGGTCATCTTCAGCGTAAGTACCTCCTCTTTCTGGAAAGGCATAATGACATGGTTTTCGCTAACGAGTTGTAGAGGTTGGCGTAACTATGGGAAAGCAGATCTTGGGCGCGATGGTACAAGGCCCTCAACGATAAGTAATTGGTCGAAACCGGTATCGAGGAAGCCGTTTCTAGCGTTACCTTAGTTCCCACGTCATGGTGTCTCTTATTAGTTTTTGGACAGAGTCCCTGCCTAGTAGAATATCTCATGCTGATAGTAGGATCTACTATCGTCAAAATTGATCGCGATAAAGACCAGTTGCATTTCCAGACTATCCGGACGTAGACTCTTAATCCCGTCTGTCAGCATCACCGCTCTACTTAAGCACTAAGATCTCTTAGCTCCATGTGGCTTACCGGCCTGCTTAGACCATTGATTTTGTGCTTATTCCGTGCTCCCGAGCGCAGGGAACTTAGATTGCTTTAACTGTATTTAGCAGGCCAGTGGTTGACGGAAAGAACGGTACATCTAAATAGGCTTGGCCCTCACTCAAAGTTCCTCCTCAAACACCAACCTATAACTTTTATATTCACAATTATTACCTAGCTTTTGATGACTTTTCTTGAAAGAACGTGCAAATTAGTTGCCATATTTTATTTCACAAATTGGCTACTTTACAATTTGGAAGCTCATCTCACAGCGGCTTTTCTGCATCTGCAGATCTTACCTCAATATAATATCCTTGCACGATCCTTCGTACCAGGGCCGAGGAGAAGGTAAGCAAGACCCTGGTAGACTTTTCATCTGCTATCGGCGAGGTCGCCGTGACATTGTATGTACGATGGAATTAGTTGCATCAAAGGCACACTTTCTAGAACATGTTCTAAATCCTCCGGGCTGCACGGCGCAAGGAAGGTCTTGTTTAGACGACATTGAAATTCCTATTTCAACGATGATGCCCGTGATAGAAATAGCTGCTCAGCAGCTCTTGAGTGTGCCATGTCTCCGCATTAGCTTCAAATTTACCCTCTCGGTCTATATCACAGCTGATAGCCGCCTGGAATCAAAATGGTTTACTTGCTCTGCGTTGTGTTCGTAATTTTAGCTATTGGACTTTCCTCGGAAGCAATCCCTACCAATTCATCGTGTAAATGTGTAAGTTACACCCACCAGAGCAGGGTATCAAGCTTCCAATTGGTCTCTTGGCTGACGTGATTACAGGTACCAGGTGATCCATGCTGGCCGACCGAAGACCAGTGGTCAGCGTTCAACGAGACTGTATCAGGACAATTGATCAGAACAGTACCGGTTGCAGCGCCCTGCTACCCCGGGCCTCTGGAGGATTCTGCAGTCTGCCAGAATATCCAGACTCAATGGACAGACTCGGTCTTTCAATCGCAGTTCCCAATAGGCTATCACTACCCATTTACGCAATCATGCGACATCCCGGGGGGTAACACCACCACCTGCTCCATCGGAGATTCTCCAGTGTTGGCAGTCAATGCTGTTAGCCCGGAGATCGTCAGTACTACCATAAAGTTTGTCAAGGAAAAGAATCTCCGAGTCGCCGTCAAGATGACCGGCCACGACGTTCTTGGCAGATCTACAGGCTACGGAAGTCTAGAAATTTGGCTGCGCAACTTACAGAATGGCCTCATATTCGAAAAATCCTTTCAGCCATCAAGTTCATGTTCCATCAGTCAATGGACGGGTAGTGCGATCGATGTTCGTGGTGGATATCGTTGGGCTGATGTTTATCCATTTGCGCAATCTAACGGGGTAGTGGTCGTCGGAGGTGGTTGTAATGTGCGTGTGACCCCTGTTATCAGAGCGGCCTCTGGATACTGATGCCAGAAAACAGGATGTCGGTGCCATTGGTGGCTTCATTCAAGGCGGTGGCCATTCCCCGGCTATGGGCCAGTTCGGAATTGCTGCTGACCAACTGCTGGAAGCCAACGTCGTTCTTGCAAATGGCGAGCAGGTCTTGGCTAGCCCTTGCGAGAATTCAGACTTGTACAGAGCTCTCCGAGGGGGTGGTGGCGGAACATATGGCATTATTACCAGTGCCAAGCTCAAGGCCTATCCTGAGTCTACAGTGGCAGCGCAGACATTTTTCATGGCACCTTTGTCTGCTGATCATATGAGCGAGTTCATGGACGCTGTCGCTATTATCTACCAAGCCTTTCCTTCGCTTGTCGATAGCGGGTTAAGTGGTTTTGGTGCTTGGGCTACCTACAGCCCGTCAGCTGTTGCAGGCTCTTATACTGGTATGGCGTACTCTTTGGGTGCCTTCGGCCAGAACACTTCTCAGCTTGAACAGCTCTTTGCACCAACAGCCAGAAAGCTAGCCTCGTACAACGGCACCAGCCTCAATATAACAGTCAATTACTTTCCATTCGCTAGCTACTTCGATTACTACTGGGCACTCAGAGGGGACAATGCAGTCGCTGAATTCCAATCGGCTGTGACATCGCGAATGTTTGGGAAGCAGCATCTGTACAACACAGCCGGCTTGGCAAAGATGCTCAACGTCACCGCTGGCACACCAGATGAGCAGATCTTCACCCAATTTGTCGTCCCTGGTAGCGCCGTTTTCCAAAATCCAGATGATTTCTCAGGCGTGAACCCTGCCTGGCGCCAGACCTACCTTCTCAACGTGGTGACACATGGATATTCCAACACCGCTAATTATGCCACGCAAGAAGCAACACACCATGACATTACATACGTCAAGGGGGCTGCCATGACGGACTTAGCACCTGACACTGGCGCATATATGAGCGAGAGCGACTGGCAAGATCCAGATTACCTCCAAAACTTCTATGGCGGAGCGCTTCAGAAACACCAGGAGGCAAAGGCCAAGTACGATCCAGACCATCTTTTTTACTGCCTGACCTGCGTGGGCTCGCAGGACTGGACCTCACGGTCTGATGGCAGGCTTTGCAGAACCTCTTAGAGGAAAATGTAGCTTGTATGACCTATTAAAGGCTAAAATTTGTTCAATTTGGCGGTCAAACGACACTCGCTTGGTTGGTTATGGGATTGAGGAAATATTTTCAGAGTATTTATCCACGTAGAAGCCATTAGCCGCGTGGCTTCTAGTTAAGATATCTGTTGAAACACACATCAGGTTGTTAAGATGATCAGACTTGACGTACATTTTTCAAGCCCAGCCATCACACGAGGATGGGTGTCACAGGTCGTGACCCATCTAGTTCTTGGCACTGGCGCCCGCTTGGCATACATATTAGATACGCCACAACTTCTGACAACCATCCTCGCTAGCAGCCAGCCGAGGGTTCCTGCCTGGAAGCCGCGCTTGTCCATTGACCTTGTTTGTTAACTGTACATTCATGCTAAATTGATTTAGGAAGTAATGGGGTCGAAGAGAGGGAAAAAGAGTTCCCCCAAAGAAATGGAAGGTCTCCCTAAGGACCAGTCCCCCCTCTAGCGCCACTACTTCGAATCCTTGTTGCTTCAGTATACCAGCAACAGCGAAAATACTCATGTCACATCCATAATACACTGCTGCGGGACAGCACGGATCAGCACCGCACAAATGTATGCACTACAGCATCTGGTAGGCTTGTACCAAGGTTTCAAAGATTTGGGTCGTGGAACATCGAAGACCAACGAAGCATGTGCAGAAATGACCACCTCGGTATATAAACTCACACGAAATAGACTACCAATCTAATCTTTGCGTTTGCCTTTTGCTGACTTCAGATGGCTATCACGAATAGCGCCTCGAGAAACCAAAATTTTTTGACCAAATACTTTCATAACTGGCCGTCGCTGCCAGGGTTTTTATCGAAGATTGTGCACTTCAATCCGAAGAAACATGACACTAGTAAAATATTGAGGGCGAACAATGGGAACGTCGAGAACGCTCATCCAGACTTGACCTGTGCCGATGAGCCGCCTGCCTACGATGCAGAAGATGAGGCAGAAGACGAGAGAGGAGGAGAAGACGAAGACGAAGAAGAGTTCCGCTATGGGATATGGTTATGTCCGCATCGTATCTTTAAGCACAAAGATCTGCAGAACAGGTTTCTAGAAAAAGACTGTGATAAGGAATGGTGTGATGAATGTGTCTACAGCTACCTCAAACAGCCACTCTGGAAAGCAGCTGCAGTACAAAGCAATGGCAAATCGGCTTCAGCTTTTCCCCTCGAACAAGCTGAAATTACTCACAAATTGTCAATTTTTTCTGCTCCATCTAGCGAAGAATTGGGAATGTGTTTCAAAGATTACTTTTCGGAAAATCGAGTACGAACGATCCTGGAGGAGCTTGATGTTCCCCTGTGTCAGCATCTCCGCTATAACAGTGAGTACGTTCTGAAAGCTTTCTCGGCTGCTCAGTTTTGGCTTCATTCAACCCGCAAAAACCATGCGCACTGCAATTTCTGTCCCGACGATGATGGAGTGTACATGTTTAACTCCTTCACTAAGTGCTGGAGTCGGGACTGCACGTTTGAATTCAAGTGGAGTTTTGCGCCTCGTCCTTCTACTAAGACGAAAGCAAACGTCATAACATTATGGCTTGTGGGCCATTGGATCCTGAAAGAGCTTGATCAAAATAAAGACTATCCTTTCTGGATTTCTACGGCACCATTCTGGACCCCAAGCGAAAGTGCGGAATATCAAGAAACCTGGGAAACGTGGATGAAAAGGACGTCAAACGATATGGAGAGAGAATGGCTTAGTCAGGCAAAACGTCGAGAGAACTGTGTGCTTGGACCTTGGGAGTCATGTCTTCGACCTCCTGGTCATGACCCCGGCTTTGAAGAGCCAGACTGTCGGCATTAAATCGCACAAGGAAATCTAAGCTGAATAAGACATTTGTCCATTTTGGCAGGGTGATGCGGAGACACACATTTACCGACAGACCACAAGTGGTGCTTAGTGGTCGGAATTTTACTGTACTAAATCATGCCACAGCGAGGTAGCAAAGTACGATCTTCAGGTCTATTCTAGCCTGAAATGCCTGAAGAAAGAGGACACTGTACATCGCAAATAGGCCACGGATTGAGATCAGGTAGATTTCGAAAGTATCTACGTAACCTGCGCGAGAGATTGACACTATAAATGCTCGAGCTTCTACGAATCTCTTGGTCCGGTGAAGCTAGATGAACAAACGAGTCGCTGGTGGCTTAATAATAACATCATGTGTCTCGCGCTTAATGCTTGTGTCGATGCCCGCCCATCCGTGGAATAGGTAGATATACATAGTATCCAAACGCCGTTCCTATGCTCCAACGCCAGGACCCTCCTGCTCTATTTCCATCATTCAAGACAAACAAACCCTATCGACCTTCATGACATGGCCATTCCGACTCAACTTTCCCCCTACCCCAACAGCGCCTCCCCAATATCCTTAACCCACATCCACCTATCACTCCTCTCCTTAATCGTCGGATCATTCAACCCGGCATCAAAATACTCCCACCCAAACACCCCACCAAACCGCTCATACTCCCCCCTCAGCTGCCTCACCGCCTTCTCATACTTCGGAAGCCGCTGCCACCCGCTGTCCGGGAAATTGTACGTCGGCAAACCCATCACAATCCTGCTCGGGTCCCACGTATACCGCGTATCGTCAACGATTTCCTTGTACGCGGTGAAAAAGTCCGTCGTGGCACCATAGCTGTAGAACTGCGCGTTGAACCAGTCGATCAGTTTCCCATTGGGCTTGTCCGGCGCGGTTGCGGCCTCGTCGAGCGCGGTATAGTTCATGTTCCCGGAGATGGGGAGCGGGGAGCTGGAGAACGACTGGCGGACGGGCGCGATGGTGAGGTGGAAGGAGGGGCCCAGGTCTTGGTAGAGGGTGCGGAGGAGGTGGAGGGTGTCGGATTGGGTTGTGGCGGTTTCGATGTCGAGGTCGAGGCCGTCGAGGGAGAGGTTCTTGATGGTGGCGAGGAGGGGTGGGTAGAGGGTTGAGAACTAATGGAAGAGATTAGAAAGGGGTGAGTTGGTGGAAGGGGAGAGCAAACATTTTGTGACAGGCGAGTCCAGATTCGGCTATTGTAGCCGCCGATGACGCCCATGACTTTTACGCCTTGCTTTTGGAGTTGCTTTGCCTCGTCAAAGAGCCAGTCGAAGTATCCGTCGGATATGTCGTGGTCTTGGAATTGGACGGTGCCGTTGGCTAGAACGTTAAAGCTGAAGAGATAGGCATGGGTGACCCCTGTGGAGTTCTGGACAAGAGGTAGAATGCTGATGTGGGTGTTTGGATGGGAGTGGTTCTTAAAGGTAACGGACTCGCTGGAGATGTATATTGCATTACGAGGTGTACTGGCGGAATTCTGAGAGTTCGGAGCTGAGTTTGATGCTGTGGCTCTAGGGATCGCGCTGCCAATTGCAGAAGCGACTAGAGCGCTCAGAAGAAAAAAGAGTGGAAACATTTCTCACACGGATAAACTTATGACGAGGTCGAACGAAAGGTAATTCGGAGACACTGGTGTTCAATGCAGCTTTCCGGGGGAGAAGATTATCCATGGCTCTTATATGTGCTCAAGTGCGTTTGGCAGTGCTAGAAAAAATACGAAAATGACCTCATCGGAATACAAAAATTGTGGGGACAGAATCAAGGAGACTAGGGAAGGCATGAATATCACTTAATCTCAGAATAGCAATTGGCGAGAAGAGACGTAGAAACTTCTATTCCAGGCGCCCTGGATCGAGGCTGAATCGTACAGGATTAGCATCGACATCATTCAGTCCATATGAGGATTTGCAAAGTGAGGAGTCCTGTTACACAGAGTAGTCAAAAGGCTTACTCTATCATGCTGCAGATCAAGATTTTGCGCCAGTGTGGAGCAAATGGGGTGAATGGATGCATGATCTATGGAGGACTGTAGTAGATAGGTAGCTAACTACAGGTGCGGTAACGGGCCAGGCACGCGCGGCTAAACACCGGGTTGACGTCAAACCGAGGGTCTGCGGCTTGGCTCGGCTTGGGAAGTGCAAAACAACCACTGACAAGAGCCATGGCTTGCTCAACAAATACGATAGATCTAAAGTTTCAGATAGAAGAAGCTTGGATAAAGTAGATTAAATCTCATGAATGCTCGTACGCTTTCTGCCATACACTTATATAGGATACCATTACCTCGACTGGGCTTCGTCTCCTGGACTTTTGGAAGTCACTACGGGCAATCAGCAAAGAAATCCAAAGAAGATAGTCTGGTGGCAGTCAGAAAAATCCAGTGCTGACGACAGCTCTATGGCAAGGTCATTAGGTGCAAGCTATCGGAGAGCTGGTTTGCCATCTTTGGAGCGAGTGTTTTGGTCCAGCAGTAGCTCCTGGCTGTGAAAGCTCTAGGGTTCATTTGTTGCATATTGGGCATGGTATGAGTGCGCGTAAAGCCTGCGAGAGGCTCAAGAACACACCACATTGCTTCAAACACAACCTCACAGAACAGAGTGATAACAGGGGACGCTCTTCTAAGATTTCTCGTGAATCAGCCTCTGGAGATGATGCATAGGACTTTCAATGGAGAAACCGGACGCGTATCTTGGGCAAATTAATACAATTTAAGAAGTCAGCAGATCTTAGCAGATTTATGGGCCTATGGCTGGTGTTTGGTAGCTTGGACTGAGAGCCCTTAACACATTGGGCTATCACATGAGCTACAGAGCTAACATTCGAGAACCCCGGATCCTTAGGACAGCACTGACGAGACGTTTCTAACTTGTATTGGATAATGAGGTATGACTGTGCAGGATATCTCTGAAATAGCAGTACTATTGATCAAACGAGTGAACGTACTCGCTGCGATCAATCGATAAAAATGAAAGGATTTACTACCTTGACATCGTCAAACACCTCCTCACTCAACGTCACCTGCCCAACACCGCGTCTCATGCACTTTCCTCCGCGGACATCCGGGCTGACAAGTAAGACGTTTGCGCAGCGTTTCACACCCTTGGCTGTGGGGTCGCTTGCCTCAGATACGAAAATACAGCATAGCTGCTTCAAACTCATGTCATTCGTGGGATCAAGGTCGAATGAACCCCAGCCCTTGACTTCATCGCCTTGGCTAGGAAAGATAAGATCAAAGAGGTTCTGATGTGCGACAGAATATACCAGCCAGTCGGGACCGTTAGGTGTTTTCCTCGCGGCGCCAACACGGACATCAAGAATTTTAGGCTTTGCTACAATCATTGTGCCGGTTGATGGCTCAGTGGAGAGCTCGATGCATGGTTTCGATGTCTCGAGATAAGTTTCCCAGCCCACCTGCGTCTTGTAGCGGGCCCAAGACCACGTGGGAAGCCTAGGAAAGTTCTTCGGCAAATCCGGAGTCCCCAGTATCTGGCCATCAGCTTCCCACAGAACATGAGTGACGAGCTTGTCGGAGAAAAGGCCAAATCTGACCGCGAAGTCTACCGTCGGGCTGCGGATAAGGGAGGCAATGCCAAAAATGGCAGGGATGCGATCTGTATAGTAGCTAAGCTCCCTCTTGCTATAGTCACGGACCATGGCAGGCCACGCGTTTATAAGCTGCGGGATGGTATCTTTCGAATAATCAAGCCTTTTGTAGATCCAGGTTGGATATTGCATGCCTGTCTCTTCCCGAATTTGGCGGCGACATTCGAAGTACATCTGATGGCCTGTGAAATACAGGCAGCGAGGAGGTAGAACACGTTCCTGGAAGGTCCATCCCCTGTTGCTCCAAAGAGGTCCAGAGGAACTTTCGCCTCCAACATCGCTCGTAGGGTTGCCTATCCTCCGCGCAGCGTATACTGTTTTTTCGACGAAAAGCGCCGCTTCCTTATCTGTTACGACTGTGCGAGGTTCGAGACAGTCGCCGTTCGCGTCGCCTTTGATCGAAACAATAGTCACTTGAGCGCTTTGGTAGATATTGGACATGTGTTCTGCAAAGTTGACTCGTTTATCTTCATCATTGTCCTGTATGATGCATAGAGAGTCGATCCAGATATATCGAAATTTCAATGCATTGGCAATTTCAATTGCCTTGATATAAGTCGTAGGGAAGTCCACGGTGTCAAGCTTTACCAGCCGCTGTTTTAAGTTTGCATTGAGGGTTCGACTATTCCAAAGCTTGTCAGAGCGACCCCCTACGCCACATAAGATTAGCCATGGAGCTGTGATTTTTACAGTTTAAAAGCTAAAGTATCTCCAAGGGGGAACTTACAGATATAGCTCAAAGCAGTGTACAAACCACCGACAATATCAGCTCCTCGTACGAGTCTTTTGTCACGTATGTCGTACAGCATTGGTGGATAATACGGGTCACTTAGCGGTTGGGCCCCTGTAAGTAAATTATTGCACTCCGGATGGCCGTTGACACAGTTCGACACAGCATTCTGAGCCCAAGATAGGTCTGGGACGGATGGAATTAGTCTGCCTGAAATTTCTTTTGGTCCTGAAAGATGTCAAAACCCCAAAATCGCCTTCGGTTCTCGCAATATACCTGCATTTCCATTGACGGGGGCGAGAATTAGATAACCACTGCGGCCCATGCAAGAGACCAGAAGAGCAGTGAGGCTTGGTGAATTTGAGGCGCCAGTACCAATTGCAGAATAATGCACAGCTTTTTCAGGCGTCTTTGGATTACCTGACTTAGCACCTGATGTGATGGCTTCTCTGACAAGTTTGCAAAGTGGACAGCCAGCTTCTGCGGACAAATCCAAGTCATCATAACTTGGTTTGAAAGAGACAGGTTGCACAGCAGAGGCCAATAAGTCCTTCAATTCAACAGAGAGACAAGAATTGCAGAGAGACATTGTGCAAGTATGATGTAGACGTTGATGGTCGCAACGGAAACTCAAAGCAGAATAAAGAGAGAGAAAGCTTGCAGAGCTCAGGCCTTAAAATGGAGCTTGGAAGATGATCTTAAATATCTGATCGCTTACAGAGTCTTGCAGTTATGGCTTCGAGACTGGGTCAGTTGCGGAAAGCCTCATGATCGTGACACGATTTGACGAACGAACTCCATGCTGGGGTCCCGCGGCACCACCCCAAAAGCCACTAGCTATGGTAGACTCAAGCTGAAGTTGCTCGCAACTATTGAATCAGCCATCTTCGTACATTCAGGTCGCCACTCGATAGACTAAGAGCTGCCTTTTTGTCTTGCGGTCACAGAGAGTCTGTCAACTTGCAGTGGACGACTAAAGTTTGCAAGCGTGGTGCGAAAGATGAACATTTCCATGTCCGTATCAGTGCTAGCCTAGGTTCCGGTAGACTCAAGCAGTCAGCAACGTCTAGACAAGCCTCACAATTCAAGATATCGTCGATGCCGTGGTTTGGGATAGATGAAGATGTCCGATGAAGGTGCTGCTCACGTATCACATACTAAGAGCCTCGGCCCGTGCGGGAAACGGCTCGGCATCGCTGCCTAATGCAACGCTTGTAACCTGTCAGCAACTTGCTCTAAACCAAAGCGAGCGAGCCGACCCTGCTTCAATGGGAATGAGACTTAGTGCAGCCAGCCACAGTCGTACAAACCTATATCAACGTTCAGTCAGCCACAAACGGTTTTGATAAAATATTCAAGGGCCGTGCTCGCTACAAATCATTGGCAGGCCGAATCGGGACTGTCTAAAATTTAGGTCTTACCATTTCAGTAACTTGCCAGAAGACCAAGCAAATAGCCTGAACGGCCGGCGATTCCCCGCCTGCATCAAGATAGCTTCACTGACCTGCCTTTGCTGTTTGTCTCGCATCTGCCGCATCGCAACGAACACAACAAGGACACATAAGACTATGAACCAAATACGGAACACACCTCTCCCCCCTTCGCTTATCATGGATCACACATTCACCGAACATTTCATCCACGAGACCTACAATGCTCGCTGAAGATCTACAATTACCCTGTGCCCCCCACGTCAGGCTCAGCTCTCCATCGAGACATGCTCTCAAATTGTTATGGCTTAACCTGGCCCTTCAAAGTTTATTGGTTAGGCATAGCTTCAGAGTATCTCTAACCTCGTCGTCGAGGCGAGCTGAGAGCATCAACTCCTGATGGCGTAGCTGATGAAAGAGTTCTGGCCCAATATTTACCTGGGGAAGAGCTCGCTAAGACACGCCTCATGGGTTCTACTTACCCTGGTTGGTCTCATTGCAGGGCACCTCAAGCTGATGAGGTGCCTAGCAATCCAGTGTTCGAAAATCGACTTAGAAAAGCAAAGCCTCTGCTCTAGACTTTCTTAACTTGAATATAAAAGAACCCTTCTGGCTCTGATGCTGTTGCGAAATCAGGTCAACATTCTAGCTCGACATCACCATCTTCTAATCTTTTTGAATCAATCTTGTGGCTCCTCTGAGGTCCTCTCTCCCATCTATCATCATGGTCAAGAACACTCTTACCCTCCAATTTGACAATGCAATTCTCGCTAGCGGCTCTACGGACAAGATCGTAATTGCGAAGAAAGTCAATGGAGTCTTGAGCGCCGTGTTCGCTGGCGCGGCTCCCATCCCGGCTGCGGGATTCCAGCAACTCCAGAAGACCAACGTCTTCTCCTGGGAAGACAAGTACCAAATCTACGGCACGGTCAACTTTGGGAAAGGCACATTCGTATGTTCCCTCCAAATTTTCTCAGCCCGGTCGCTGTGGTCATTTCTGCTATCTTGTGACTGACTTGACGTTTGCTTAGGTCTCCGCCACTACAGACATCATCGACATTGACATTGGCCAGCTCGTTGAGTACAAGAATGGCAACCTCCAGCCCGCTACAAAGAAAGGTAAAGACTTTTTCGATCTGGCTGGTTCCTTCGCAACCGACGGCATGCCTACGTCTCTCCATGTTGGCGTCAAGATGGCCGTCGGCGATGATGATTACTCGACTATCTTTGTGGATCCTAATGTGCACGTGACTGTCGAGAAGATGGAGCTGCAGCCCCAGAATGAGGTAGGCCCCTTAAATTGGCTTCCGCGCTATGAATCGTTGCTAAGTATTGTGTCAGTATTATCTCTTCTGGAAGAATGAAATCCGTACGGAGGCCATGTACGCTTTGAACTCTGACAAAGGCACCAGGTTCAGTTTCAAGCCAGGTGAGACTGACAAGACTTTGCGCTTTGGGTATGCAACGGCGGATAAGCCTACCAATGCGCTTGAGGTCCCAGCCTGGTACTAGGCTATCCGATCGTCTCCTAGTGACTCGGTGGTAATATGGCGAGCTCTTCGGGAGGACGAAAAGATGATGAAATGGTCTTCGAGTTGATTTCCTCGTCTGAATAGTAGGGAGGCAAAGCTGGTATCAGAAGTTGTGGTGCAATAATTTTATAGCGTTGAACCCCCAGCTGACTAATAATTGAATGCACGACGGCTTCTGATACGGAGCTTTGAGGGGAAGGTGAAGGGGGAAGGGGGGGTAGAATGTGACGCGCTCGTTTTAGTCTCTTTTGTTGAAATTCTTACTTTAGTCATCTTAGCTTCGCTAACATCCTATCATTTTGCGATCATCATTATCCCAATGTTGATTTACGTAATTGATACTCGTGGTGAATCCCATCCCTGTCCCACAGTTTCGTAGCCTGTAAGGAAGAGTTTCCACCCCCACCCCGGCTTCCGCTCAAGGACCCGCACTTGTAGCATTCTTGGCATTGGCTATCCATAACCTTCTTGCTAAGAAAGACTCGTTGAATTTTCTCCGCCTACTCAATCTCAATTTTCACATAATTGTCAATTATAACTCCTCTTACCTTCTTTACTTGGTCAATTATCGCCTGCAGAGGGGCCTTACACCTAGGAAGATCGCCAAAATGGTGAACATCACTGATAAGATCAAAGAGTACGTTTTCGCGTGTAGCGATCAGCAGCTCCGTCCAGGTTAGGTTCGCACGACTAATGCATCAGTCAGGATTGAAGAGGAGATGAGACGCACGCAGAAGAATAAGGCCACCGGTAGGCAGCTGATCGAGTTCCAACGGTCCAGGACCTGCGGACTAAATTGTTCCTAGAATATCACCTCGGCCTTCTTAAGGGGTACGTACATTTCTAACCCAGCAACATCATTCACACAATCCTCTCCCCTCCCTGTTCCTTATATCTACGCTTCCCGACCCTCCACCCTCACCACCTCCACCTCACCAACCATCCAACCCCCAGAAAACTCGCCCGCCTCCGCGCCCAACTCCTCGAGCCCACCCCGGGCTCCTCCTCATCAACAGGCACCGGCTTCGACGTGTCCAAATCGGGCGACGCGCGCATCGCGCTCGTCGGCTTCCCCTCGGTCGGCAAGTCGACCTTCCTCTCCAAGATCACCAAGACCAAGTCCGAGGTCGCCGCGTACAGCTTTACCACGCTCACCGCGATCCCGGGGGTGCTCGAGTACGGGGGCGCGGAGATACAGATTTTGGATCTGCCGGGGATTATTGAGGGGGCGAGCGAGGGGAAGGGGAGGGGGAGGCAGGTTATTAGCGCTGCGAAGGTGAGTCTTTCCTTGGGTTTAAAATGATGAGGATGAGGTTTGGGAAAGGCGGCCCTCCGAACGAGACTGACGATAGCATGGGTGATTCAGACGAGTGACTTAGTATTAATGGTTCTGGATGCGACGAAGAAGGCGGAGCAGAGAGCTTTGTTGGAAGCAGAATTGGAGGCTGTGGGGATTCGATTGAATAGGGAACCGCCGTAAGTCCTGTTTCCGACCTTCACCCCAAACATGGACCGAGCAGATAGGCTTACGTAGGCAAAGAAACATCTACCTCAAGCAGAAGAAGGCGGGCGGCATGAAGATCACGTTTCAGTCACCGCCGAAGAATCTAGACGAGAAGATGCTGTACAACATTCTGCGGGATTACAAGATGCTCAATTGCGAGGTGCTAGTCAGGGATGAGAACGGTGAGCAAAAACACCCCTCGGAATATATTATTGAGTTGACTAATTCTTGCTAACCTAATTAGCAACCGTGGATGACTTCATTGACGTGATCATGAAAGACCACAGGAAATACATCCGGTGGTAAAGTTCCCTCTATGACTCGCTCTTATGGTTTTCATCCAAAGGGCTATATTGAGTTGGCTAATTCTGATATGACTCCCGAAGCCTGTACGTCTACAACAAAATCGACAGCGTCAGCCTTGACTTCCTCGACCAGCTCGCGCGAGAGCCCAACACTGCCGTTATGTCATGCGAATTAGATCTTGGAGTCCAGGACGTCGTCGATCGCTGCTGGGATGAACTCCGTCTAATGAGGATATACACAAAACGGTAAGCTTTGATCCTCCCGCATCCCGCCATCGGAGAGAGATTGAAAGTATCGACAGGCAAGGCGTTGAGCCAGATTTCAGCGAAGCCCTGATTGTTCGAAACAAATCAACGATTGAGGATGTTTGTGACCAAATCCACCGCACCTTGAAGGAGACATTTAAGTATGCCATGGTGTGGGGTGCAAGTGCGAAGCATGTTCCACAACGAGTAGGTCTTGGACATATGGTCGCAGATGAGGACGTAGTAAGCATAGTCAGCGCATGGAAGGCTTAGCGCGCCTCTTTGGACACTTTATGAATCTCTGCATAAGCTCAGTCGAATTTCAGTCATCATCGTCATCATCGCTGCCGTAGCCAACCAATGGCCCACTGGTTGTGGCTGTAGCTGTTTGCCGTAGCCGTGAGCTGCCATCCGCGTCGTGCCTTTCTAGTGCTGCTAAAGTTGCATCTGAGAAGATTCCATTACCTGCGGCTTGGACAGTTTGATTGGTATCTGTTGCTGTTTTTCCGTTCGCTCCGTTCGACATAGTGTCTTGTCCGTTTTGGCTACTTCCATTTTCCAGCAGAAATATCTTTGCGGGCGCCTCTATCTCGCCTTTAGTCTGCTTATCCGCCTGCTCCAGTTCTTTACTCCGTGCGAACCAAACCTCGTCAGGCGCTTCGTATCCATCGAGTCCGAAACCGCTCTCTGCCAGCCTTCTTTTCTTCATTTCAGATGTTTCTCTTCCCTCTAACTCAGCGACAAAGTCAGCAGGTAGAGCTCTTCGAACCGCTTCTGCTGCTTGCTCTTCAATACGAGCCGCTTCTCTCTTCTGCGCTAACGGGTTTGGATCCACGGTCGCCCATCTCACATTGAGTATTTCTTCGTGGTCCAGTGATTGGTGGGCCATTGCTTCTTTTGCGAATTGTGCATTTGCTTCATTTGTGTAGGTGACGAAGCCAACACCCCGGGCAGTGAGCACACGAATGCGATCGATCTGCCCCCATTCTGCAAAGTGCCGGGCCACCACTTCCTCAATGTCATCTGTGACATGGATCCTACCCACGTAGAGTGTTCTGTTCTGCCTCATAAAGCTACCCACACCACCCATGTCATCCCTGTAATCACTGTGCTTGTCTCGGCCGAAGGCATCCACGTTTGGGTTGAAAATGTCGTGAATGGTAGGGAGGCGGTGTAGGTACTGGCATTCGTGCCCTTTTGGGCATACTCCTCTTGCGAAGAAAAGACAAAAGTAGGAGCCGGGCACTCGGTCGGCGCGGGTGTAACCACTATCTGTCGCAATATTACATCGGTTGGGTGCATGAGTCTTGGAAAGGTAGGCATCCTCTCTATCTCCTCCTGACCATTTGTTGTAATCTAGGCGGGAGGGTCAGCGTTTTCAGTAGCTAGGGGTCTTCCAAAGAAGGAGCGTCACAGATGCTAAACTTACAAATGTTGAAAATTGTCCCTGTTTGGGGTGGAGGTTCCGACTTGAGTGCAGATGCGTCTACTTGAGGACGTGCTGGTCGTCTTTTTCGGCGAATGATTCTCGTCTTCTTGCCCGCCAGCTCTGAGCTATCCGTCGCAATGACTGCATTGTCTGAAGTGGTGGGGAGGGTGGTAGACGACTCTGACTGGAGATTGTCGGCCGTGGTGGTGATGGTGGTGGATTGTTCTGACTGCAAATTGTCGGTCCGAAGACCGGGCGACTCAGCCATGTTCTTTCAAGTAACTGGCTTTGGCTTGATTGCTGTACGAATAGCTTAGATCCCTTGCAAGATTCTGGCGAGTATGGCGAAGATGGAAAATCCTCGGCAGAGTTTCCGTGTTGATGTATTTTCAGCCTTGGCGGCCTTGCGCGAAACTCTTTCTCATTCGGTAACTACCCACTGCCGGCGAACTCATCAACGCATGGCAGCGCAGGTTGATGACTCAACCCCCGGCTTACCTAATTCCTCTCCAGCGCGTCTTTGCAATTTTGAACAAATCTCACATCCATGTATGACTCACTGTGCATCGAGGCGTTGGTACAGCTCATCAGTGTAGGTGGCGAAGTCAAATCTGGAAGTCCCGTAAACGCCCAGATGAGGCTGGAGACGAAAGTCATGGCACCCTTTCAGCGCCATTTTTAGTCAGTAGAGGGTTCCGTAGTTTCTGTACCACAGCCTCGAGAGCAATTGCACGGACATGAGGGCTAGAACATTTATATAGAGGGCTGATTCGCGCTCCAGAAGAATTGCTATTATCTCAATCAAGTCGAGCTTTCGAATTTTCATCATGGATGCACCACCGGTTGTGGCAGAATTGAACGACTACTTGGATGCTTTCGGACAACAACCAGGACTTGGAATATATACGCAGCTATGTTTTTGTTTTCTAGTAAATGACGATTCTTTATATTCTAATATTATCAACACCTTGACGAGAGGCCTGAAAAGACTGTCTACGAGTTTTCCATGGGTAGCGGGCCAAGTTGTCAAAGAGGACAATTTAGTGGAAGGCAGTTCAGGTGTTTTCAAAATTAAACCATTGGAGGCCACTCCTCGTTTGGTTATCAAAGATTACCGCAACGAGTCCATGGTACCGACGATGAATGATCTGAAGCGAGCCAGCTTTCCCTTTAGATTGCTAGACGAGGATGTCATTGCACCACGTAAAACCATCCCAGGCCCAGCTGAGTCTCCGTTGGACTCTCCAATTTTCCTGCTTCAAGCTAATTTCATCGCTGGCGGTCTCATTCTCACCTTCAATGGCCAGCATCAGACAATGGATATGACCGGTCAAGATCGAATAATGCATCTCCTATCAAAAGCTTGTCATGAGGAATCATTTACGACCGAAGAACTTTCAACTGGCAATCTTTCACGCCGCGACCTTATTCCGTTGATCGAGGACTACAAACCCGGCCCTGAGCTTGCCCGCCAGATCGCAAAACCGCTTACATCCAATCCACCCTCGCCTCCTCCTGAAAGCAGATGGGCTTATTTCAACTTCGATGACCGCTCACTCACTGCGCTCAAGTCACTCGCCACAAGCACTCTTTCCTCCGGATATGTCTCCACTGACGACACTCTAAGCGCTTTCATCTGGCAATCCATCACCCGTGCCCGCCTTCCTCGCCTGGGCCCAACAGCCGAAACAACCTTCGCCCGCGCAGTCGACCCCCGGCGATATTTGAACATCCCAAAGACATACCCCGGCCTCGTGCAGAACATGACATATCACACAGTCCCGCTCCAGGCGCTGATCGAGAAACCCCTCAGTGATATCGCGGCGCAGCTCCGCTCAGCCGTAGACCCGGCCACATCAGATCTAGGCTACCGGACGCGTGCACTCACAACCTTTCTCCACAACTCGCCGGACAAGAACGCCGTCTCCGTCACCGCGACGCTCGACTTGTCGGCGGACATCATGCTCAGCTCCTGGGCGAACATAAACGCATGCGATCTTGACTTCAATCTCGGATTGGGAAAGCCGGAGGTGGTGCGCAGACCGCAATTTGCGCCAGTCGAGAGTTTGTTGTACCTGATGCCCAAGACGCTGGACGGCGAGATTGCAGCGGGGATCTGCTTGAGGGATGAAGATATGGAGAGACTTGTTGCGGACGAGGAGTTTGCCAAGTATGGGAGATACATTCCCTAATTCATAAATCAACAAAGCTATGAGAGAGCGTGAAGGAGACCTCAAAGTGTGGATACTGCTGTAGCATTTATGAGAATCAAATGATCACAATTCTTCATCCAGTGCACGTCTCAAGAGTCGCACGAGTAGTAGCAAGACCTCAACGTATCGAGTCATCGGCAGTCACCCCCATAAAAACAGTGAGAGCAAGCTCGCCTCTGCTCCTAATTTTCTCTGCACGTTAGCTTGGCCATCTCCGGTCGGCCACGAGGTCGTCTTATCGCTTCAGCCCTATTAATTCATTACTTGCCATTAGTCATCCTTATTCAGATCAGCGAATGTCGTTGTTAAAATGGTTGGGAAATTGACAGCAAGAGTGGAGGAAAAGGAGCGATGCCTTTGTGAATGACTTGAATTATGACAGTGCAGACGTCGACCATGATCTACCCCCATGGATTGTCCTGCATTACAATATAGGCAGTGACAACGCGCGAAAGGAAATTGGGGTTGAAAATGTGCTTTGAGTGCATTGCCTCGACAAGCAGCCATCGCCTGATAGTGCACATTTTGAATTATATGAGTCTAGTACAAAAGCAGGAAAGAAATTTGATTCGTCCAAGCTCGAGCAGCAATTTTCATCAGTCATCGGCCCTATGAGGTCAGGAAATCGAATACTAAAACAACGGTTGACGAAGGAGTTGCCCAGAGGCCCCGCGATCCAAAAAACCAGCTTTCAAAGGCAAGGAGCGAGGTGAACTTTGTAAGACAATTGATCTGCCCAGAGGAGGAAGAGCGAAGACTTTTCAAAGAGATCATGCGGTAACAAGATCCAGGTTTTAATAAGAAGAATAACCGTCGGGGACGGTAAGATTGAGCTCGCGACACCTTCAGAGGTACAATTCCAGGGTATTTTTTCTTTTTCTCTCTTGCAACATAGGGCATCCCCCTATTGCAGCCCCAGTCTAAGCTCGACTGTGAACGAGCAAGAGAGCGAGAATCCGAGAGCGCTCTTCTGGGACCTCTGAGGATCACATCCCAAGCCCTTCCAGAGCCGGCGTCCTTGGAGTAGAGGCCACGTGGTGGGAAGCCGGTCGCCCGCTAGTATCCTGTGGGCATGTTTGTCCCGCAAGCCTGTGTTGAAATAAGACCAAAAGCATCACGATCCTGGTATTCAACATGACGTAGTTAAAAATAGTCAAGGTTCAAAGGCTTATAAAGTTATCAGTGAGATCGGGAGCGGGCCGTTTAGTACGTCCATGCTCGCTCCTTGCGGAGGCTAGCGCTCTATGAGTGAACCGCAATTGATTTGCCCTCTAGCTGGGTATCAGCATTCATGGCCGAGAAAACTCGATCTTTCGCTCCTGCACCCGCCGGCCTCACAGTTGGATGCGCCACAATTACTGATTAAAAGCCTCTATTGGCCTATGTGCCGACTGACTATGCCCCGCAGTCAGCCTCACTTCAGGTAATCCTGCGCTCAGCAGGCACACGTGAACTGCCACGGCACTTCACGAGAAGATATCACGACCGAATTTTGGACCTAGCTAATTTTGTTACTGCTACCGACATCTGATGTAACATGCTGTGTGAGAACTGCCAAAAATTCTTTGGCCAACGATGGACGCAGATGATTACGAAGAAGGCCTACATGGACGAAGAGGGACCATTCCACTCCGAACGTGCAGTCCCATCATGTGAATTTTGCACCTTTTTGTCCGCCTGCCAGATGTCCACGTATCTCCCGGACTCTCCTGAGAAGTGGGCATCAAGAAGCGGTTCATGGTATGAAATTGATAGATTTCCGGGATTTAAGAATAGACTTCGAATATTAGCTTTAGAGAAGCCTGAATGGGAGAGCTCCCCATATTTGGAGCTCATTCAAACTTCGGGTACGTTCAATTGGTAGTTTGGCAGATGAATATATCCTAATTCTACTGTGTATGCAGATATAATGAAGTATGGTGTTTCTCATCAAACTGTCTCGACGACGAACACAGGCCCTGATAGTTGTCTCCCAAGGATTCAGACATGGATAAATAAGTGCACAAGAGATCATGCCCTCTGTACTCGACTTCGTGATGGAGAGGATTCCAGATGGCATCCTACACGTCTCGTAGATGTATCTTTAGAGACGTGCGGCCCGTCCGTACGACTTGAAGATGATCCGGAGAAGCTTTATGGTGTGGAATACAATACCTTGAGCTACTGCTGGGGGCAGAACTCCCGATCAAGGAAATTAATGAACAGTAATTATGGTGACTTTAAATCTGGCCTACTTATCTCCGATTTGCCGAAGACTCCGCAGCACAGTATAACTCTCACCCGGGCGCTTAATGTCCGATATATTTGGATTGATGCTCTGTGCATTATTCAAGACTCGGTTGAGAACCAGGATTGGTTACAGGAGGCTTTGAAGATGTCGAACGTCTATGGTCGCTCCTACCTAAATATTGCTGCGTCGTCATCCGCTACCGCTGAAGACGGGTTGTTTTATGAAAGAGACCCAATTGCTGTGAGCGGCGTTTCGTTGAAACCGCATGGTGTCGGAGAAGAGGGATATGTTATTACTCATGAAAAGCATTGGTTCTACAATTTCCAATTTGAGCCATTGAATTGCCGAGCATGGACACTTCAGGAGCGACGCCTATCATCGAGGACTATTCATTTCACTAAGACACAGGTCTACTGGGAGTGCTCCGACCTCTGCGCCTCCGAGATATATCCCGAGGGAAAACCATGGGACCAGTTCTGGTCTCACAGACAAAAGCAGATCGCCACTTTAAGGGATGTGGAGCATGCAAAATTGGAGGAACGCAATAATACTTGGTGGCTGCTTGTGTGGGAGTACTCCAAGGGCAGGCTAAGCGTAGAAACTGATCGACTACTGGCGATAGCGGGGCTCGCAAAAAGCCTCAATGTCGTACCCGGGGACGAATACATTGCCGGCCACTGGCGTATGGACATGCCCCATGGCCTGACGTGGTATGTTGTTGACAAATGGAAGAAGTCGACAGAGACATATCGAGCACCAACGTGGAGCTGGGCATCCATACAGGGAGGCATCACCGTTGGAAGGCCGTTTCGGAAACTGAAATCTCGAGCGGAAGTCATAGGATTCGATTTAGGGAGCAACGATGACCCGTTTGGACACATCAGCGGCGGTGCCATGCAAATTTGTGGCAGAATATGCACGGCTACTTTCATGCAAAACACCAATCCGTATGAATCTCTTCCACACGGGCATAGTCTGAAATTCCAATCCAGCGAGTCTAGCACCAAGTCTCTTACCTTTCATACTGATCAAATCGGACAATATGACGGCCAGACAGTTTACTGCATGGATTTGGAAGTTGGCGGAGCTTTTTTCGAACCAGATCAGCAAACGTGGATGGGCACTAGGAAGTGGATGGGGATTATTCCTAAGCACCGTGGCCTGTTACTTCGCCCAACCGGCCTACAGAAAGGCGAATTCAGGCGCATCGGATACTACCACCCGGACTTTGCATCCTTCGATAAGTCTAGAATTAAAGCGCTAAGACAAGTATTTCATTGGTGGAAAGACCACGCGAACATGGAGGCAGCATTCCGTCGGCACAACATCTCATCTCAGTACTACAAAGACCTAGACAACGCGAATCAATATACGATTCGTATTGTCTAAAGCAACCAATGTGGTCCTCATTATCTGGATTTTAGACTAATCAAAGCTATTGATAGACCAAGAGGTACATTCGAATGAACTTGGCCTAACATTTCATCAAATTCAAATGCTGTAATTCAACTCTTCATTTGCACGGGCACAAAACCCCAGCCGCCTACTCCATGATTAAAACCTTCCTGTGTCTTACAATCAGCTAAAGCCTCACGAGGAGACTGTAGGTAGCAAGCTTTTGTTCCGCATGCTGTTCCGTTCTGTCATTGTTGGCAAGCATTTCCAGCTGGCTACAGCAGCTCCAATGGCTTCGCAGTGGAAAAGGTCTTTTAGCCAAATGGTGGCCTCGTAAAAAACGTCTGGTTTGAGAGAAGATAACTCTGAGGACAAGATCAAGTTCATGTACGTGGATGGCGGCCAGAGTGCCTTTGTTATGGTTGTTAGTAAGGAAACCCCCTGAAATGCATGGTTTTGGCTTTGTTCTGGGTAAGGACGGAATAGAGCGGAACCTATATAGTTTTAAAAGCATAGAGATCGCAATCATCCTCCGTGATGTAATTAGTCTGCGGAAAAAGTTGAAAAAATGGTAGATAATGCATCATGATCCTCCGTACTCACTGCATAACGAGACTCATCCATTGAGCAGAAGTTGGGAATCTCGCATCCCTCACGTCGCTCTTCGAACTCACCTCTTGTTGATGAGCCTGCCAGCTGTACCTAATATGAACTATTTCATTAGAATACGATTTGTTCCTCTTTGATGGCTATTACCCACATCTATCAAACTGTTGGCCCTGACAGAACCCTTTCAACCGAAAAAATACACCTAATGCAAAAAGCACGTTGTAGATACCTCGCGAAGTTACATTCCACTCTTTAGTAGATTGTTGATGATGATGTTGAATTCAATTAAGCTGTCCTAGCCCGCGTAAGCGGGCTATGCAGCGATGTCAGTAGATTGTGGGCGCGGCCTTACAGGCCTTGAGCGCGGTCACTCTGAGCTTAGAGCGGGGTGTTCTTGGAGCAAATCTCGGTACGGACAGCAGTCCCACCGTACACCGTAAAGTTCTGTTACCTGCTCAAACAATCTAAATTCTCCAGATGCAATGCATCCTTCCAGGATCCTCGAGCTTGAAGGCCATATAGCAATTCTCATGATTCGGTAGCAACGAACGAACTCGCTTGCTCGCAAAAACCCCTTCAACTATCCGACAATCGACACACGTGTTGTCCAGAGGTGTACAAAAAACTTACCAAGCCAAAGCTTTTTCTCGAGCGATTGTAGTCGAGAGATAATGCTATAAATTCGCCTCTGATGTCAGACTCCGGTGGCTTTTTTTCACTCTCGACGGTCTAGGGGCAAGTCTTCATTATTGTTCATTCCGATAGAGAGGACCTACGCCTTCATGCGCAGCGGCACCGTACCCTCTCCGAGTAAACCGCACATTTGCTCACAACAGCTTGTTCAAATCTCGTAACCTCTTCAACTTTTACAAATACCTCCGCGTGGTCCCCTTTTCTCACAAATTTGGCTCGACGTCTAAGGAAAGATGGACGCCGGTGAGTTCTGTCAACGGCTAGCCACATCTGTCTCTTGCGCTTTAAGCCCTGTTATGCATTTCAGAAAACTTCCAATAAGCGAGTTTCATTACATTATTTAGCAGCTCTACTTTTTCAACAGATCCTCACATTCACATATGATTACTGAATTTCCAATTCTCCATGAAGGTAGCCGCTATGTACCCGCCACATGTCCTGGCCATACCCGTCCGGTAACCCACATGAGCTACTCTGGTATGTGTGAAGGCGATCAGTACTACCTAGTGTCAGCATGCAAAGGTAAAATCTTCTAAGTTCCTCTCTTGAATTGAGGCTAACGTCTTGCAAGACTCTCATCCTCAACTCAGAAACGGCATAACGGGAGACTGGTAGGACTATCAAAGATATTGTACCAAGGTTCTATACATGATACTGAGACATTGCGTTGTAGGATGGGAACTTTTATTGGCCACAAAGGCGCAGTATGGTCAGCTCGGATATCCACTGAAGGCAATTGGGCTGTCACAGGGTCAGCCGATTTCACAGCGTAAGACATCTCCTTCTCACAACTGTCTTGTGACTATGCTGAATATAACCTAGGAAAGTTTGGGACACGCGGACCGGCGAATGTATCCACAGTCTAGCACACAATCATATTGTCCGTGCCGTCGAGTTTCCCAAGCAACAAAATCCTCCTGTAGTTGCAACTGGCGGCCAGGAAAAGAAGCTTCGCATCTGGGACTTCAATCGCTGCATCTCCTCAACTGATCAAAATGGTGCCGGGGCAAGCGAAGAAGGCTCGAATACAGACTCCAAGGGACAGCAGCCCTCTACTACGATCAAAGACACTCAGCATGATGTGGCCTTCGAAGTCGGCTCAGGACAACATACCGGAAGTATTAAATCCATTGTATGGCATGCCGATTACAACATCATTACTACTGCCTCCGAGGACAAGAGAATCCGTTGGTTTGATCTTCGTGATCCAAGCCGCCCGATTCACGAGTTTGCAACCCAGGCCGATATTGGAAGCTGCGAGCTGAACACTCTTGACATACTCGGCACTGCTGACAATGGAATGCTTAGTGTTGCAGCTGGAAAGCAAGCTATCGTTTTCGAGGGGTCCAGACTTGGACCACCGCTGAAGACTTTCAACTTTGACGACGAAATCGCTTCAGTAGCTGTGAATGCTGTATCTGGCAAGATCGTTACTGGAGGGAAGAACGATCCATGGGCTCGTGTGTACGACTTCGCGTCTGGGTCAGAGATCTACACTCAAAAAGGGCACCATGGGCCGATATGGACCACGACGTTCAGTCCGGACGGAAGGATCTTCGCTACAGGCAGTGAGGATGGGACCATCAAACTTCACAACGCAAATGAGGAGCCGTTTGGTCTCTGGAGAGGGGCAGCCTCTGGCTAGGTGCCTCACGCATTCCAGCCTCCAGCATGAGTGTTTTTGTCGTCTTCGAGCATAGGGGGGAAAAGGTGGCATAGTGATACTGCATCTCCTCTGCTTACATAGTCGATAAATCCTCCTATGTTCACATCAAACAATTTCAAATATTTATTAGACATGTAGCAATAGCACGACTGTTCTCCAAAAAGATCCCCTATAGTAAAATGTGTCAAGCGTACGCTCATTAAAGTTTATTTCCTCGATCTCATGATCTCAGTCACAAATTACGCCTCCCATCTCGGATCGTTCCGAATGTGGGGGCGATCGGCTTGGAGCAGCATCTACGCCAAGTACCATCTCTCTCAGAAGGCGGGCCCGTCGACTTCAATGGCCCAAACACGATTTCCGCAGCATTCTCCAGAATCCGCCACCTCAAATGCGCGATGAAGCTGCCCATGCGCCCCACATCCCTCGTTGTCGAAGATGACGAACGGCGGTAGCTCGACGGCGATCCCCACCCCCCAATTCCCTACCCACAATGCACCGCGCGTCTGGCTCCTGACCTCCGGAGACTCTCCCGTCGGTATTTCGCTCTCGAGACAGGCGCTCGACCATGGAGACTATGTCGTGTCGGGTCTCATTCCGTCGGAGTTTGAGACGGATGGGGCGAGGAGCGAGGATTTCAAGAATTTCCTGGCGGAGGTTGGACAGAGGAGCGCGGAGGGGTGGAGGGATCGGTTGAAGCTTGTGGCTTTGGATATAAGGTGTGGGTTCTTGTCTTGAGTTGTGGAGAAAGAGGAAATTTGTGTCGAAGGTTGGGCGGTGAGCTAATTGGTGGTTACAATAGGCTCATGGGACAGTGTCAGGCTGCGGTTGCTCAGGCTGTTGATGCTTTTGGGAGGATCGACATTCTACTGTGCTGCACTAGCCAAGGTACGTTTCCCATTAATGAGACGGAGGACGTGAACTGACAAGCTTCATAGCTGTCATTGGGACCGTAGAAGAACTATCTGTGTCCCATAGGACACTGAACCTTGTTCGCGACCAATTCGAAACAAACTTCTTCGGCCCTACAAACATAATCAAGTCATGTCTGCCGCAGATGCGGACTCAGAAGATTGGGCACATGATTGTTCTGGGAGGAATCAGTACGTTTCAGTGTGCATAATTATTGAGAGAACGTTATTGACTCTTTTCGTTACAGCTGGCCATGTCGGCACTCCAGGTCTAGGCATGTACTGCGCCTCGAATTGGGCTCTAGAAGGATTCTGCGACAGTATCGCCTACGAGATTGCGCCTTTCAATATTAAGATGACAATCGTCCAGGCGAGTATTGAAATTGGCGTTCTGACCAACAAGGTCACTTCTGCGCCACCCATGCACGTCTATTCGCATGAAGAAAACAATGCGCCAATGTTCAGAGGAATACTCGACGGCATTCTGAACCATTTACCCGCTATTCGGGCCGAGTATCCTCCATCATCGCCGGCAGGGACAGACGCTACCGGAACAGCGACCTCACCAGACTCAGAAACGAGCCGCGATGACGGACCACATCTCCTGAGTCAAGAACAAGTCGTGAGCCTGTATCCGCCGCTTAGCCGAGCCCACTCCGAGAAATTGATCGCCGAGACCCTCCATGCGCTCACTGCAATTGGAGGTCACGAAAATCCACCTGCAAGGCATATTGTTGGTGTGGAAGGAATAGCATCGGTCAAGGAGAAGCTGAAGACTGTCAGTGAAGAGCTTGAAGAGTTTGTGGAGTGCAGCGCTGGCGTGGACTTTGAGAAGGCGACTCATTCCAAGATGGAGTCCGTGAATCACGCAGACAACACGGCAGATGCACCCGCTGATATGATTGACGGAGACATAAGTGTAGATGGGGTTGCTCTAGACAATATTAATACCAGCTAATATTTTCTTTGAGGGGCATGGAAAGGGATATCGATCTTAGGATATTTGAATCGGGTTAGCTATGATAGTAATGATGAGGGATGTAGTCATGACAAGGTTGAAAAGTATCACTTGATATTATGAAGCTATTGACTTGTCGATAAGAATTGTATGATATCATGAAATGACCTCGATTCTGTACTTGTATGGGTTTGCCCGGGATTTCTACACGCACCTCCCAGCAAGCCCGGCAAGATGATTTAGATTCTATCGTGAGCTAAGCCGTTTTCAGCACGAGGGTGCGTCAGAGCCAATGCGGAGCAATTTTGATCTTGGAGCACGAGGAACAAGCGCCAGACTTCATGTTTTTGAAATAAGTGCAATTCACAGCACAACATCTTCTGAGAAATTCTTCCTCCTTTAGCATCTCGACTCTATCTTCGGCCAACACTTTCCTCTCAGAGATTGTCAAAGGCTACCCGTCATGGATCGCAGTCTGGATGACACCATTGCGGCACGCCAGGTAGTCTTCCTGGAACCAAGTCTAGCGATTTCATCCTAACAGTTGAGCAGCGCCCGAATATCAGAAACCGGAGAGGACCTCCTCGTGGAGACAATTATCCTCGTGACGGCGTTAGAAAGGTCTGTTCTTCCAAGCCGTCTCACTCAAAGCTTGCTCATTGCGAGGAACAGGTCCGATTCCTCTCGATTCCTCTCCTTCCTCTAGCGCCCTCCTGTCGCAACCGATATCCAGTCTAAACGATAGCTGGTCTCGCAAAAGTCACAATCGGCGCGCAATGGAGGGAACATCTGGGCTAACTTTCGGCTAACCTCCTCATTCTTCAATAACAGTCTACAAGAGACGGCGCAGCAGATCTAGATCGGTATGGCCGAGACACTTCACAGCATCGATCTTGAACGTGCTGACTAGTGCTTCTAGTGAATGGCTGCATGACCGATATGCAGATGAACCGGATACTCGCCCGTCCTACAATTCCCGTCGAGCACCACGAAGAGACTTCGATCGTGATGTTTCACCCGAGCAAGAAACGTACGTCGGACTCGGAGTCTGAGTGAGAGTATGATCGGCTGACGCGATGATTAGACACGCAAAAGTTCGAGTCGATAATCTACACTACGAGCTGACCGAAGATGACATTCAAGTAAATACTTTATGCAACGTATGAATGATAACTATGAGTCTAACATCATACTCAAGGATCTCTTTGAACGCATTGGAACCGTTGTTAACGTCAATTTCAAGTACGATCGTGCTGGCCGTTCCGACGGGACAGCATTTGTAACGCTCTCCAACTTGCGCGACGCACGAAACGCAATCCGCGAGTTTGACGGCGCAAATGCGAAAGGACAACCTATAACGCTTACACTCATGCCCACGGCTCCTTCTAGAGGTGGTAGGCGAGACAACCCTTTTGATAGGGCAGAACCGCCTCAACGAAGCTTATTCGACCGCGTAGCACCGCCTCGCGCAAGAAGTGCCAGTCCAGGCGTCCGCGGTGACGATGACTATTCTCGCAACGACTCTCGCCGCGGAGGCTCCAGGCGTGGCCCTCCACCTCATCGGAGCGATGTTTCAAAGCCGCCACCGGACAATATTGATCGCTATGTTCCTGGCCAACGCACGTACAGTCCGAGAGGTCCAAGAGAGTCAGGACGGCGGCCAGGGCAAAGACGAGAGAACGTCCGTCGAGATAGAGATGAAGGTGGGCACAAGTTGGTGGGTGGCCGACCTAGGAAGACACAACAGGAGCTAGATCAGGAAATGGACGACTACTGGGGGGCATCGGGTGGGGGAGAGGCCGCTGGAGAAAATAAGACTGCAACTGAGGCGGGTACCACGGCAACGGCCGAGACAAATGGAATTAATGTGGCGGACGAAGGGATGGGAGACATCGATATGATTGAGTGAAAACTACAGGCAGCAGAAATGAAGGAAGCGTCACAAATCTGGACGTGAACGACATTTTTTGCCAAGAGCTATACCAACGGTTACGATGCCTTGAAACGCGACCGAATGTAGATCATTCTGACAAAATTGAGTTTTTGATTGTCTGGTTCTGCAAATAACATTACCTTGAGATTCCACTCTGTCCTTTAACACAATCACGACTTATTGAACCCATTCACACGTTTGTTCTTCAGATCTTTATTATAATGCTAATATCGAGAAGAAATCCCACATTTGTCGGCATATTCATTCCCACACCTACGCAAAATCCCAACACGATCGAACTCGGAAAGAGAATCCACATTCAGACCGGACTCGCAAATCTTACCATACATACCTTGTCCCATTATTCAGCAAATCTTCAGCGCCCTCCAAAACCTACAAAACACTCGACCTCTCCATCCCCAGACTCACCAACGCTCCCCCACTCCATCACCACCACTATGCCCACCTCCTCCCCTCTCTCCGCCATCCTCCAACCCCCCCAACCCCCCACCCTCCTCACCCGCCTCCTCACCACCCCCCTCTCCCTCACCCTAACCCGCGCCCTCTACACCCTCCACCGCCACCTCCTCACCCCCCTCATCCCTCCCCCTCCCCCACCCACTCACCCAATAACCCTGGTCTGCCTCGCCGACACCCACTCCCGCCACCACCGCCTCCCCCCGCTGCCTGATGGCGACATCCTCCTCCACGCCGGCGACGCGACATCCTCCGGCTCCCGCGCCGAGCTGCGGGAGTTTGTGGGGTGGATGGATAAGCAGGGGCATGCGTGGAAGGTTTTTGTGGGGGGGAACCATGACAAAGTGCTGCAGACGGAGCTCAAAGAGCGGGTTGAGTGGGGTGGGGTAAGGTACCTGGAGGATGAGGGGGTGAGCTTGAAATGTGGGGGGAGGGAGGTAAGGGTGTGGGGCAGCCCGTGGACGGTCCAGCAGGGGGATTGCTGGGCGTTTCAGTACCCTCGCGCGGACGCGGAGCGGTGGTGGGCAGGGAGGGTAGGGGAGGGAGGGGTGGATGTGCTGGTTACGCATGGGCCGCCGAGGGGGTTTTGCGATGGATGCGGGAAAGGGTGTTGGGGGTTGTTGGGGGAGTGCTGGCGCGTGAGGCCGCGGTGTCATGTTTTTGGGCATGTGCATGAGGGGGCTGGGGGGGAGTGGGTGGGGTGGGATCGGGCGCAGGGGGTGATGGAGGGGGTTGAGAGGGAGCGGGGCGGGTGGTTTGGTGTGTTGTGGATGGTGGGGGAGGTTTTGGGGGGTTTGCTTTGGGGGAGGAGGGTGGTGGCGAGGACGAGGATGGTTAATGCGGCGGTTTGTGGGGGGTTGAGGGATGAGGTTGTTAGGGGGGCGAGTGTGGTGGTGATTTGAGGGAAGGTTTGGTATAGGTTTGAGAGGATGGTCAGCATGGCGTTTAGAGTGTTTGGGTGTTGTGGTCTGTTCGATCTTACTAAGAGACCGTGCTTGGAGGTGCAAAGCCTACTTTCAATCAGAAGTTGTACGTCGCGAGCACACGGATCTATCTCACATCGATCTTTTTCTAGCCAAGTTCACGAGGGATTCTAACAAAGGAAGGTGTCGAAATAAGGGTATCGGTAACTCCAACAATATTTTTGGCTTGCTAACTTCTAAATCTGGAGAGCTTTTATTAATGAGCTGTCTGACATGTCTTGCTTTAGTAGAAGACAAGGAGCCTTCGAGCCCACAGAAGTCAGAGTAAACGAATAAAACAGTAAATCCATACAAGAAATATCACCGCGCCGAGAAGTTTCCTTAGGGAAAGCAGCAGAATCCTGTAATGCTCTCCGCACCGCTCTCCTTATCCACAGTGACCCCATCGATGGAAGCCTTCACACATGACTCTCTGAGATATCCGGCGAATTTGAATCGGGGTCAAATTCGAGTGCATCCTCCGGCACCGGCTCAGCTGCTCCTTCCTCTCCCAACTCTCCCTGATCGTCTTCATACTTGCTACAATCGAGCAACCCGTACGGATCCTTTTCCGTGCCATGAATGTTCAGACAGTAGTCCAAATGGTCAAGAAGACCATTCTCAGCATCACACATCTCCCGCGCCGTTGCTTCGCGTTGCTCGTTGACACGGCGGCATTTGTAGGAACTGAAAGGGTAGCCTGGGTCCGTTGACGGATGGTCACGGCGGGTGAGGTTGCTGGGGGCTGGGACTGGGACTGGGACTGGGATCCACTCCGGTGCGGGACCTGGGGGGAGTGGAGTGGATGTAGAGTTTGGCATTGACGAAGCGGTCATGATGCCCGAGGAGTTGAAAAAGACAATAGGGGTGACTTTCAAATCCGTCGGCCAGGATGTCTTATTAGGCTTGACATAGCCAGTCGGGAAAGGTGGAAGATTACCATGCTTAGGCCGAGGGTCGTAATGGGAAGAAATCCCACGTTTAGTCATGGTCTTGCTAGGAGGGCCACAAAGCTCGGCATCGATACCCAGGCATGCGTCGGTTTCGGTGAAGTTCGATTTCCCTCTAGCCTTGTGACTTGGAAAGCCATGTGGCTCAGGAATGGGATGTATTGGAGTGGGTATAGGGTAGCTTGTCCCGGTCGGCCACCACGGTTTACTCTCTCTAGGTTTAGCCAGCCATCCTTCTGTAGGCCAGGGATTTGGAGGAGCGCGTGGGTGGTATGTGTGATAGTGGTCGCCAGGATAATGCCACTCTGTTGGCCAAGCAGTTGGAGCAGTCCACCTGAGTTTGCTAAAGTGATAGTCGCTTGGAGGTACTGTGCCATGGCCAAATGGAATACTGTAGCGACGTTGTTCAATCGACCATGCGGTTGGTGCAGCGTGAGAGGGTTTGATGTGGTCAGAGTCGACGACTGGACCGTGGCCGACTGACATTGTAGGATAGCCAAACCTCCCTGTGGTGTTGAAGGGATGGTCATAATGAGAGCTTAGGTTTTTGTACGGTGCAGCGAGAGCAAAGCTCACAACTCCAAGAAGTACCGGGAAGTTAGCATACATGGTGTCAAGTACAGCTAATTAGAGAAAGAATGTGGTAGGTTGGAACGATGCAGAGTAGGTAAAAGAAGACGTTTGAGAGATGTGAAAATCGTATGAGAGCAGCTTTGGCTGAAGCATTAAAAGAAAGAGAGTGAAAGAGGCGGGCACCAGATTCCTCTCGAACGCGCCATCCTAATACTTCTGGCTTTTCAGCCTCCATCTTGCGGACTTCAGTGTTTCCCATAACAATGACAACGCGCAGCGTGACAAGGTTGAGCCGGAGATCACGGCGAAGTATGTCTTAGAATGCCTTCAAAAGCTTTCGAAGCGCACTGTATCGTCACGTATAGCTTGACATGTGGTGTACCATTGGTGCTGCAGCCTATCAATCGATCAGGTTGAGCTTATGAAGCTTTTGGTGAGGTGCTCGATACCCAGCCATCGGATGACATTCTTTGGGTCCGCCTTGATATCCTAGGCAACAATGGCTTTGCCGACCTCATGAAGCCGAAATGAAAATTATACTTCTTACCAAACATTGCATTCCATTCGTACCAGCGTGACAATCATTACGAGTAGAGTCATAGACTGAACTTCATGTATTAAGCCTAATATTCGTCAGTCACCACAGATTAGACGATTGCGCTGCTGTTATTAGCATATCCGGGATGGAAATTTTGATACTGACCAGCTCACATTGAATTATGAAGGATGTAGGTGTTGAAAAGTATAAGTAACAAAAATGTCAAAAATAACACAATGTACTATTTAGTTAAGAACCGCAGTGGCCATCTTGGGGATAAATGTAGCTAGGCTCATTTAAATGCTCTTCAAAAGGCAATCACCTTTCCCCATTGCGGAGCGAAAATCGAGATGTAAGACGCAGAGATATGAGAGACAAAGAGTAGCTAACATCTGGATTCCGGTTAGATCGAGTCCATTGGACAACATGAAGAGAACAAAGTCGCAAGAGTGAGATAGCTGATTTCCAGTTAGTCAAAAAGCCTTCAATTAAGTCCTGCATGGCAAATTTGAGATCCTATCGTATTCGATGCTCTAATGAAAGCAGTCCTCGGGAATACACCTTAGAAGTTAAACACCGGGCTATCCTCGTTGGAAGATCACAAAGCCATGAGTATGCAAGTTTGCGGCCAGAAATCGTGCCGCACCAAGTTATTACCAGGGCGGGAGCGAACGCGGACCATCAGATGCGCCACAAGATTTTACCCCCAGCCTCGATGCACTACGATCCTTCTAGCTGATACCAATAGGGATTCCTCTCCAGTCCTCTTGTCTCTGGAAATGCAGTGAAGTATCAGCCGGGTACTAGCTTATTGTGAACGCAAGTCCAGTGCGGCAACATTCAGAATAAGCGTAGCAGGATTTAGGAGACGTGGCTCGATATTGTTCTACCGCATGAACGTACTGGCAAAATGGCGCAATCTTTCTCATCCTAATCAAGTTCTTTAATCCCACCCAGATTCACCACCCTTCTGCCCTCAACGGTCCCCCTTCCCACTCACTTCCCCCTTGCCCGTCTCCCTCAAACTCTACCTCTTCCCCACCACTCGGCACTCCCCACCCTAGCGCCTCCAACTCCTTCTGGAAGAAATCCTCTTCCCCATCCTCCCTCGTCCTATCTTCGTCCTCCGTCTCCATAACATCCCGATAACACCTCAAGTGCCACCAGTGCGTCAATGCCCTTAACGCCTGCTCCAACGCCAAACTCTCCCCCTCTTCTCCGGCTTCCCCTCCTTGGTCGTGCAAGCCCGCCAGCCATTCATCTCTCAGCTCAGGCCGACAGTGCAGATAGATCGCAGTAATGACGCGCATGTTACTTTGTCGCCACTTGCGGCTGCAATAGGGAACCTGGGACTTGACAAGCTTCAGCGTGTACAGGCGGAGGGTAGGATCCGGGATCTTCAGGAGTTTGCGGAGATAGAGAGAGGACTTGTAGGTGACGAGAAGGGAGCAGCGGTGGGATTTCCTGGATGTAATTTTGTGGAGGACGCGGAGGAAGGTTATAGTGCTGTAGAAATTGCGCCAGGAGTAAGTCGTTATTGGGTCGGTGGGGAGAGGGGCGAGTGGGTTGCCAAGCTCATCGACTGATGGGTGAGCAGGTTGGTGAGCCTCCGCGGTGGTAGAAGGGTCTTCCTGTGTTGGTGGGGATTCTTGTGGATTGCGATCAGAGTTCGAGGGCTGTGAGCGATCGCGGGCGATCGGTGGAGGAGCTGAGTCATCTGTTTGGGTAGGCTCATCTTCTCCTTCTGCGGCATCTAATGAGGTGGGGGGATGATCTGAGTTGACATGGCAAAAATGAAAGAAACTGTTACGTCAACTTCTGCAAATCTCGCCGGCTATTGACCTTACCTTAAATCATCACGATCAGATTGTTGGGCCACCGTATCTTCAACGTTTTGAAGTTGATACCATTTGATCAGCACGGGAACGTAGCTACAGTCGAGTAAAAGTTGTGTCAAGAACTCGAACTTTAAAATATCTAGATACGTCAGCCTTGACAAGGAAAGAAGACCATTATCTTACGTGATAACTTGAACCACTTCAACATAAGGAACAATGAGCCAGATATTGCTTTGGCTAGAATTTCCCGTAACCTCGTGTTTTCCAATTCTTCAAGAGTCGCGTTCTCATCATGACCGACCCCCATCCCAACTCCACTTGCAGCTAAACCGGAGCTTTGTTGCGACATGCTCAGGTTGGATCTATTTTTGACTAGGCCATTAGCTCCGTTAGTTTCAGGAGGCCCTCCCTGGGCAGGGCTCTGAGCTGCGAGAACCTGGACGCTTGACAACATCATTTTCATGATAAACATCACAAAAGACTGCAAATTTGGCATTGCGTGATGCTGATCTCATTAGCTTTGGCTGAAACATGACTCAAGACTGGAGCCTACGTACGTAGAAGTCTTCCACTGCCTTCATGCTTGCCTCAGTATCTGGATCGTTGATGTTTATATCTGAGGTGTTGTCGTCGCCATCATCTGTCTTATCGTGGTCTTCGGCGGCCTTTACTACTGGAGATGTGTTCGTCTCGGCGTCCGTTTTCAGTATGGGCGCCTGCTGATCTTGTGTAGCCCAACCTCTGTCGTATTTGATGAACAGTTCTCTCTCTTTCCATAACTGTCGAAGGGCCCTTGTCATTCTCATTCGGCTTGCAAATAATTGACCAGCTTCGATGATAGACGCGGGAACATCACTGCCTTCCCACTTTCTCCCGACTAGGTGGTCCTGCAGATCGCTACTCCCTTTGCCGCCAATGTTATTACTTGAGCCATCCAGAGGGGGATAAAGAAATGGAAAATATTGATTTGTCTGATAATTTTGTTTCTTCCCAGCCTTACCACCTGGTCCAACAGGAGAAGGTGGCGGAGAAGGAGCAGGTGTAGCTATGTGAACAGGCTGATGAAAGATCGAGCTACTGCCATCAGCTGGTCCTAGTGGACCAGCTATAGACTGAGGTCGGCTCATCTGATTTGGTAGTGGAGGTAATATCGACTTGTGCTCCAGTTCCAACGGAACCAAAGGTGGCGGTGGGTTGTACGCAGGGTATTTCGAGGTGATCTCTTGCCTGAAAAGATGATAATCAAGGGGAGAAGCCGTCAAAACCGGGCCAGCAGACGCAGCTTTGGCGTCATTCTCGGGACTCAGAGTTGTCTTTGCATGCGCAAGCTGCCTCGTGTCTCCGAACAGCAAGAGCATAGATTTCCAAAAAAGAAGCAAGAGCTATATGAACGTTTCAGTTTGGCTACGTAAAGATGAAACCTAGTGCGTTGACTTACCCTGGTGTCTGGAAGATTCGATGACTCGTTCCATCGCAAGCTAGCGATTGTGTCAAGCAGCAACACTAGGAAGCTAGGCTTGAGTGATGCTTGTTGCACTTAGTTTCTATTGGCATCACTAGGAGAGATTCATACCGATTGCACTCCGAATTGACTGGCTGTCTTCCTCGCTTCTCAAGAAGCGGGCTGACTCAATGAGAAAATACCAGATCGACAAGGTAACAGTGATTTCTCGCTCTTTCGCAGCTTCAGGGGCGGCATCATCCTGCTCTTCGTGTGGCTTTTGGGCTGAACTTCTGGAGAATAGGCTGCTCTTTGATCAGCATGTCTCCACAAGCGGAGGTAGTACTAACCTTTCACTTTCTATAACAGACCGAAAATGGTCGAAAAGCGTTGCTATGCCTGAGCAAGCACTGGCTAGCTTAGCCCCTCGCATAATCCACGACAGTTGCATGAAACTCTGATCGAAACCCTTGTCATCCGGGGTTTCTGTATCAATGTCGTTTGGAAGGCCGGCGGTCTCTCCCCACACCCCTGCTAGAATGTAGAAAACAGCCTCGAGGCTCTCAATCCTCTCCAGAATATCTGGAGTTGAAAGTTTCGAGAGCAGCGAGTTGAAGAAGTTTCGTCGTACGCTGTCTTCGGCTTTAATCCATCGGTCCTTGTCCCGTTGCGTTCCATTGCCATCGTAGAAGGCATTCCATTTCTGCTCAAAACTGTCCTTAACGCTTAAGAGCATGAGGCGATCCTGTTCAGTATATCCAAACCATTCATTAAGCTCGAGAGCAAGGTTCTGCGAATCGGCATATTCAAATGCATACGCACGCTCTTCTGTTTTTGGGAATTGACTGACAAGGTGTCTCAGTTGTGGCAAGCTCAATGAGTCAGTTGGGTTTTCCGGGGAGGGAGACTGATCCGGAGCAGGCGGAGGTGGTTGTAGAGGCGGCGGTGGCGGCGGGTTAGAGCCTTCTCTTCGTAGTCCCGGACGTGTTAGGCCTGTTGCGTTCTTGAAAGGCCTCAAGTTGGTAGCGGAGTCTGAATCATCGCGAGAAAGAGGTATTGCACTGAGCGGGAGGGAATCCTGGCCTCGCTCCATGGATATAGCCGTTCCCGTCTGGTCGACCTCATCCGCCCTCACTACAAACTCTTCCTCAGATGCATTGTCCCGCGGAGCATCAGAAATATCCATCTTCAAGTAACACTATAAAGTAGCCCTGTGCTCATGAAGTCAAATTTACCGACGTCTCAATGGCTAAAGTCTTTAAGATAAATCGGACACTGGTCTTCAGATCTTTCATGGTCATAGCGTTTGTAAGCCCGCACAATTGCATCAAACATCTTCGAAGCGGATCAAAGCGTTGCCGCAAGGTTCTGCATAGGCTCTTTGGAAGTGGGAGACGGAAGGTGGTTGCCCGCCACACGGCGGCAATTCGATATCACGTGATCGAGAGAAGAAGAAGCGAAAGGTGCCACTGGAATAATGCTACACAAAATTTTAGACTAGGCGCCCAAACGTGTATTCACCGAGGCTATACTGGGCATAGTGGGGAATGTCACGGTAAAATGTCAGATTTACAACGGAGCTCTATTACGTGTGGTCACAGGGCTGCGTATCATTGATTCTTTATTCGACGCTTAATTAAAAGATTTCGTCTTACTTTCTGCTTCTCTTCCCATCGACCCCAACCTGCGTCCATTATATCCTCGCTTATGCACAAGTCACGCATGCGGAACATTCTGGCAACTCTGGTCTCAAGAAGCTGATCTATCCAACCACGCCGTCGAAGAATTTCAGTTACAAGAAACCAGGTAATGGCACACGTGACGCCGGCGGCACATCCAATTAGGACCTGCTTTGCGGTATGATAGTTCAAATAGACCCTGCTGGCAGCCACCAGGCCAGCGCCGAAGCAAGCGAACAAGGAAAAAAGACCTCTTTCAGCAAGAGGCATAGTGGAATAGGTGGCTGTGGGTTGCGGTTTATGTCGCAAAAGTAGGAATAGGCCGAGAGACAAGGAGAAGAAGCTGACGAACTGGGCATGAGACGAAGGCATGCCATAGCCTTTTCCGTTCATCTCTGTAGAGCTTTAGTCTAAGATGATCTGCTCTGGTGTGGTGGTCGTAACAATACGCACGCTGTGGCCGCTCCTCTCTGATCCACCTTTTGAGTCCGAAGTTGACTGCTTCACAGACCATCTGGCCGGCAAAGAGTAGCAAAATCTCTATCTCGCGCGAGGCCCATATTAGAGTCACATAGACAATGCATAGGGCTTGGGGAACAAGTGCCAGCCAGGCTGAGAGGTATGAGAGGGGATCTCGAGGATTCTGGGAGAGGCGTCAGTGGTGCAAATGAACAAGCAAGAGGTTGCTCCCAGATCCATACGTAGGAAACGTGCGTCAGAGATAGCGAGGCCAAAGCCTGGTCTTCCATGCCTCTTCCTGTCCGAGCACCATCCAGCACCAAGCTATTCCGGACAACTTTGATGTATCTCGAAAAGGGAAAAGTTAGAGCTGGGCAGTGAAAATCAGGAACGTCCGACCTCGAAGACTCGCATTATATCTGGAGAGGTAATCAACTTGAATCCGATTCGAAAAAGCGCAGCTCTAAGCCGCCTCGAGGCCGCTTGCCGAAGTTTTTCCCCGCACATTAACTTTAACTATTTAGGTTAAAGCAGCAGTGACGATTCTAGGAGAATGGCCTGGACCGATCAATGATATTCGAATGCTGACTGACTGCTACCTGTGGCGTCTACTCCCTTACCACACAGGTTCCTTCGTGGTAAATCTCATAATAGAAACCTTGAGGCAAATCTCCACCCTCTCGCCAGCAGACGCATGAGTCTGTAAAACATATCATACCCTCATATTCAAAATTCCGCCTACGAAAGATGGACGATGACCAAGCGGCCGCGGAGGACGAGCGGGCTATCGAACTCTCCTCCATTGCGGCCATATATCCTGAGCTTATTCTCGATCCGAAAGCTCCCTTCGAAGCATACCTCGATATTCCTGTTGCTCCAGGCGCTCCGCTCAAAATTCAGTTCCAGGCGTTAGCCGATAATGCGGCACCTGCTCTTCCAACGCCACCTACTTCGACTGAGCAGGATGATGACCGGGCCGGAGTCGAGGATGAACAAGCAGTGCAAAGTAATAATCGGGTCCCACCAGATATCCACCATCTCTCTCATCTACCACCGCTTCTACTGCATATCGCACTTCCTAACGGATACCCTGCTGAAAAGCCCCCGACGTTTAAATTGTCTACAACATCATCATGGTTACGAAGAGACATATTAGAAAAGCTACAAACTGACGGATCTCGTCTTTGGGAAGACCTTGGCCGAGACCAGGTCGTTTTCACATACATCGACCATCTTCAACAAGCCGCGGAAAGTGCCTTTGATTTAGCTACTGAAGGGGAGTGTGTACCATTTTCTCAGGAACTCAAAATTGCGTTGCTTGATTTTGATATAAAAGCAAAGAGGGAAAAGTTCGAAGAAGAAACATTTGACTGCGGGATTTGCTTAGAGCCTAAAAAGGGTATCGTTTGCCACCGGCTCCTGTTATGCTCACATGTTTTTTGTGTCCGCTGTCTCCAAGATTTCTACAATAATGCCATATCGGAAGGTGATGTCGATAATGTGAAATGTCTTACACCTAATTGCAGCAACGAAAATCCTGTTCCAGCAATCGAACAAACTGAACCTGCTCGTCGTGCCACCAAGAAGAAAAGAGACAGAACTCTCAACCCTAGTGAGCTGCTTCAGATACCACTCGATCAGGAATTGGTACAACGTTATGTCTTTCTGAAGAGGAAGAAAAAACTTGAGTCAGACAAAAATACGATTTACTGCCCCCGGCAATGGTGCCAGGGCGCTGCACGATCTAAGAAACATCCAAAGCCTGTGGATCCAATCGCCGACTTTGACAATGCCTCCGAATCCGAGACCGAAAATGAAAAAGAGCCGGAGCCTCGAAAACGTAAAAAGGATGAAGATGCTCCGCCACCGATGTCAGAGCGTTTAGCCGTATGTGAAGATTGTGATTATGCCTTCTGTTCAGTGTGTAAAAAGGGCTGGCACGGCGAACTTGGTTTTTGCAGAACCAGAAAGCAAACGGAGCTCAACGAGGAAGAGAAGGCGTCGATGGAGTATCTTCAGCTCCATTCCACTCCCTGTCCAACATGTTCCGCACCTTGTCAGAAGTCGATGGGTTGCAACCATATGATCTGCTTCAAGTGCCGAACACACTTTTGCTACCTCTGTAGTAGCTATCTTGAAGAATCCAACCCATACAAGCATTTCAACACTAAGGAAAGCTCGTGCTATATGCGACTATGGGAGCTCGAGGAGGGAGATGGCGGTGAAGGCGTGGGCCTAGGATTCGGTGGGGGAGCAGATAATCGCCCAGAGTGGGATGATGATCTGTCTGATAGTGGTTCAGATACGTCTGATGACTCTCAAGAGAATGTGGGACACGGTCCGCCGGCACGGCAAGCGCAACCTCGGATAGGTAATGACAACGTAGCTAGACGGCGACAAATCGAAGCTGAGTTAGCCGCGTTTCCTGGAGAATTAGCCGAGCTACCAAGAGATATGCGAATAGAAGTTCTCAATTTCGTCCGTGCTGGAGTTCCGGTTGAGAACATCCACATTGAACGACGCGACCCAGTCAGAGCTCAACAACCTGTTCAGCGTGCGCCAAACCCACCTCCACCAGCGCCGAATCCACCCAACCGTAATCAGCGCGCTAGAAACGGCAGAAGAAGAGTTCAAGAAGACATCGACGACGCTTTAGAACGATTACACTTCCACGATGCCGAGAATGCTGGAGAGGGTAATGATGAGGACGATGCTGACGATCCCGAACCTATTGAACGTGCAGCTCCAGCGCCAGGCCAGGGCAACCATTGGGCACAGCAACCGGCACCTGTCCGTGCGATGGGCCTAGAAAGGTTTCTACAGCTCGCAGCGCAAGATCAGGAAGATGAATGGGATAGTGATGAATTAGATGAAGAGGAAGAACAAGTCTTTGACGCTGGTCGGAGGGCGGCAGACGCCAATCGCAATGGAGGAGAAAGGAGAAGGGATGGTGGAGCAAGGGGTCGTTGGTGATATTTGGACAAGGATCTTCCAAAGACATATGGCTCTATTACGATGTCGCTCACGACCTGACTCATGTTTTTATGACTTGCATAGCGCTGGTGTTCTGGACCTTCAACATTGAGGGTAAGTTAGAGGTACTGGGGAGAATGTCTATTAAAGAATAATAAGGCAGCACCAGAATTATTCGCCCTCAGTGGCTCTTCAATAGCAGACATGTATGCGCCCAAAACACTTTAGTCATAGGGTAGCTGTGGCAGGCTGATCTATTCAAATACATGCACTACTTGAAACTGGTCATTTCGAAATTTTAGTCCAGAGCATCGAGCGTAAAATACGGTGGAAATCAACCTCGGGATTCCGATGATATTCTCAGACTTGAGCCTGAGCAATAATTCTGCGTTCTCGATGGCTCTGGTGTTGGATCGAAAGTCCGTTCGCGTGAGAAACTCCACAGGAATAAACGGACGACCGCTTCATCAACGTTGATTAGAATAACACGCGCTTTGATGCATTCGACAGGGAGACTTTGGGTCGATTATGACGGCGCGTCTCAAAGAATCCGGCGCCTAGCACAGCCACCCTCAGTTCTTTTAGCCCAGTTCTCTAGCACTGATGCCTATTTTGTACCCAGGCAGGCCCATCTCAATATCACGCGGACAAACCCAGTTACACAATGTGAACCAAACGCTGTTAACGAGAAAAAAGAGCTTTCCTTCTACTTTTCATTTCACAAGTTCTACTATATCCGGCCCGCGCTTCCCAAATCACATTTAGACCAGGCATTTTCTTCGATCAATCGACGGACATGGCGGCTCTTGGTGACTTTGCAAAGCTCCCAGCAGAGATCCGCATCCAAATTTATGTTTTGCTGCTCATACCCAAGCAACAAGATCTGTCCCGCGGCGGGCTGAAAATGTACGACCCGTGGCCATGGAGAGAAGCCTGGGTGTCTCCCATCCCGTCATCTACGCCCTTGCGTGCAAACAAGCAGCTCCACAGGGAAACGGCTCCCATCCTGTACGGCCGCAATCGTTTCAAATTTGACCATCCCAAGCATTTAGAGACTTTTATACAAAGCATTGGGCCCTCGAACGCGAATCTAGTAGTAGACGTAGAGATCTGCGAACGACTTCCACAATTCCCGCTACAACCATTAAAAACAGCATTACAAACCGCATCCAGTCTCCAAAGGCTACACATCCGCTCCCACCTGATGAGCACCGCCCCCATATGGCGATCTCCCTCTGTGCTCCAATTCTTGAAGAGCCTCCAACCAATCCTGGCCGAGCACCCAACCCTCAACAAGGTCATGAGCCACCACGCCGGAGGACACCTGAAGCAATTTTCGACCCAGTCGCGACGGTCTCGAGAGCCGGCGCACTGGATATTCACGAAAGATGAGAAAACTCGGAAACCGGCGTGGGAGGCTGTTGAGCTCACCTTGGTGGCCGAAGACTACGATGACCCTAGTGACGGGTATGTGTTTGATCTTGCTGGCGAGATTGGGTGGCTGCATAAGCGGCTCTCGATGTTTCCGCGTACGGCGCAGGTCTTGAAGGAGTCGATGAATATTGAGCCTGTGCCGGTGAAGCCCATGACGCGGTTTCTGTCGAGGTTTTTGCATGAGGCTGAGTAAGACGTGCCCGTGGGATAAATTTTAGTTTTCTCAAGAAATTTATGAGGCGATTGGATGCATTTGTTTCGCGAATTGGTACGATGCCTCCTTAAATTTTCGTCGTTATCGCTCTGAATTCGTGCATGCCATCTACAGTGAAACCGCCTTATAAGCATCTAGGATATCCCCCAGATTGTACTTTTCATAGCTTAAATGAACCACCCTCAACTGCCTACGTCCGCCCTTTGAGAATCTTAGGTCTTAAGTTCACCTGTGGATACATTGAGCGATAGGAATACTCCCAAATCGCACCATCCAACAACTCTCACCCACCCATTCCCGGATAACCATTACAGCCACCAAAACCCCCCAACCACAGCGCTTTCCAATCACTTCTTCCTCGCCATCTCCTCCACACAACTAGTACACACCCGCGCCATCCAATGCACTCTCTTGTTCTTCTCTCCTACTTTCGGCGACCCCATGATATCGTCCGGGCATGCGCCACCATCCTTTTCGCCCCTGCCTTGGCTTCTGTTCAAGGCTCTGATTTTGGCGCAGTAGGTTCTTGTCCCGGGGACTGGGCAGAGGTAATGGCCTTTGAGGGGGCAGACGTAAACGTCTTCGGTGCACATACTGGTGGGAGACGGGGGCGTTCGAGCAATAGGGGTGCACGGAGTTGGGAAGGGCAGTATTGGAGTTGGGGGGGAAGAGGCTAATGGGCTGTGACTCGGCGTAGAGGAGTCGTAGAGACTTGAAGCCGGCGGCAAGACTTTCACAGGGCTAAAGTATCGAGGACCTGGACGTAGAGACGGATGGCAGGGATGAAAGAAAAGGCGAAGCATCTTGCAGTCACCCTACAAAGGCTTGCGTCCGGTCACTGGACGTTGGAGTATCCTGACAGGACGACATCACGATTTTGCGGCACGAGAAATTTTCATTCGGATGAGGAATATGCTCCACAATTTTCAAAGCTTCCACACCAGGTCGCTACTCAATCCTAGCTTCTGCAGGATGCCTCCAATAGGGTCCTGACTTTGACCACCATTCGATAAATTCTTTGGTCCTGCGAGATGATTCACGAATCCGTCGGGCCCAGAGACGATCACACGGGTGCCCGCTGCTTCAGCTTGGACTGAGTGAGCGAGCACTGACTCCGTAATGAAGGAGCCTTCCTCATCCACAAAATAATCGACTTGAATATGTCCCGGATGGCGCGCTTTGAGAGTATCGAGCTCTTTCACAATCATGCCCTTCGGCTCAGTACCCTCTCTCAAAGCTGTAGATGGCTGCGATTGTCCGAATGGTAAGAGATACCTCCACCATGGTAATGCTTTTCTTTGATTATCGCTTATCCCACCGAGGCAATCTTCTCTTCTTCGATTGGCCCACAAGATATGTATCTGGCGGCCATCAGCGATCTTTCGTGCCTCCAAAAGACAATAGGCAGCCTGCAGCGCTGGCGCAATTCCAGTGCCTCCAGCCAGGAAAATGATCCTGTTGGCATCTTCGGGTATCAGAAACTCGAACTGCGGTCCACGGATCTCAATAGATGAGTTCTTTGGAAGCTGGTGTAGGTATGTCGATACCTCACCTTCGGGGTCCTTGCGGATGAGAAATCGAAGACCTTCTCGATCCACGGGCGTCGTTTCCACCGATGGAGGTAGGGGAGTGTACGCTCGAGCAATCTGAAGCTGTGGCTGCTTGAATTCAACGCTCCAAATTCCGTTTCGCCATGCTTCCTCGAACGTAGCACCTTTCGGCTGTTTGATAGGAGACAGTGTGAATATAGCGCTTGTTGATGTTGCCGAATCCTTTGCACGGAGGATGTATCTGGTAAAAGAAAGAGGATTCGAGTCGCCATTTTGATCATCGTCCCTGTAAGAGTCATATAAGACTCTGGCGCCGTAGCCAATAAATACGGAAGCGATGTACCAAGGCCATCTGCGCCGCTTCTGAAGCTTTGGTTTCTCAGTGCTGAAAGCTCTAGTAGTCGGTCGTTGAACAAGAAACGTAGTTCTCGTAAAAGACCTGAGACCTATACGCGGTAGTGATCGGACGCCATAAAGGCTCATTTGCTGCGCGAGCAACGCGACGTATGCTTTGATTCAAGCTCGAAAACTGATGGCAGGGTGCTTGTCATGACATTCAGTCCAGGATTTGTTCCCCGGCCGGGCGATCCTCGGATGCTACCACATCAGATGCGCTAACCAGATATAGACACCAAAGCACCCAACTGCTGATTTGCGGGCGCTTTACAAATGTTGAATCTTGACAAACCTACCCTCAGTCTCATGTCCGAAAGGTATGAGACCATTAATGCATATTTTAAGATGATTACGCGACGATAGCATGACCACAAGTCCCCCTCAGGGTGCCCGAACCTGTTCTTATCATGTCTCACCTCGCATTCTCAGAAGTCAAAAAGCATTCCCCACCACGAGACTCCCTAGAACTAGCTTCCTTAGCCTCCTCTGATGGAGATGACAGTCAGGCGACGGAATTGTCTTCGCGGTCGGGGATATCGTCGTCTCGAAAGCTATCACTAGAAAATGACGACCCTCTCCATCTCACGCCTGGCAGCTCCCGCATTCCTCACAACCGATCCTATTCAGTCTCTTCTGCAGTATGCACGTGGAAATCCCAATCTAGTAGCTTGGAAACTAATCTCTATAGTTTGACTTCACACCTGCCCTTTTCCCTCTCTCCTCAACATCTGGCGGCTATGCACCCCTCGGCGCACCCTCTCAGAGCTCCTTCGATCAGCAGCACGTGCTCGCAGATGGTGGGAACCTTGAAAAGCACAAGACCTTAACATACCTTAATGGGCTCTCACTGGTTGTAGGACTCATGATTGGATCTGGAATCTTCGCTTCACCGAGTGAGGTCAATTCCCACGCTGGTTCACCGGGTGCCTCTCTCATTGTATGGGTTGTCGCTGGTATCTTGGCTTGGACAGGTGCGGCCAGCTACGCCGAGCTCGGAGGCGCTATTCCTCTCAACGGCGGCGCGCAAGTATACTTGGCCAAAATTTTCGGCGAGATGGCAGGCTTCCTCTTCACCTGGGCGGCTGTATGCGTTCTAAAGCCCGGCGGCTCGGCAATCATAGCCATCATATTCGGAGAATACGTCGTACGAGCAATCATCGGAGCAGAAGTCGAATTTATCAATCCTTGGATCAATAAAGGCGTTGCCGCCGGAGGCCTCATCTTTGTCACTCTCCTAAATTGCCTCTCAACCCGCATCGCTGCTCGTATAGGTGACCTCTTCCTCTTTCTCAAATTCGTTGCCCTCTTTGGCATTACTATCGTTGGAATCGTGGTCGCCATAACAGGCTTCTCTTTCAATGGCCAAGCCTCAACGGATTGGAAAACAATTGGCTGGTTCGACCACACCTCCCTCTCAACCTCAGACTGGGCCGTTGCCCTCTACGCGGGCCTCTGGGCCTTTGACGGTTGGGACAATACGAACTACGTGGTGGGCGAATTTAAGAATCCCTCCCGCGATCTCCCCCGCGTCCTCCACACATCCATGCCCATTGTAATCCTCTCGTACGTCCTCGCCAACCTCTCCTACTTCTTCGTCCTCCCCCTCAAAGACATCGAAAAATCCCACGCCGTCGCCGTCCAATTCGGTTCCCGAGTCTTCGGCCCTGTCGGCTCCCTCATCCTCGCCCTCACCGTCTCCGCCTCGTGCTTCGGCGCCCTAAACGCAACCACCTTCACCTCCGGCCGCCTGGTCTACGTCGCGGCCAAAGAAAACTACCTCCCCGCCTTCTTCGGCCGCCTCGGCCTGGGCTCCAGCGAGATCAACCACTCGGCCACCACCCGCCTCCGCAAGCACAGCTTCGTCCACAAAACGCTAACTCGCGTGTTCGGCTCCTCGCTCGCGCTCGGCTACACCCCCATCCCCGCCATGACCCTCAACCTCCTCATCACCCTCCTCTATATTCTTGTCGGCGAGTTCAAGTCCCTCATCACTTTTTACGGTGTCGCCGGGTACACGTTTTACTTTTTGACCGTCCTCGGCTTGATCGTGCTGAGGATCCGGGAACCGGGCCTGGAGCGGCCGTACCGGACGTGGATCACGACGCCGATCATTTTCTGCTGCGTGAGTCTGTTTCTGGTGAGTCGGGCGGTGTTTAGCCAGCCGTGGCAGACGTTGACCGTTGTTGGGTTTTTGGTGGCCGGGGTGCCGGTGTATTTTTGGAGGGTTGGGGGGATTAAGGGGAAGGGTGGGGGTGGGGAGTGGAGGTTTTGGAAGAGGTGGGGGAGGAGGTGATGTGAGGGGGTGTGATGTGGGGTTTGATGTGGGAGGCCGATATCTATCTATCTATGTAAGCGTTATGTGGAAGCATTGATAGGCTGCAGTTGAATTAGCGGCATTACTGTAGCTGACTGACTGTTCGATTGAGCTCTACCAACAAACTTATTTTGGCTCGACACTAAATAATTGATGCTTCATTCAACCGTGCCATTTTTGCTACCCGCTATAGCCGCCGTCCTCACATCCTTTTACATTCGTGTACATATCCTGTCGCTCTATGTCGCTTGAATCCTTCACGCCACATCCGAGGCTGCTTGCTGCCGCCCCATCACACTCCTCGATAATACCCGGGTCGTGCACACCATTTCTCTCAACCTGTGGCTGCGGGGCGGATCTTGTCTTTTGCTCCGCGTTACGAAGCGTTATCTTGAGCGGGTGCTGCTAATCGATGGGCTTGAGAAGAATGCATCTCAGCCTCCCTGAGCCCGTGGTATTGGGCGTCTGTCGTGGCGTTCTGTGGTGCCGTGGCTGGATGCATGGGCGGCTGAGACAGGGTTTGGCATTGACAGAGGGGGGGCTAGAGATGGGAAGGCCCTAGAAGGGCGATGTTGAAGATGGACGCCGATCCAGTCCGAAGACAGGATTGTTCGCGCTCTAGACTGACCAGGGGGGGGCTTCTGTACAGGCAAGTTGTCGGGACTACTCCGTGATGCGCATCATTGCTGCCTGTATGGAGGTGGCCCTGGCAAATGGTCTGATGCTCAGCCGGAGACAGCTGTTCCCGCCAAGTGTGGGGAAGGATGCGATGTTCCAGTTACCGCCCCTCCTTGCTCTCTAATTGAGGCTGTGGATGGAGATGTGAACCCCACAATCTGAGCCGGCCATTCGATAGCACTCCTCTTTCCCGCAGGAAGATGGTGGTAGACGTATTCGACAAGGTCGTAGCCCCAGTTGCCACACCACCAGTATCTTCTCGATGCATGAGCAATGACGCCGTAGTGTGCCAGTATGATGAGGGCCATGGGGTGTTTGGCCTTCACGAGATCCATGTATTGGTGGTCTACGACGACGAGCCACATTAAGGTCACCCCGGCATCGTTCGGGCTGAGCATTGTTCCCATAAATATCTTCTCGAGGACCGAGATGGCGGAGTCGCAAAGCTCTCTGACGCTCATGTCGTCTACAGCAGACGTGTTCTCATCCCTTAGGTGCTGAACGGCGTGGGTAATATCTTGGGGCAGCGCCGCAGGGGTGTCCAGAATGCCCATGTTCAGGATTGGTCTTAGGTTCCCTTCGGTTAGCCACTGAGAAGCGGAGCTGTAAAGTAAACGACATCCCCTGCCAAGCTCCGAGATCCTCATAACGTCCTCCATCACGTCTCTCGGGAATAGATTTCCTGGACAAAAGGACGAGGAGAAGGCAAAGATGGCGATGACATAAGAAGCAGCAAAGAGGGCATGACAGTTCTCGGCAGTCACGTTGCTCAGTAATGACCGAAAGGCTGATAGCCCGGTGTTGTAGTGTGCCGCTGCCGTTTCTCTGTGATGGACTGAATGACATCCAGACTTTGTGTGGATGACATGAAGAGCAGACAGAGCAAGCACACTGTGCATTAAGAATTCATAGAAAGTGGCTTCCTTTGGAATAACCAATTGCCAGATTTCGCGCACTTCAGGTCTCTCTGACAGCGTTAGAGATACTACGGTCGAGTAGTGGTGCATGAGACCAAGGTCGTGCAGATTCAGGCTAGGGGATGGTTGGTCTCGGATAGCGGCGTAAGGGGCCACGGATGGGCTTCCTTGCCGGGGGATAGCCTGAATGCTCTCTGCATAGCCGCAGCTTGACTTGATCTTTTGGCAATTATTGCACACCGGCTTTTCGCCGTCGCACTGCCAGAGGTTGAGTCAGCAAGAGTAGGACCATATTGGAACATCCATGCTACTCTAGACGAGGGGCTTATGGGTATCAAAATTGATCTTCAACAAGAACCAGGCAGACGTTAGGACATTTCAAGTACCTTCACCTTGCGTATCTTGCAAATCTGACACCCATGTCTGGTTTTTGCATGCCACCTAACAGTGACACGAATGTCAACGCCTTTCTACCTGCGATTCTTTCAGGAACATACCTGCGAGATGGCATATGTTAGATGAGACTATAGGAGTTATTCTAGCTTCGGCTTGTCACTCATGAGAGAAGGGTGCTGGTTGCATAAATGCAGACAAGCAGCCGCTGTGAGATGTTGCATCTCGTAGACTAAACTCCTTAGGATGAAGCACCTACCAGAGTCGGCTGTAAATAGGTTAGCCCGACTTGGCGACATGGCGGCGCAACACAGGAGGTGATGAGGAGGTCGTCCGTATCACCAGAAAATGGCAGCACGTCCAACAGTGAAGGGGATGCTGCTCCTCAACAGTACTATGTTGAAAGAACGTCCCACCCGGAGCCTCGTCGGTAGGTGATATCTCCTTTTCCAAACCTTTCATTGTGTTGTTCTCCCATGATTTTTTGCCTTGCACTATCAGCTTAAGTCAATTTACGTGTCGACTTTTCATGGAAATAGTCAGTCGCACTTTCTACCCATTGGGTCCATTCTATCAGATCTCATTCTTAGCAAAACAAGATGGCAAAGCAAGGCGACATTTGTCCGACCTGCTACACGTTTAAGCCCTCCTACGCGACTGCCATTGTCTTTATCGTGTTGTTTTTTCTCACTACTCTTCTTCACCTCTACCAGCTATGTCGCACTAAAACATGGTATCTGATCCCGTTGATGGTTGGTGGTTGCTGTGAGTTGTGGCCTGATCTTGAAGCAAACCGTCCGCTAAACAGTCGCAGTCGAATGGGTCGGGTACCATGGACGAGCCATGGGAGCCGAACAAGCACCTGACTATAAGAAAAGCTCCTATATCATGCAGACTGTGCTATTGTTACTCGCGCCAGCACTGTTCGCCGCCAGCATCTATATGGAGCTCGGCCGTATCATCCAGTTCGCCGACGGAGAACGTTTCGCAGTAGTCAAACGCACAAGGCTTACGAAGACTTTTGTACTGGGAGATGTCTGTTCTTTCGTGGTCCAAGCAATCGGTACTGGCGTGGTGTTTCCCTTGTGCAAGTATCCATACTTACTGACTGTCATCCTTAGGTGGTGCCCGGCTGGCCTCAAACACGCCTAACGCGATCAAACAAGGCCAGGATATCGTTCTGGTCGGCATATGTCTCCAAATACTCTTCTTCGGTCTCTTCGTCGCCGTTGCGTTTGTCTTCAATCGGAGAATCAACGAAATGCCGACCCCTCGCTCTCTCGAGGTCCCATGGAAGAAACACCTGAATGCTCTGTACTTTGCTAGTGCTTTGATATTGATTCGCTCGATCTATCGGGTGATTGAATACATCCAAGGACATAATGGTTATCTGATGTCACATGAATCATACGCATATTTCTTCGATGCCTTTCTGATGTTGGTTGTCATGTTTTTGTTTAACATTGTCCACCCGAGCGAGGTCAACGCCTATTTACATGGTGGCAGGATGTCTACTCGACTGATAAAGATGCGTGATCTGACGTCTCCTCAACACAGTACAGCCATGTGATTAGAAGCGAACTACCATGCATGGGACCGATATGGCCGTCACAGCTTTGTGATGACCGTAAATATGCGTGGATTATGGTTCAAAGAAGTAACATTCGGATGTTCTTTTTACTGTTGTGCTTTTTGGATAGACCCCTCTCATACAGGTTGCTAATGATGATCTTCGAGCGTCAGAGATAAGAGTCTCGGTGGCAAACGCGTGGATCAGGATAGTCATTAACGGTGTTGCCCTTGAAATGTTGGTTGCATTTTCGATTATTAGAGGTGTCAGCTTTGATACACATCTCAAATAGAGCACGTTTTGCTAGTGGTAGAGAGTTGATTAATCGACTTGGTAGTTGAATTACATTACCTCAAATAACATGATAAGACGATTCATACACACTCAAATAATTTCTTGCTGGTGATAATACTATTGAGGGACTTGCTGCTAGCTATTCATATCCTGTACATGTAAAGAAACATCGAAGGAAATCTTCATCAGGTCGCTTCTGCATCGAAAGGTTGCTGACCTCTCCGCATGCACGGACCAACGGTTGCGGCCCCAATCTTGAGATCGAGAGTTAAATTTCGAGAAAACAGTTGGAGCTTTCAGACTTGTCACGCCCACGCCAACCCTGATTCCGCTCTCCTCCAAAAGCTCTTCGGAGCTCAAGGACAATGTTACGATGCAGTCTAAGCTGGACCACCCTTTGGCTGGTTCTATTGACATTCTTTTTGCCGCATTGGCTCGCCGCTGATACCGAGAATTCCCACAGTGGAGACACTTCAGATCAATCGCTATTATGGGGACCATACAGGCCGAATCTGTATTTTGGAGTTCGGCCGAGGGTTCCCAAAAGCTTAATGGCCGGCCTCTTGTGGTCTAGGGTTGACAACTTCGCTCAAGTGCAGAACAGTATGCTCACTTTCAATCTGTCCTGAATTGTGCTGTTGTTGACTTCTTCTAGACTTCCGGCATACATGTGAACAACATGAGGGCATGGCGGGCTATGGCTGGGAGGAGTATGACGTCCGAAGAGGAGGGAGGGAAATCATTCACGACGCCGGGAATAGCCTCGACCTTGAGATCGACTACGTCAAAATCCCAGGCGCTAGTGGTGGAAGCTGGGGAGCCAGGATAAAGGGTACACCTCGAGATGATGCTCCGCCTGTCCTAATGACCACATTGATCTTCTATGCGGGCATGGAAGGTCTAGGGACTATTGAAGTTGGAAACGAGCCAAATCCACTAGGTATCGACGGTGACGTGACGCTCAATGGACAAAGCTCGGAACTGGGAGAATTTTCAATAAAAATTACTACTGGTCCCGACAGCAACACGGCGCCGACCAAAAATCATCCAAGCTGGGATGAGAAGCCTCTGGACCGAACCCTAGTAGCCAGTCAGCAGATCCCAGAAGAAGGCATCTGGCAAGCAAAGAACGTGATGTTTAGCCTGATGAAAGATGAAGTGGAGGGCGTTGTGGAGAGGCATGGACGTGACAATCCTCCTCCACCATGGCAAACCTTTACGATTCCCAACCAAATACAGCAGGGCAATATTCATTTTGTGCAAAAGGTCTTCCAAGGCGCCTTTGAATTTGACATCCTTTTCTCGCCGAAAGGTGTATCGAGTGCGTTGACTTCGGAAGCACTTTCCGAAGAAATCAAATCTGTGTCGAAGAGTTTTGTCAAGAAATTTGACCAGATCTTCAAGCCTAAGAGTCCATTTACCAACTCCAAGTACGCCAAATTCTCACAATCCATGTTCTCAAACTTGGTCGGCGGTATTGGTTATTTCTTTGGTGATTCCATCGTCGATAAATCCTATGCGCCCGAGTATGAGGAAGAAAATGAGGGGTTCTGGGAGGAGACAGCAGAAGCTCGCGCGCGTGGCCAAATCAGCAAAGACACCGAACGCGAGCTTTTCACGAGCATTCCCTCCCGCCCCTTCTTTCCCCGTGGCTTCCTCTGGGACGAGGGATTTCACCTCGTCCCCGTCCTCGAATGGGACACCGACCTCACCCTTTCGATAGTGAAAAGTTGGTTTAGCCTTATGGACGCCGACGGCTGGATCGCAAGAGAACAAATCCTCGGCCCCGAAGCCCGGAGCAAAGTGCCCCAAGAGTTTCAAGTTCAATACCCGCACTACGCCAATCCACCCACTCTCTTTATGATCTTGGAATCGTTTGTCGAAAAGCTAGACACAAAATCCCTTACCCCCGGTCAATCTGCAACTATCAAACAAGCTCTTCATGACCTCTACCCTTTGCTCAAACGACAACACGCCTGGTTCCGACGCACCCAATTCGGCGACGTCAAGTCCTATGAGCGCGAAGCGTTTTCATCAAAGGAAGCGTACCGTTGGCGAGGGCGCACACCTCAACATATCCTTACTTCCGGTTTAGACGATTACCCGCGCCCCCAACCTCCCCATCCAGGTGAACTGCACACAGACCTGATTAGTTGGATGGGCATGATGGCTCGCTCTCTGCGCCGTATAGCAACAACGCTAGGCGAATCCGACGACGCCAAAGATTTCGAGACGCAGGAGACTGCCATCACCCGTAACATCGAGGATCTGCACTGGTCGACCGGACACAACACCTACTGCGACGCCACGATCGACGACTACGAAGAGAACGTCCACGTCTGTCACAAGGGATACATATCCATCTTCCCCTTCATGACCGGCCTCGTCGGGCCCGGCAGCCCACGACTCAAAGCCCAGCTAGACCTCATCGGCAACCCCGACGAACTATGGAGCGACTTTGGTATCCGCAGTCTCAGCAAGAGCGACGAGTTCTACGGCACCGGGGAAAACTACTGGCGCGGCCCCGTGTGGATGAACATGAACTACCTCGTCGTTAAACAACTTCTCGTATGCCCCCCCTCTCCCCCTTTCCTTCCCAACTAACACGCACACCTACCAGGTCATCGCGCAATCCCCCGCCGCCCCACCGCCCCTCCGCACCAAAGCCAAAGACCTGTACACAAGACTCCGCAAAAACCTGGTAGAGAACATATACAACGAGTGGGAGCGCACGGGGTTCGCGTGGGAGCAGTATAACCCCGAGGACGGGCACGGCCAGCGCACGCAGCACTTTACGGGCTGGACGAGCCTGGTGGTGAGTGTTATGGTTATGCAGGATTTGGAGGGGGGTGGGGGGTGGGGGAGGGATGAGCTGTAAGATCTACCCCTTTGCTGTTTTGTTGTGGTGCGGATGGGGAGGGGGATTCTGTGTATGATATGACATTTGGGCAGTGGTGGGGTTGGGGTAGATAGAGTGAAAATAGAGAGCGAAAGACAATGGATATTTTTTGGCTAATTCGTTGGCTGTTTTCTGTAGATCTATACCTACGTTTACATACGGCAGGTTTCTGTGTGAGGGGATGGGGACAGCGGTCTTGGTTGAGGGGATATCGTGAATTGAATCGACTACGCCAAAGGAGATATTGTGTCAACATTGTGCCAGCCATGCACGGGGGTCAAGGAGATGTTTTCTGGACGGACGCCCACACATAGGACGCCTGCCCATCCTATGCAGGATATTAGCATGGGCTAGCTGGGTGGGTAGGTTAGTACCTTATCTAAGCCAGGGATTAGGGCCCGGGTGCGTGGGTTGGCTCCGCGAGGGGATGCAGAGGGGAAGATGAGATAAGTTGATGGACGGAGGAGGGAACAGAGGGCAGGGGCGTGGGGAATGGGGGAAAGTAGTGCGTCTAGTAGGGGGGAAACAGGGGCTTAGTATGAATTTCGATGGTGGAGAGGCGTTGAGTGTTGGGTGACCAATGGCGAAGAGGGATTTGTGTCTACCTAGGGTGTGATCAGGAACTGATCACGTAGAGCATGAGCTTTGAGGGTGGGGAAAAGACTTGGACGTAAGATGATACATATCTGGGGGTCTCCTTGGTAGTGCTGTTTGGGGTGCTCAATTCCTGAGTACATTCGTCGGGACTGTTGAACTTTTGGTAAGATCATCGTTAACAGAGCAAAGATGAAGACTTTCAAATAAGAACGTATTGGGTATCTCAAAGTAGCACTATGTTGTAGGTGGCCATCAACGACGCCGTCCGTAGTATCTATCACCTCGTGAGGTCTCTTTCCGTCTATCGAAATCACGATAGTCATTCTCGTCCCGATCTGGATCGCGCCGTGGTCTCCGGCGATCTCGGTCGTGGGATTCTGGTGAAAATGATCGGTGGCGGCGTCTATAACGGTCCCTATTACGTGACGTTGATCGTCGGTCGTCTCTCTCGCGGTAGTCTCTATTGCGTGACCGTGACCGACGCTCGTCTCTGTCACGATAATCTCTTCTCCGGTAATACTCTCGGCTAGCTGACCTTGATCTCGATGGCGTCCTGTATCTCCCTCTGCGCTCCTTTCTCGGTTCTCGGTCGCGACTCCGAGATCTCCGCCGGGCATGCCGGTGATTGTCGTCTTCGTATCGTTCCCGGTCGCGGTGATGCCGATGCTTCTCGTATCGTCGTCTGCTTCGGCTTCTACTTCTTCCTGGGCGGTGTCGTCTGCGGTCGCGGTCTCGATCACCATAGTCATCATTTTCCCGTTTCGTTGGCATCACAACATCATACCGCTTTCGAGACTGGTTATCAGTATTCGTCCCGGAGCCAGCCAGCGTTTCATTTGCGTTATCATTCAATCCAACCGGTCCACCTCCAAATGCTCCATATCCTACACCTTTAGAACCACTCTCTTCGGCAACGCCGTCTCGTACTACCTTCTGCATCTCGCTTTTCTCTCTTCCTTCTCCGATTGGCTGCATGTTAGCATTGCTCTTCGGCGGAACATCAAAGCCCAGCGCTCTCGCCAGCGCGTCTTGTTCAGCTTCTTTGACTTTTTTGATTTCTTCTTTGCGTTCTCTTGCTGCTCTATCTTCTGCCGTCTCTCCATCATTATCGCCTGCATCTTTTGAATCATCGCCACGAGCGTACCAGTTCAGATCGCGGCCTTTCTGCCATCGTCCAACCGGGGCCATCAAAGAGTGGCCAAGGTAATTTTCTCGATGCGTAGACGTCTGGACATCGGACCACTGAAAATCACCGCGTCCACCGCGAGAGCCCTCTTTGCGAACTGTTGATACGAGATCCATGCTGAAAGCGGCCGTTTATTCGCGGCTGCAAAGAGACGGTGACAGGACTGCAGGTTTGTTTGGGCGACACGATGGGCGGTGGCTTGCAGCGCAGCGTCTGTGGGTTACAGTCTAGGTGAAGGTGATGAGATGTTAATCGGGGCCAATGCTGGTTTGAAGTACTGGATGCGTGCGACTGTCTTTCAATGCATATGTGGGAAGCGGTAAAGTAGTCTCTAATGCTGGATGCTGGGTCGATAGAGTGGACGATATGGAGCCAGTCTCGAGCGTTGGAGGGCGGTGTAGGAATAAGGTATCACGCAGGTAGAAGTGTGGTTGTACAATTAAGCAGTCATCCACGAGGTAGACCTTTTGTGGATGGAGGTTCTGGTTCAAATGGAAACGCAGGGGATGTTTCTGCACGCCGCCCTTTCACATGGTTGGCGGGGTGGAGAAGAAAAGTAGTTGATGGATTTCGGATCTCCTCCCGCGGGGGAGATTCTAATGACGCTCCTGCACTCCGCTACTTTGGGGGATGCAAGAAAGTCAATTGTATCTTCTCTGTCTGCAATACTCTTATCGTTGACCAAGAACTACTAGATTATCGGTAGGCGTCCGTCATGCAAATAAGATCCTGGTCTCTGGACCTGGGATCTCTCGCCATGACGGTTCCGTCCTTCCTCGCTCGATCGATTCCCCAATTTTAAATACCGTGTTTCTACTTAACTTTACCACCCCAGATCAAGCTCGTAGACCACTTACTTATAGTTTCCTATGGCGTCGACGAGGGGCTACGATCCTATTGCCCTCGACCTGATGGGCGTTGAGAAGAATGGAGCCAAAGATTCATTTACGCAACAACGGCTTTCATATTGGCGCAATAACTTGGTATGCTACTTTTCACACTGATATAAGACTCAACCTGAAGTTCGTCATCATTCTCACAGCTTCTGTCTCTGCTGACAGGTTCCATAGACGGCTCTATCTCAATATCATAATCTCTACTTCGTGGCTGTCGAAGACAAAGTCCTCGTTTACCAACCCCGATTCCCATTCCAACGTCTGGGCAGTGGACCACAACTCAGGCTTACGCCTCCCTTGGCAAACCCGCATGCGCCAGGTTATCTTTCAAGAAGCCATCCACACGTCATCAACAGATTGATGGTCGGCGACCTTGGTGACGAAGAAATCCTACTTCTCTGCACAGATTCGGGCAATGTTGTTGCCTACCAAACCTCTTCAATCCAAAGAGCTCTCGATACCAACCAATCAAGATTCAATCGAGCTGGTGTCATTGACGATGGTGATACGCGGGCGTTTTTCAGTCAAGTTGTGCAACGAAGCGCATGGGGTCTAGCTATCCATAAGGCTGCTCGGATGATCGCTGTCAGCTCAAATGCTTTCCGTCATGACGATTCCTTTTTGGATTGGGAGTCCTCGGCTAAGGTTACAGTCTTCGCATTCGCTCTCAGTGGAAGAAGGTTTGCATCCTCAAATGACTCGGAATTCGAGGGTGTTCCGGGCAATGCTTACTCTGAATGGGTAGCTTCACGCCACAGCTTCGATTCAATACGCCGTACAAGCAATTACAAAATCGTCCTTGGTACTCATCAGCATAACGTGCCAAACATTTCATTCCTCAATACAGATCAAGACCTGTATGGCAACTGGCTTTTCAGCACAGATATAACGTGTCGCCTGTACGCATGGCGTGTTTGGGATCAGACTCTACATCATCAAGGCTGGATGATGAGGGAAGACGCAGCGAACGGCGAGGATGAATATACCGAGTAGGCGCTCCCATCCCATATACATAATCGCGTCCCATGCGTATCAGAAAACGTGAAGCATCCGACTTTTGACCCGGCGGGCGCCAATGCTAGCAAAGGCTTCTGATACCCATGGGACGCCCCTCTGGCACCACCTTTTCAGGCTGAGGCTAAGCTATTTTATTTCATAGACCTTCAACTGCTTCTATATCCTGCTAATGAGCTTTTTGCAGGTCTATGGGCTGGACTGTATTAGCTCTCGATCTTGCATCTTTTCGAAGATTCTCTTCAATTCGAGAGTTCTGCGGCTCTGAACACGCCAGTTTTAAGAAAGACTTCGTCAATATAACAGGAATAAGACCTCCGGATCTGAAACCCAAAGGGCTCTTAAACTCTCTAAGACGACAAAACAGAGATGACGCAACTGATGCTATCAGCTGGAATGAGTCTGTTGTTGAGACTATGGACGACCTTGAGGACCTTGGAGGTGTTTCGCTGCTCCATGATTCTGAGGGCAGTCCTATTCTGGATTTGTCCGCCCAAGATGGTCCATCGATAGGGGTGGAAGGATCCCAATACGAGCTAGACGAAGGTGCGCTTATCGAAGCATCTGATCCTGTCCAAGAAACACTTCCCGGAACTGGAAACATTGGCTTGAGTCCTCTGGAGCCTATCTCTGATGAGGTGGACCGCTTTGCTTCACAGTCTTTGAGCGACCCTGGCGTAACCTCTGACGACGATGCGGGAGACTCAGACTCTGCTGAGAGCTCCGCCGTTGCGAATGAGGACGTGAACATGGGTGACGAGAACATCACAAGCATCGCAAACGTCACAGACACTCAGAACGATGTCGACATGGACGATTGGAGTAGTGCGGAAGACCGAGCCGAATATCGGAGTAAAGTCAAGCCATCAATTTCTAATGAAATCGAAGCTTCGCGAAACGTTCAGGCATTGGGAAGGAAAGACTATGACGTTCCTTCAATACCAATGTTGTATGCATCGAATACTTCAGTACGGCTGGCCATAATGTCGTCTTCGGGCGTGCAAGAATACGTTCAGTGCGACAATCCACTTTTTATTGATCACAGTCAGCTATATGTCCATGGCATGGACAGAATCAATATGACAGAATATATCCGTGAGCTGGGAGTTGTGGTCATCGCTACCCAAGTTGGTCGAGTCGGCATTCTATCTCTTACTAGTCACCCGAGCGCCAATATGCCTGGCTTTCGAATAGATTGGATTCTACCTCAAAGTGGGGACGACGATCTGGAAACACCCTTATCGGCTCTGCATGGCATAGCGGTCTCTCCGATCCAAGGACATATGCTCAGATCAGACACCGTAACCTCGTCCGAGGGAAGCTCTTTAGACTCCGACAAATCCGATATTGGTGTTGATATCGTGGATGGTGTTCGGAGAACTTTTGACTCTCAAATGGTTTTGCTACCCGATTCCTCATCATCACCTAAGGATCGACCTCGGGTTGTGACAAAGCGGGACTATGCAAAAGCAATGCGTGGCGAAGGAAACTCGACGGATGAGGATGTTTCTGGTCGTAGGTATAGGCTCATGCTCTATTACCACGATCACACAGTCTTGACTTACGAAATCGGGTGCCCTGGATCTGCGGTGGCGATATAATTGGGCCTTGGCGCATTACGCTGGATTTATCAGTAATTGCTTAATAAATATAATGATACCATGAGATTATCCTTAAAAGGAGCCCGTCGCATGCGCTTTTCACAAGGCCGACCATTACATTCTACGAACTCGATTGTTAGGGAAGGCCAAGTGCTGGCAGAAGGAATATCTCGAAGAAGCGAGCCTCTCCAATCCCAATGAGATGAGTTCAAGCTCTTCTGAGGCCCCGATTTCGAGCTTGATGAAGGCTCATAAGCACACATACAGGAAATGCATTTCCTAAATATGGATTCGCGTGCCTCAAAGACGCTCGGCTTGATCTCTGCGTATATCATTCTTCGTCCGAGTCTCCATCACACTTCCTTAACAAGATCCATATCGAACAGCAACACTATCCTCGCTCTATCCTCGTTCATCTCAGAAGCGCTCAAAGATTCTGACCTCCAAGCCTGCCTTGCCTCAAAAGCCTCCGAGTCTCTCACAAATAGCCCAGCCGATCTTTCCAAGCTCTCACACCAGCCGCTGCTTTCGTCAACCTACGCCGGGATCCTTCGCCAACGCGGTCCCGCGCATGAGCAACGCCGTGGATTTCCACGTGGAAGACTACAGCAGCGCGAAGAAGCCCCGCGTGGTCCTCGGAAGCTAGATGGTTGCTTTCAGCAGGGAGGTATGCCTGCTGGCTTGCCTTACAGCGGAGGGCAGCGTATGTGCCCCGACCGCTGCTTTGCAAAGCGTTAGATTCTCGGCGCGTTTGTGCTGCTCTTTAGGAAGTTTGGTTGCTGGGGGGGGGGATCAAACAGGATCGACAGTGTGTTCCCACGAGGACCTTGTTGCCGTTGGGCAAGCTCGCGGTGCGCGTACGTAAGAGGTAGGATCTTGGCGAGGTGTCTGCGTCAGATGTGTTTTTCATAGCTTTCTAACCCGAACCCCTTGGGGTTTGGGGGGGTTGAGGGTAGGATCTAGGCTCCAACTTGGTTAGAATTAGATCTATCGGCCCGCTGAGATTCGCCAAGAGAATCTATCTTATTAGATCTCTGTATCGGAATGAAAGTGGATCAGGTCTTACCACAATCGTCCGCTGTAAGACGTCGCAAGCTTCTTGAGATCCTCAAAATTAGCGAAATGCCAATTACCACCGTGTTCCGAAAGCTCATGGGTCCAGAGGTTCAAGGACCAGAAACCCATCGTACCATCTGATTTTTGTCCATGCGAAAGGACGGTCTTGACGGGTCAAAGGTTTGAGCAAGTCCTCCAGCTCTGGTCGCTTGAATCAAAGCTCGTGGAAATTCGTCAGAGCTGTATTTGAGCATACCTGTAGAGAAGAATCCGAGAGTTGCGGCTCAAAATGGGCCTAGGTGGACCGACGATCTGTCTTGAAGGATGCTGAGAGGTCCGCTACTGTGGTGAAATTTGGATAACACTCGTCATAGTACACCGTAAGCTACTTCATGGTCCATCAGTACAATAGCTTACCAGCGTTCACTCAGAGTTTGCGTCAAGGCTGTAGTACAACGCCTTTAGCTTTGTATCAGTTGCCCTCCACAACTTCGAATCAATCTCAGCGCGCATCGCGTCAGTGAAGTCAAACTTCTTCCCGTGCGCTTTTAGGAGTTTCGGAAACTTCTTTGTGCTGTTAGTGTGTTTGAACATGTCCAAAAACAGCTCATTAGGGATGACGAAGTCGGGGTCGTGTTTGAGGATGCTTTCCCATGTGTCGATATCTTTGCATGACATTGCTTTGAGAGCGATGTCGTGCGGGACCTTGACATCAGGATTGTACCTGAGTAGAGCACCGAAAACATTTTCTCGATAATGTGTCGACTCTGCCGCTGCGTTCAAGACGTCTCTCGAGATACCCGCATCGCGTTTCTCATGCCTGAGCAGGAACTCCATGTCCTCAGCGAACTTGACAGCTTTGAGCATCTCGTCGGTAACAGTAATGTTAGGGCCGCGCTGCAAAAGCTGGCGTAAAGTCTTCCTAGTCGTCCCGAAAGATGACGCCTTCCGCAATCTCAACAGGGCATTCACAGAGGACTCGGTTGATGTGAGTTCGGAATCGCCTTCCAGCAATGCTATCATGTGGTCTTCACTTCTCATAGATGCGAGCGTTTCAGGCGTTATCCTATCTCTTGGCAGATGCTGCAGTAGCAAGCGCACCACGTAGGCTGATTCGGTGAGCAGTAGCATCCTCTCGGTCATTCTAACGCCTACCGCTCGCTGCACAACAAGCGCACTGAAGCCATCATAACCATTCCGATTCTGTAAGGCCTCAAGCAGCATTTCTTCGGAGACTCTCGCATCTTGATCATACTTAAGCAGCCTGTCCAAGTACACGTGATCTTTCGCGGCAGCAAGAAGGTCGGCCTGCGAAACGACTAAGCCATTTGCATACTGAAGTAGGACCTCTACAAGTGTGTGAGCCACGTCACATGGCTGAATGCCCCGGCGTCGTGGCTCTTGTAACGCTAATGACAGTGGACTAATTCCAGCAGCCCCTCCTTTGTTAGGATCGGCATTATACCGCAGCAAGAGCTTCACAAAACTTCTCCGTCGCCGAGCACAAGCGTACTGCAAGGGCGTACCGTGCTCAAGAGAATCGTGTTCAATATCAATGCCATTCTTAATCAGCGTTTCTCCGATATACTGGTGATCACCTTCAATAGTCGCAAAAAGTGCGGTGGCAAAAAAGCCTTGAGATTTATTTATATCCGCACCATTTTCCAGAATCTTCTTCGTTAGCCTCTCGCTTCCAATGAAAGCTGCGAGATGCAGAGCGCCACCAAATTCTCCACAGCCAACGTCGATAGCTAGGCCGTGCTTGATGAGAGATTCTACAGTGTCTTCGGTATCTACAAGAAGCTTGGAACGTTTTTCGTCACACCAAGACCCTTCATTAAGCACTATTTCAACTCGGTCTTGCGGAGGAAGTGGTGGTAGCGATCTAGCTGTGAAATGACAAGCACGATATTCTCGCATCTTCTGTCGTAGCTCAAATGATGCATGTTCTTCGAGAACGGCTAAAACAAGGGGCTTGTCGTAGGCTTTGCTCTCACGAGAAATCTTAGCTCCGTTAGATAAAAGAAGCCGCACAATTGCAGAATGTGAGTGGCATGCCGCAACCTGTAAGGCATATCTTCCTTGACCGTCTTTTTCGTCAATATTTATGTCAGCCCGCATCAGGCTATCAACAACAGATAGCGACCCGGTTATACAAGCTTGTATTAGATGGTCCACATTAGCCGTTGTGTATTTGAGCAGTAATTGGAGGACTTGCTCATCATGCTGGTCAAATGACATCTTTCTGGCTAGGGCTGAGACGCGCGGTAGCCCCGATGTGCTACATATCTGGTCAAATAGTCTTGCAATAACCTCCAATTTCCGACCTCGGCATGCGAATCCTAGGGCTTGAGACTCTTCAGAAGATTCGAACACTTCGGCTCCTCGTGAAAGCAGTTCTTCAACGATACCTTTGCGTCCATAATAGCAAGCTTGCGACAGAGCCGTAATGTTCGAGCGGGAATCAACGTTCGCCCCCATGTCAAGTAACATGCGTACTAGGCTTAAAGAACCAAGTTTTGACGATAGAACAAGAGGCGTTTCCATGTTGACGACCTTTTTGTCAACTTGAGCTCCGTGATTAACTAGTAAGCGAGCCATATCTTCATTACCCTTCGCGCATGCCATGTGCAAGGGACTTGCTTCTTCTTGGTTCATAGCAGGCCAACTTCTTTGCCTTGCTTTCCCAGAGACATTGACATTTGCTCCGGCCTCGAGTAGAAGTCTGACTAGTGAAATGTCATTGGTTTGGCATGCTTGGATCAAGATTGGTTGAGATTCGGCAGCCGTTTCATCGACATCTGCGCCAGCGCCGATCAATATCCTCGCGATTGTAGTTTTGCCGCTGGCCACGGCGATTTCTAGTGCGCTTGGAGACCCAGAAGCATTTACGTGCGTTCCTTGGCTGATCAAAAATTCCACAATCTCACGACTACCGCCTATGACCGCTGCTTTTAGAGCAGTGTCATGCTGTCCTTGGTGAATATGAACATCTGCGCCTGCTTTAATAAGGATTTGAACGATTCTCCGGTGCCCAAAGCGACACGCAGCTTGCAAAGCTGTGCCGTAGTTATAGCCTACCGCATTGACGTCGATATGGCGCGCTATTAAAAGTTCAACGCATGGAACGTCGCCAACTGCAGCCGCCATTTGTAATAATAGGATATATCGATGGTCTGTTGCATTTGCACTGGAAATCCGAGAAAGCAGAGTTTTGATTACAGCGCCTGGACCTTCCTCCATAATATAGTCTGGAGATGTGGTTTCAGGTAGTGAAGTAATAAGGGATGAGAACCTTTTGTGAAAGGCATCTAACGCTTTGTTCAAAGGTGCGTTCAAGTCGGTAGGATCGTCAAATAGCCTCGCTCCTGCTTGAATTAGTTGTTGGACGATCGCGTTTCCGGATAGATCTCGCGAGATGGCCATATTCAAGGGATTGTCTTTGTCAACTTGCACATTGACATCTGCGCCACTTTCAATGATGAATTGAACAACATTTTCCGAGCACGATGCTGCAGCAATAATTATCGGGTGCCTAATATTCCCAGAAAGGGTGTCAGTGTTGGCTCCGCGCTGGAGAAGGAGCATGAGGGTCTCTTCTCTGGCCTTCCAGTCTGCCTCATCCCACTTGCCTCGGGAGAAAAGCTCGCGGTTCCAGCTATCCATAGCCGGCCTTTTGAAGTTGCTCAAACATTCACCGAGAGCGTTGGTCTTCTGCGGCGTACGTTGTTCGTATATGCGACAGAACCAAGCTGTATCGGCATAGAAAGGTGATCGAACTTCGTCCACTATAGCATTGATGTCTGCACCTTCGTTCAATAATAATTGTACGACCTTCTTGTGCCCATTGAAGGCCGATATGGTCAACGCACGCGTCATTGAATTTTTGAAATCTTCAGTCCGACTATTATTGGTCAGGAGTAGACGAATGATGTCTTCATGGCCATTTCCAGCAGCAAGTATTACAATGTCACCCGCTATTGGCGCTCCTGGCCTAGTATCTGTGCTAGCCATTAAAAGCTTCAAAAGTCCAAGATGGCCGTTGAAAGCAGCTTTCTTGAAGAGCAAGTCTGAAAGATCAGACCGAAGCAGGCTGTGAGGATCGTTCTCGATCAGTATCTTGATTGTCGAAATATTGCCTTCCTCGCAGGCAACTATATAGGCCCTCGACACATCTTGCTTGCTGACAGAAATTTGACTAGCCACATACAGTCTAATCATATTCACAGCACCGTATCTCGCGGCTGTCTCCAATGCCGTTGATATTTTGTCTTTATAGTGAGCTGCAAATTCTAGGTCATTCAAAATATCACGAGCCTGCAAAAGAAGCTTGGGGTCCTGGGACTCGGCTAACGATAGATTCTGGATGAAGACGAGGCTTGAAGCATGGACTGCTGAATATTCCATTAGGATATCGGAAACGTCGGTACGTCTTCCCTTAATTGCTTCCTCGATTGCTGCTTGAACATGCTCGATCAGAGTTCGCTTGCCTTCAAGGAGAGTTTTCACAACTTCAAAATGACCATTTTGGGCGGCCTTTCGAAGCGCAAAGCCAAGCTCTAAATCGCCTATCTTTAGTGCCTGACTCTCTGAGAGAAGGACTTTGACCACGGAGCTATAGCCCGCCGATGCTGCTGCTTGCAGTGCGTAATTGTTCCGATTTTCTGCAGAGCCTTTCAAAGAGAAAACCTGGGGCACATACGGTTCAAGAACTACATCAGCGGTGGGAGCATGGGGTTGACTCGTTGATGGGATGACCAGTGAGTCAATTACGACCAAGTTCGTATTTTGCAGAGCGCACTTATCACTGTCACTTTTCTTGTCTCGAAATTTATTTCCTCTCTCCCGTGTGGGCTTATAATCTCGGAGGATATCCTTTTGTAGACCCATACAGCTAAACGACTGCTGTAGCCCTCTCGGCTCGTAAATTTCGAAACCCTCCGCAAGGAATAGTCGGATGGTGGCTGGATGTCCGCCCTCCGCTGCGGCGTGAAGTGCATCTCGAGATAAACCTCGATCATGTACCCGGGCACCAGCGTTGAGCAGAATTTTAATGACATCATTTTGACCGTGAAACGCTGCAGCCTGTAGCGCAGTTCCGTAGAAGCCCCCTTGTTTGTTGACATCCGCACCTTCGTGAATGAGAAGCTTCGACAGTGGCACGTTGCCTTTCATAGATGCGGCTTGGAGTGCCGTGCCCATAGTGCCGCAAGCATTAGCATCAGCACCACGATCCAAAAGTAGACGGACAACTATGCTGTAAGACATGAGACTCGCAGCCCTCAGTGGTGAGCCGCATGGGCCCTCATACTCAATGTCCAAGCCTTTTTGGAGTAGCGAAGAGACCATGTCCTGATGCCCATACAAAGCTGCCAGAGCAACACCGTTGTCCGGTAAGATATCTCTTGGCTCTGGCATAGCTCTCAGAAAGTGTTCGAGTATTCTTACTTGGCCGTTTCGGATAGCCTCTTTCGCTAATGTCCTTTTTTTATTGACGTCAGGCAGTTCCTGTGGCGCATTGGAAGTTTGGTTCAGCAGGTGCTCAATGACTCTGAGAAATCCAGCTGTCGAAGCTCCTTCCATGGCAATATCGTACGTGTCTTGTTCCAAACGGGTTGATCTGCGATTGAGAAGCAGCATTACGATGTCTTCCTGATCACCGAGAAATGAGGCCCTAAGAGCTTCGTGGAAATGATCCAATGAGTCTGTTCCAGCTGCATGGTCAAGGAGTGCTTGTACAGCGCGTAAGTGACCGCCAATGGAGGCCGCTCGCAACGGGCTTTTGTGCCTTCCGCAACTAGCATTTACGTCTCCTCCATGTTTAGCCATGATTCGAACAATCTCATCATGGCCATTAGCAGCTGCAAGATACAGCCCAGTGTGTCCAAGATCATTCTTGAGCTCCGGTGCGACGGAATCAAATGCGATAATGTGCATAATAATTCCATCGAGGCCAAAAATGCAAGCAGTAAAGATTGGTGAACAGGATTGGCTCGAGACTGCTTCCAAAGCCATCTTCCGAGGGTGATCTCTGGATAAAGTCTTTGAGAGCTGCTGCACGTTATCCAGCCAGCTAATAAATGGTAGGCTGGGACCTCCTAAGCTATCAAACATGAATCGAGCGAGTTTACCGCGCGAATTAAAGCCAAAATTGTCGGAATCCATACTGCAATAGCAATGATCTGCCCAGTAGATAGCGCTATACCGATATAGATCGCTCTTTGGAGATGGACCAGGCTCACTTTCATCTTCCGGGCCTTGCGTAAGGACGTATAAGCAGGTGGCAGCAAGGACACCATGCCCATCTCCGTTGGCAATAATCGCTTGGATTTTGATAAACTCCTGAACAGAGTGATGATAGAACCGAACAAGGTTCGACTTTGCGTCGAGAATGATCAAGTCGCAGCAGATTCCGACAATCTGATCAAAGTTCAATTCCTCTAGCTCCCCAGTTGCTGATGAATTGACAGCAGCCAGCAAAGTCGACTTAGATAACGGCTCTTTCACGTTCAGTATCCATTGGAAAGTTCGTAATGCAGTACTTTTGGCCACGTCTTCGGCTTCAAGGATACTATTAAAAGCGTCGGCAAATAGGCTGTCCAGCCTAGTCAGCTGAAATGATTGAATGGCATGGATGATATCTCGTTCATGCCTCATGTGACGGACTCGATTCATTTGAAACTGAACCCAGACGAACCTGTCCAGTAGTCAGTACAATAGATGGTAAAGCTTGGTGGATATCATACATCTCATCTGCTCCATCTATAAGCTTCTCTATGAGCTCTGTCTCCAAGGCTTGTGAGAGACATTGGGAAAAAAGCTTTTCTTCCATCTTTACGTTCAAGACAGTTTTGCGGACAAAGAGGGATAGATCGTCGTGGCTGACCTTACTATCGACCTGAATCTTTTCGACATCATTGAGCAACGCGAAAGTACGGCTATCGTTTCGACTTGTGAGGAGAATTTTGACAACATTTGTCGAACGTGTGACAATATCTTTGAGGGCGGTGAGCAACTGAAATCGTGTATTGAACAGATCATGTTGTGTACCATCTTGTACTTCATCGAGAGCATCAATGACGATAGTCGCTGGGTTCGTCCCCAGGATCTCCAAAATGAGCTGCACGCATTCACGCAATTTCAACTTTGCGATTTTGAAACCGTCGACTTTCTGTCGCGCTATCCTTCTTTCGTATTCTGTCTGGACGATGTCATTGACCATCGATCCGTGACCACTCACAATTGATAACTGTCTAACGATACTTCGCATAATTTCTTGTGGAGAAGCTCTTTCTGGTTCCGACCTTGAATCCATGCAGTAAAAGTACGCTATCGGCGCGGTGGAAGTTTGATCGGAAGAGTCCGCAAGAAATGCATCTATGACAACTGAACATAATTTGGTTTTGCCGCAGCCAGGAATCCCGTGAAGCATCAGTATGCCAGAGGTACTCGACCAATTCCAGTTCTTGAATGTCTCATGGTTTAGTAGCCACTGTCCAGAGCCTGGAATTCTGTCTTCTGAGTGATACGCATGATGTCGGAAATATGGAATGGTGGATAACCAGCCAGCAAATTCGTCAAACTGTTTCTCCTGGAATCGGCTCTCAGAAATCGTCGCCTGCTCTGAAAGACGTATCAAAAATCCCTCCATGGTGTGAAGTATGTCCATGTTGGCAAAGTCGACGAGTTTGAAGAGTTCCTCTTCGCGCGCGGCTATTTCTCGAATGTGTTGACTTTGTACAGTTCGGAAGACAGATTTTGCCATGCGAACGGCAGTGCGATCTTTGAAATATCCCACCGATCTGCCCAAGAAAGTCAGAATTTCAGCGTAGAGGATAGTCAAAGCTTCTTCTAATCTGGCCTTCACTGATGATGGTCGCTCGAGATAAAGCTTTTCAAATTCTCGGTAGTGTGCAATCAGACGGGTAACAGTCTCGAGATCCGACATCATTTCTCCGAAAAGCTGGACGTCGTTGATGCTGGACTGAAGAAGGAATCGTATAGCAGCCCAAGGGAGCGACGCATGGCCAACATCAAATTGGACGGCTACATCGCCAACCTGTTTGAATTTGTGGACCCATAGAGCAATTTTCTCAAGGACATCACGGATGACTATTTCGCCTTTCGGAGTCTTGATCCTCCAGCGCTTGATCAAGCTATCCTGTCTTCTTTTCTCTGCTGATTCAAGTACTAAATTCAAGACATCGGTTTTCTTCATCTGAGCAAGACTAAGCCTGTTTCTAGCTTCAGGATCCAGTGACTGCAGGGCCTCTTGCCAACGGTCGTCTGGTGACCGAACAGATAACGCCATAGTTAGGGAGATTAAAGACAGAGGGTGAATACTCCTTTCTTTGGTAAATCAATTAAGAAGTCCTCTAGCAGTCCCACAATATGAAATCAGTGTCGATCGAAAATGGTCTATACGCTTCTTTGCGGGAGTCAACAGGTATCAGTAAGACTCGGCGGCATCAGCAGAGCCGCACAAGGGGCCATGGTAGTTAATACTTGATGCAGGGCTGCGATATGTCTCTAGCCCCCACCGGCGTGGCCGACACAGGGGCATTGTCCGGGAGCCTAACAATCAAAGATGATGGTTGGGCGCACTCCTGCCATGTCTTACATACTATTTATGAACACTCAACCCACGCTTCTGGACCATGACACTGGTATTAAGTGTGCACCCTAGAGGCATATTCTCGCAATACACCATGCTGTCAAGGTCCAAAAATGACAACAGAGTGTAGCTCCTATGGCCTCAAGTTGGAAGAATCATCAGGGCAATTGGCCACGCCGCTGTCTCCGATGCATAGGGCAAAAGTACTGAAGAGGGGATTAAGGTTGTCATCAGACTCCGGCTTTAGAATAAATAATAAGCCCAGACTAATTGCTCGTCAAAACCATGGTCTTTAGCCCCTTTTTGTTGTCGAATGGCGGTAAACATTTCGAGTAAACTATTTCACAGAGGGCCGATCTGAGGAAGCTACGAGCCCGAGTGCGAGCCCGAGTGCTGGGGGCGCGACCGCCTAAAAGTTTGCTCAGTTTGCTCCCCGCCTCCAGCAATTTTCGCTCCAGCGCCTTACGCCCTCTACCCTACCGGTCTCACTATGACGGAACAGGAGCCGTGGCGCCAACGGGCAATCAGCAAAAAAGCCTTCCTTCCCCACAAGATAAGATAAGATGATAGCCCCTCATTAACTTAGCATCACCGCGAGCTCTTAGCGGCGCAAATTTCTATCAAGAGCATGTGTATCTGCACATTAGGTTGTGCTGAGTCTTTCCCCACTCATGTAGCAAAATTAGTTTCGTACTTGTGGTGTTCAACATGTCCACAGAAGAGAGCAGGAACATTGTCGTAATAGGTCAGTCATCCTGCCCTTGAAGCGCGCTATGATGTTGATATTAAAGTCAAGCTTAGGAGGTGGTATCATTGGGTGTACTACCGCCTATTTTCTTACACGACACCCATCCTTCAGCCCTTCGAAGCATAGTGTCACTCTGATCGAAGCAACAAAGATAGCGGGCGGCGCGTCTGGAAAGGCTGGAGGTCTGCTTGGGTTATGGGCCTACCCAAGCTCCATTGTCCCGCTCAGCTATCGTCTCCACGCAGAGCTTGCGAAAGAACACAATGGAGACAAGAGATGGGGCTATCGACAGATATTCGTGGGCCAGATATCCGCAAAAGGTAGACATCTGAAGCAGAAATCCACAGACAAAAATAGCACCGCACACTCCAACGGTACTGCTGCCGGCGAACATGTGTCCCTAGAGAAAAGAGGCAAGGAATCCCTCGGCCGACTGCGCGCGGCTGGCATCCCGAAAGATCTTGACTGGCTCGACCCGTCTACCCTCGAATCCTACGATAGCATGGGCAACCCCAGCAACACCGCCCAAGTCCATCCCTACCAATTCACCACCTCCATGGCAGACCTCGCCACAGAAAAGGGCGCCAAAATAGTCTTCGGCACCGTGACCGCCATTGACCGCCCCTCTAACCGTGTCAAATCCGTGACATATACCGACAAAGAAACCTCCCAAGCAGTCACCCTCCCCGCCACCGACATCGTCATCTGCGCCGGCCCCTGGTCCCAACACATCTTTCCCCCCGCCCCAATCTCCGCCCTCCGCGCCCACAGCGTCACGATCCGCCCCACCCGCCCAGTCTCCCCCTACGCAATATTCACCGACATCCAACTGCCCCCCGGCTTCGGCCGCCGCACCGACGAAGTCCTCTCCTCCTCCCGCTCCAAACGCGGCGAACACGTCACCCCCGAAATCTACGCCCGCCCCAATCAAGAAGTCTACGCCTGTGGCGAAGGCGATACACTCGTCCCCCTACCCCCGACAACCGCGGGCGTCGAGACGGTCGGCTCGCGCTGTCAGGACATCGTGGACTACTGCGCGAGCATCTCGGACGAGCTGGGGGACGGGGAGGTGACGGCGCGGCAGGCGTGTTATCTGCCGCGGGTGAGTGATGGGGGTGGGGGGCCGCTGGTGGGGAAGACGGGGGTGGAGGGGTTGTTTTTGGCGGCGGGGCATTGGTGCTGGGGAATCCAGAATGGGCCGGGGACGGGGAAGGTGATGAGTGAGTTTGTGTTTGAGGGGGAGGCGAAGAGTGCGAAAATTGGGGGCTTGGATCCGAGGAGGTTTCTGTGAGAGGTGGATTGTTCGGAGTGCTGCTGAGGGTTTTGTGTCTGAGAAAACGTATGAGGAAATGCGAGACATGTGTGATGCTGTAAGTTAGGATATCAGAGTGTTCACAGACTGTACAATATCTGAGTAATGGATGGTCGAGATAAGAATTAAATTTTTATCACGCTTCCTGCCTTCACTGACGTGCGATCCGAAAGAAAGCATATCCCAATCGGCGATCATGCGTCTAAACTTGGCAAGGCCATTAGCCGTAGCCAGACCTCTTCAAGTAAGGCCGAAGGTATATCATTGAACTTGAGCAAACTCCACGGCCACCTGGTATCTACTTCAGCTACCCGTCTACCTATCCTCCCACTACCATTCAGCGCTGTGTGCACCCTTGGTCTGCACTGAACGTACATACTCTGACCAGCCCTAACTTAACCATCACCCTCTACCGTTTATCGTAAGAAACAGTGCAATCCCCCTCAACTGCACTAACACTTCATATCTCAGAGCCATGGACAAGGTCGTAGGGGGTTATAAATAAGGTCGTAGGGGTATACAAATAAGATCATAAGGGAGCATGGATGTGGTCATAGAGGGATGTAAAAAAGATTGTAAAGAGCTTTAGAGGAAGTTATTGAGGAATATAGATGAGATCATAGAAGAATATAGACACTGTTATATAAAGGTATAGATGAGGTTATAGAGAGATATAAATAACATTGTAAGGGAACATAGACGAGGTTATAGGGTAATTAATGAGGTCGTCGGGAAAGATAGGCAACTAGTGTAGTAATCGTATTAATGGTATGATTGGTTCTATGATGATTCTAAATGATTAATCAATAATACAATTATCTAGGAAGAAGGGAAGTAGTACTGTAAGTCTAGGCGTTGCCAGTGTGCCTTCCCCATGCACCTAATTTGATCCTGCCTAACCCCATATGAGTCCTCGCCAAACATTCGCACCCATGAACGTCCACCCCTCCTCCTCCCCATCCGTATCTAGCACCTTTAAAACCTTCCGCATGTGTCGGTTGTCCAGAGCCTCCTCGCTGTCCCGCACGGTGCGCACTTCGCGCTTTTCGGCCTCCAGCGCGCGTTCTAGGTCCTTGAAATTTATTTCTGTCCAAGTGGATGGGATTTTGGGGGGAAGGCGGTCGCGGGTGAGAAGTATTGACGACGGCGACCTGTTCTTGGTGTGTTGCACGAAGGCCCGGGTGGGGAGTAGATTTGGAGAAAGGGGCTCGTATTCTGGGTTCATCAGCTGGGCTAGGCAGAGGGTGGTGAAGTTGAGGGTGTTGGAGTTTGACAGGCCGGTAAATAGGATGCGGCAGATTGCTTTGTCCTGTGCCGACAGATCTGAGTCACTAATGTGTTGTGCGATACGGAGTTCTCTTTCCTTGTGAAATCTGTCCGTCGTGCTGAACTTACTAGCGAGCTTGGCTAGGAGTTTTAAGCTTTGTTTAAATTCGGGATAAATAGATAGGATGCGCCAGGGGGATTGGGGTTTGACCCGGGAATCAACATGCAGGATCTTGATGGATCGCAGCTGTGGTGCGAACGTGTCATCTGCCCGGTGAAGAAAGTTGGCTGTGCGGTGCAGGTCAGTGAACAGTTCTTGGACGGATGAATGTTCGAGCAGAAGCCATTTCGCAGCAGGGGTCATAAATAGACTCAGGGCCTCACGCTCTATGATATCAATGTGGCGGACATGAGAAAAGTTGTAAAGACCGATAGCATATCTCAAGCCGTCCGTCTCACCAGGATTGAAGGAGGGAATTGGCCAGTCAACGTCAATAAGACTAAAGACGGTTCGGCCGTACAGGATTGGAGCTCCTTCTAGATAAAGAATCCGACATGCATGTAGAATCTGGGTATGACAGTTCTGGTGTATTGGGGTCAAAAGAATGAAACTGCTGTCAGACGAGTCGAATAGGATTCCGTTGCGGGATTCTGTAACTCCGTTAAAATTATCTTCCATGTACCGGTAAAAATAAGGTGCAAGCAACTCTTCCAAAATAAAATGACGAACTTCTCTGGGAAGATTTAGAAGCGCCGACGTAGGCTTCGAAGAAACTTCCATGACGGCCAGGGTACGAAGTTAGCCTTGTTCGAACACTTGGTGGGATAAAATATCTTGATTGCTGGTACAGCCTAATGAAGAAGTGGACTTTGCTTTCAAAGTCCCAGATCCGTTGGGGGATATTGATAGTAACTTATAGTCTCGGCCTGGCTCAATGAAGTGACCCTTCGAAAAGGCGGTTGGTGAAACGGCACCGTGAAGTTGGTGGCGACTATGAGGCTTGCCATGATCCTGGAAACTGCGGTGAAAAGTCCATTACAATTGCATTCAGATGAGACGTTCTCTTTGAGAAAGCTGATGAATGTATAATAAAATTCTTTGTGGGGAACTAGCGCTTCAGCGCTTGCACCATCATATGGTGTCAATCGATAGGGGTAGGCTAGAAGACCGTATATCACTATTAGTTAAATCCTATATTGAGGGTTCGCGTCGAATTGAAAGGAGCCATCATCAATAATATAATAGTACGATTATCCTTGACAAAGCCATTGAGTACTCGACATAAGCGAGTATCCAAGAGATGATTATCTTTTTCACTTTGGAGCATATCACAAGCAGCATCTCGTCGCTGTTGATCTACTTCAGGTACGACGTTAGCAGCCGCTCTTCACAGAGCCTACGGCTACGTCGTTGCGAGAAGGAGTCTCGAGGCAATACGCAGGGCTATTCTTGATTTTCGTTTTGAAAATTTGGCGTGTATGTCTACTACCCAAACAAGTATAGTCAGCAGCGATATGGCTACATTTGTCTATTTCCTGTACTAATTTGAACTGTCGGGCTATAGCGGCCGATAAAACTCTAAGTAATAATGGTACTCTACGCTCAAAAGATCTAGTATCCGAATGATCGTCGTCGCTTACTTTATGAGTAGAAAGTCTCGTTTGGTCAAAATCTGTAGGGATAAACTCTAGATCATGATATCCGGTGCTACGACGGGTTTCATATTTTCAATCAAGTTCGCAGAAGCTTAGCACTGGATATATCATCTACATTCTTAATTACAAGGGATATTGTCCTTTTAATAGGCTCACGCTTCCATGTCACAAGACTTACAGGGCTCTCTCACTAGATCTACCGTTCCCTTTCACCGGATTCACAATTCCTTTTCACCAAGTTCCGAAAAAGACGTCTCTGTTGTAAATTACCAATCAAAGGCTGTACAACGCTATAAATACCCTTTGCGGAATATGACCGCTCTAAATTCATTCTTCCAATTGATCTGCAAAGGCGACCGGGTTAATTCACCTCTTATTGTAGTTGCCGGGGTTACCCAGAACACACTGAGCTGCTACATGCTCCTTATTGCTTACCATCATGACAGTCTCCTCGTAATCGCTGTCGAATCTCATGCGCCTCCCAATCGAAGTTCGTGAAATTATCTTGGAAGAGCTACTCATGCCTTATCGTTTGCATTTGAAGAACAGAGGTATTGTCGACATCGGCAGGACTGTCCCCGCAGGTGTCTGTTATGATTTCTGTAGGGACGTTTTTCTAGGTACGATGTATTTCCGCTCCTGCTGTCATATCGATATACTTCGAGTATGTCGAACGCTCTATAAAGAGGGTTCACCGATTCTCTACGGAAGAACCGTGTTCATGCTGAATTTTCTTCCCGCTCCAACATCAACAATGATACCCATCAATCGTGTGCTCAGAAAATATGGACCTACATCGGACATAACACTCAAGGACAAGATCGGCCCGAATAATTGGTCTCACATCAAGCACATTCAACTCGCAGAAATAGACGCAAAAGGTCTGTTCCCTCTTATCGCCTTGACCTGGCTCCTCCGTCCAAACCACTCAATCCCATCCTTTTTCGCCCGCCTCCGCAACTCACACACCCAAGGCAGTTCGTTGCTACCACAACTCCACTCCGTCCAAATCCAACACGACCTTCCATCAAACCCGCCACAGTTGTTCCCGCTCGAACAACTCGCTCGGTATACTCTCTCCGAAGAAGATCGGCACACGCTGGTCTTCCTCGCGCGAAAGAGGGTATGGAAAGCCATCAAATGTGATCAAGATAGGAAGGGCTTGTCTCGTGTTCTCTCCACCGGCATATCTGACACCCGTACGTTCACGATCCTCTGCATCTTGCACCTTATTATCCAGAAACGTGACCTCACAAACTTACGCACGAAAGTATTCGAGCTGCCCGCGAAGAGTGGCTTTCAAGGTTCTACCCTGATCACCAAGGAACGCCAGCCGTTGCAGACGAGAAATGACTGGGTGGAGGTCGATGTGTTGGAATTGCAGCGGTCGATTGAGGATGAGAAGATCAAGATAAGTGAAATGATGGCTGGGGAAAGCCTGGGCAAGAAGAGGAAGATTGAACAATTTCTGAGGCAGCTGGGTGAGGGACACGGGTGGACTTTTATGGGTGGCAGGATTTGGTGAACGTGCAGTAGTGGTGATACAATTTGGCCTCATGTGATTAGTAGGTAGAAATTTCCGCAGTGGGTGAATCTCAATTGGAGCAATCGATGCTTGTTCAATTGTACCCATTTATATAGGCCAATTAGCCTAAGCTTCCGGTAGAGAGAGAGAATGTAGTATCTGGAGGGATTTTAAATCAGGAATTAGGTGATCTCTTATGAACCGAATCTTTCCTAGAGATGGAATGGTTGCTGGCAGCAACAAATTGAACAACGAGGTTAATTAAAAGGATACTGGATGGCTGGTGACTATTGCAAGGCTATCATGAAGCCATCTTCAATTTCGAAATCTCGACTAACTGCCTTGGCTAGGTAAATTGCCTTAAGCATTACCATATCTGAGCGCCCATGAAGTACCATCCCCCGACACGTTCGAGCAACTTGAAAAATATACCATCTGGGCGTTGCGCGTCTCTCCAGGCAATTTCGTTCTGTCTGTGTTGCGCCGGATAAAACTGTCTTTTCACGTGCTCGAGAGACTCCTGCAGCTTCTGTACATCAATATCAATCCATGATTGCGGTAGATTCGAAGGGAGTCTGTCCTTGGTAACAAGCGTCGATGCGGCACATTTGTTCGTCTTTGGTATCAGAAAGACTCGGTGAGGATTCTTCCTTCCGCTCTGATTGTTGAAGCCCATAAGTCCTAGTAGACAGATGGTGATGAAGCCAGGTCTATCTGATATACCGTTTTCCAGTAGTTGATGCACCTTATTAGCTTTCGACCCCACGTATATGAGACGACAAGGCTCTCGTCCAAAGAGATGTTGGAGGCGATCTTTGTCTCTCTGAGTTAAGACTTGGCCAAGGTAAAATAGCGGAAATATGCCGGAAGCCACCATGGGACTGTGGTCGAACTTTATGGATTGCAGTTGCGGCAGTGAATATGGTTTTATCCCTCGCTTCAAGCCGAAGGTGTCGTAGTCCGCAGTGGAAAGCTCGTCAAATACTTCCAAAATCGACGGACCATCAAGCAGAAGCCATTTCAGTGCCACAATCGTGAGTAGTTCGAGAACATCATCTCCAAGAAGATCAACATGTCTGATGCTAGTCCAATTGTGTCTACCCATGTACCGTTCAAAGCTTCTAATTTTTGCCATTACCGGTGTGAAGTGTGAGCTTCTTAGTGCAAGGGGAGAATCTCTGGCAAAAGAGCTCAGGTTGATCACATTCTGTCCGTACAAAATGCGGATACCATCTCGATAAAGCGTTTGACAGGTTCGGAGTATCTGAACAGTGCAGCCCATTTTTCTAGAACTCTGGTAACTAGTACTGTTGTATCCTTCTTGCTCCCGGAAAGGCGGCGCATGGAGGGCCGCTCTTCTGGTACTGCCAGTGTCCTCATTGTAGAGGCGAGGTGCAGGAAGAAGCAAAAGCTTCAACGTCATCTGGCGGATTTCTGAAGGAAGCCTAAGGAGTGCAGATATAGGCTGTGAATCGTGTTTCATGATTGCAGTGGCTGAATGGTAGTAGAAAGACCGTCTATAGACCGAAAAGAGTCATTTAGTAGGCTGTGATCTCAATTTCGGGCGTTGTTCAATTTGGAAGTATCGTGGCAGAAAAGTACGAGCTTTGAAGCCGCGGATCTTGTGCGATTACCTGGGGTGTTTGGTCAACTTAATTCGATATCATATTGTGAGCTAAATCACCGTTGATAATGAAGATGAAATATAAATATTTCGAACAGTGATGTAGCTGGCATTAGGTGATGTGCATTTATGAACTAGTTCAACCAACGCATTTTAGGTGCAAATTGTGAACAAATTTGTAATTATTGGGTTTAATGAAATGAGCATGGTATCTAGTGAGATAATGCAATCGATCACAATGCGGCTGTTGAGTGAATGACTTGATGTTGCATCGTCAGATTGGGTGATAGGCCTTTACCTTCAGTGACACGCACGAGGGTTCGAAAATCCGGCATGGGCCAGATCCCATCCACCAACATTGTGATTCAACCGAGTGGCTGACCCCAGCCCTTGTCCGTGCACTCCAGCTTCTCCACAATTTTCTTGATACCCTGTTCCTTGAGACTCAATTCCCCTTCTTCAGCCTGCAATGTCCGCAGCGAATGCTTGTCTTCTTCAAGCGTCTCTCGCAAGTCTTGCATATCAATTTCACGCCAGCCGCTTAACGCATTGGCTGGTATTCTATCCTGTGTTATTAGCAGCAAGTTTTCTTCACAGGTAGCACCAATGCTTTGGTTTTTCTGGAAAATTTTCGGCTTTCTTCGCTGACTTGACTGATCTTTCCACATCATGTAATCAAATAGGCAGAGTATGATGAAATTATCCCCGCCGTCTTCCATGCCTGTACGTAGAATTCTGGAGAATGAGGAGGTCTCGTTCTTATCAATAATCTTGTTCCACTCGGAACAGTCTCTGCCCATAGCTGTCATGATGGCGCTTCTGTCGTTCTTCGAAATATAGTGCTGCAGATGACTGAATGGGTAAGGATCTCTATGCACAACTTTGCTCGCCAAATAGAAGAGACTGATTGATTGTAATTGAGGAAGCGAGCATATCCATGTCTTGCGACAAAAGTTTGAAGAAGAATGATCCGATCCACAATGAAGTGAAGAAAATTTGGTGGTCGACGGGTAATCTAGAAGTAGCCATTTCAAAGCGACCCAAGCAAAGTAAGAGTGAGCTTGAGATACATCGTATCCCAAAAGATCAATATGTCGAACAGTAGCCCAATTTGACGGTCCGATCGTCTTCCTGAAGTCAACCGTAGGCGTGTCCTCGATTCCGTGTCCATCTCTCTCAGATTTATAAATGTAGTTTGCTTGAAGATCTAGCCGATAGACATTGCCACCGTAAAGTAACGGAATGCCTTCCTGGTATAGTTTCCGGCATACCCGCAAGATTTGGGCAGAAAAGGTCGGCTCGTCAGAGTACCAGGACTTGAACCCTTTGCTTGTTTTAACGTACTCGGAGGTGTCGACCGCATCCAGTAGCCTTGGGTACGGATCATATCCGGAATATACCCGTACTGCAATTCTGCCGTCAACCGAGCAGCGAGGGACGGGAACAAGTAGCTCTTGCAGAATCAATCCACGGACATCATCTGGCAGGTTCATGAATCTTGAGGTATTGGAGGCCGAGTCTACCACTGTGTCAAAGCTCATAAGTAGTCGTAATCGATGTATGAACGACCTCATGGTTACAGAGTATAGCAGGTAGGGAATGCCGGAATTTTCAAGGTAGAATGTTTGAAATAGAAGAGAGAAGAACGAAGCTACTTCTCAGTGGCTTTAGCGTGGCTGGATTAACAATAGGATGTTACTTCGTGACCGTCACCACGTTGTTATTCGAATATGTGGTGAATCATTTACAGGCACTGTTCACCGACCAAGTTCCCTCCATAAAGACTTTTTTTGTTTTCCTCAAGTTTCAAGAGACTATCCTCGCGGTCAAACTCCACCAATAAATTGGAGCGGTTAGATTCGGATGCCCTTTCGTAATTAGTATTTTGAGGCGCCCCTTGAGGCATGCACACATTGTCTTGGGGAGATGCATGATTCAAATGTAAGCAATCCGTCATTAACAAGAGTCTAGCCCTAATATCGAGGCTTCTGAGATGGGTGTATCCATATTCATACTAAAAGAGGAGGTCTTCGTGTCCTATAAAACGGCAACGTACTCGCAAAATTCCGGCCCGATATTTAGATTTTCTGGGTCATGATTCTAGGTCTACGTCTTTGAGAATGTTCATCTTAAAGCGCATCTCAATGCATCTGCTTGCGCACCATCATCAAATTCCTGACTTTCTTCCGGGTTCTAGCTCTGACTCTCCCGTCAGGGCTGCGAGACAGTCTTGGGATCGTCCCCAACTGTCGCTTTTGCTCGTTAGATCACATAGAAGATTCTTGATCCGATCTTGATCTAGGGGAGCTTCATTACTGCGTAACACGTGAAGCGCATCCTTTTCATCTTGAAGTGTTCGCTGCAGCTCCATACTGTCAATCTCGCGCCACATTGTAGGAACACCGGATGGAAGTCTATCTTTAGTGACAAGGATTGAGGCAGACCATGGCAGGTTGCTCTCTAACTCGGAGACTCTTGGTAAACCCTCTGATGAAGTTTTGGACGGTTCGGACATATCAGACCCGCGAGTCAAGAACCCAATGAGACATAGAGTAATAAAGCGGACGTTGTCAGACAGACCTGCCCCTAAGAGTCGAGCCACCATTGTGTTAGGAATATCTATGTATTTGATTGCGGTCTGCGTGGCTAACCCGGTCAGCTTATACAGACGGTCATGACCACCGGAACTATTTACAACATGATGTAGACAAGCGAAAGGAAATGGCTGTTCTCGGTTGATGTGGATTCTGTCGACGAAAATTGATTGCAGGGGAGGTAGTGAGCAAGCCCAAAACCGATGACTCGGACCAGGTGGTTGATGCCCGCGACAGCCCCCACAAGGTGATGCTGAAAGCTCCAAGATCGATTGTTTCTCTAATAGAATCCAATTGAGCGCAACTATTGCGAAGAGTTGAAGAGCACCGTGGCTATCCAAGTGAATATGGCGGAGGCGCGACCAGTTCCGACTTCCGATCGTATACCCAAGGCCTCGTCCAATTACATGCTGATGCTTTGTAAAGTGTTGACTTCGTCGCTTGGTAGGTAAGCTAGAGCTGGCAAAGCTGACACTGCCAGGATCAAACACATTTTGACCGTAGAAAATTGGAACGCTCTCCTCGTAGAATAGCCGACACACGGAGAGAATTTGGGTGGTACAGCGCAGTGGACGGTAGCCATTCATCGCTATGGGATGGCACACACTTCCATCCGGAGTTGTGTCTAGTGTGTCCTCTGGATAGGATCGTGGAGCAGGAACAAGTAGGATCTCAAAAATTATTTCGCGGATCTCGGAGGGAAGTTTCATGAATGGGAAAGGAGTAGGATCTGGGATAGGAGACATTGTAAATGTATCAGGCAATCTTCGACGTTCATTAAGCCTAATGGCGAGTCGCGATCAAGAATGTAATATGCGCGTGGACGATACTTAGGAGCTGTTGAATAAGTTCTGTGTTTTTTGAGCTTGCAGTAGCTCTGGTGAAGGCCGAGGTGCAAGTAGTCGCCAACAAAGGTGCAGGTTTAAAAGGCTATTGAGCTTAGGAAATGATATGTTGAAGCCGTGACCAGTGACTAAAGTCATCTTCACTTGTTGAGATGGATAGAGACGTGGCTGGATTTGTGTTCACCACCCTGCTCCAGTGATAGCCGCCCGAGCACGGCTGCTGTCATGCTGCTCAAAGTAAAATGAATCTAATTATGTTTGTACCTGAGAAAACCAGGTGAGTAATATAAGACGCTCAGATGGACGAGCAGCACGAAAAACACATATTCAATGGCCTAGAGAGCCAGAGCAACCTATTCTGGCAATATGTGAGAAGCTTGTCTGCTTTATCTTTTCCGTGACTCACGGCACAGCCCGCCACATCGCGTTGTAAAACTGTCTGGAATAGCTTTGCTTGCGATTCGAATAATATACGTTATTAAGGAGAAACTTATCGTTGCGCAGACAATTGAATATAGTGGACATGGCCTTGGTGGTACATGTTCGACAAGGCGGTGTTGGGAGCCGAAACAAGATGAGAATGTGTCTCATTCATACGAACGAGACATCCAATTTTATGCGGTACGCAGCTGAATTCTTCTCCTACATGCGAGTACAGTCTCAATACAACTCGGGTAATCTCTTGCGCTCTCTATTCTCGCTCCTTCTCAATCCACAATGGGACTGCATCGTATGAGAGATATGTCCTTTCCACAACATCCAAACATCACTGCACATCCTTCTCAAATAGCACACATTAAAACCTGCACTCTTGACTCCAACTCTCTACGCCTTCCTCCCTGCTCCCTCTCCCTCTCGCACACCCACCTCCTGACCTCTTCCCCTCCCCCAATCCATCTCAAGCACCTCACCCCCAACCTCCTCCGCCAATCCATGGCCCCCCTCAACCACCCTCCTCTTCCTGATCCTTCCAACCCATACCGCACCCCCAAAAACGCCCACCACATGTCCCAGCGTCGCAAGCACCCCAAACACGCACCCTGCAACCTCCAGCGCCGCCACCCGCCCAAAAGCCGGCAGGCAGTAGTATTCTAGCGTCTTGTGCTGGTCATCGATGTAGGCCGGGCATCGGAATGTGCGATCCCTGGCTATGTAAACTTCTACAGCGTTACTCTCCACGGCGCAGAAGGCGATTAGGGCGCCGACTAGTACTGTAAGGAGTACATCGCACGCTAGGATCTTGGCTGCGATGCGGAGGCCGGTGCGGGGTTTTGCAGGAAGTGTGGGACTAGGACGGATCTTGAGGAGAGGGACGAGGCGGGCGAGGGAGTGTAGGATGGACATGAGGAGGGAGCAGAGGGGGTAGATGTCGGTGAGCATGGGGAGGTCGAGTTCGGAGCCGGAGGAGTCGGTGATATTGTTGGAGTAGAGGATGGTGGCGGAGAGGAGAAGGAGGAGGGAGAGGAGGGAGGATATTAGGAGAGTGGTGCGGTGGAGGAGGGTGAGGTAGGGGTGGGGATATCGGGGCGAGGATTGCAGATGAGAAGGGATTGGGAGGTGGGGATTGAGGGAACGCATTGTAAGGGAGGGAGGAGGACGAGTGACGATGGCGGACGTAAGGGAGGGATGGTGGCTAGTAAGAAGATGGTGAATCTAATGCTTGAGAGAAATTTGGTTAAGCGTTGTGTCAGAGTGGGCTTATTAACAGTGGAGGTAGAGCTTCTTCAGCTCTTTGCCTCGTGGTCCGGGCATCGAACTTTAAGATCAAAAGCACCACATCCCCTCAAACACGTGAGTGACCAAACGTGAGAGATTCTGAAGAACGATGCACTAAGGAAACGGTGTACAGCCTAATTAAGAACAACAATATTGGGCTCAACCACATCAAAAGCGAGCATTAGATAGGCGAGGAAAACGAGCATTTAGAAAGAGGAAGACACGAAGCGTGCTCGATGTCTCAGGCACAGCCTCCGCCATTTTCCTAGGAAATCACCCAGTCTACTGAGAGATTCTTTTGACACGGGCTGTAACTAGCACAAGGCTCCATTCGGCGGAACACCGCAGCCAACTTTTAGGAAGACCAACATTGACAGACGCTACAATATGGCACCTGCTTGTCACTGCTCCGCCACCCGCTCCGGGAGCAGACGAATTGGGAAGTCCGGGGCGGGAGGACTCTGCATGGGTCGGATTGAGGACGTTAGATGAGTCTCTGATGAGGTCACTGAAAGCGGACTGATGATTTTCTTTGCGGTGGGTACGTTGCGTGCTGGATGAGAGCGGAGAGTAAATGTTTATACTACTATGGTCCGCAGGGGCATAAATTTTAGCGGCCTCCACCCCCGCCGCTTTTTACATACACATATATCATTCGAGTGAGACTATTTGGACTGTCTCTGTATTATATACACTCCTTTACCAACGTTACTAAGAATTCACTGAAATTCAAACCCCCACCGACCATACTACCATGCCAAGGCGGCACTATCTCCGCTCGCGTCGAGCTTTATCTCCGGCACAGTAAACATTCCTTCTATGACCCTCCGAGGTAGCTGTCAAGCTTCAACTCATTACTATGATATGCAACAGCTCCTTTGTACGAAGTGAGCGGCAGTGCTCTTTGACCTCACAATTCCCAGCTCTCTAATTGTCACTCGTTTCCTATTAACGCTTCGCCTGTAGTCGACCTGACTTCCTAAGCGCCAGAAACGATTCCTCGGTCTCGCGCACCTCCAATTTCCTTGTCTCACGGAGTATAAGTCCTTCGAACCTCTCGGAGTCGCGTACCTGAAGCTCTCTCGACACCCTCAAAACAAGCTTCAAAACTCCGCCTTCACACCCTCACAACCCACTACCGCATCCACCCTAGCCCACACCAAACCCCCTACCCTATCCAACCTAGCAACAATGCCCTCAACCGCCACAAACCCACCCCCTCCTCCTCCCGCCGCCCCGGCCCCACCTCCAACAACAACGACATCCCACTCCCACCTCCGCCGCACGCTCCTCCAACCCACCCTCTCCCGCCGCCCCACCTCCTCATCAACCTCCCGCCCCGCCTCCTCAACCAGCACCACAACCACAACCGCCACCTCCCGCCCCACCTCCCGCTCCAGCACCACCCGCCGCACAAACCCCCAAACAACCATCACCAAGCCCCTCACCACCATATTATCAACCACAGAAAAACCACCACCGCCACCAGTCAGTACGGAAATCATCCCCCGCGACCCCCTCGGCCGCTTCCCCCTCCCCGCCGTCCTCACCCTCTCCCTCCCAAACCCCTCATCCTCCCCATCCCCCACCGCTTCCCCCACGCCCCCCTTCTCCTCCCGCGACCGCGACCTCGAAGACCGCGCCCGCATCGACGCCGTGATGCGCACACGGCTGAAAGCGACGGGGTCGCGGTACGGCGGGCGGCGAGGCATCGAGCTACGCGGGGTTGGGGGAGAAGACGAGGCGGAGGAGACGGAGGAGGTGGTGGGGATTGTGTGGGAGAGGTTAAGGGCTAGAGTGGAAGAGGCGGGGAGGGAGGGGTGGATGTTTGGCGGTGGTGCGAGCGGGGGGTTGGGGGAGGAGAGCTGTGGGGAGGGGGAAGGGGTGGGGGAGAACTTTGGGGGTGGGGGGAATTTTGGGGGAGGTTGAGTGGGTTGGGTTGGGGATGGAGATGTGGGAGAATGGCATTACACGGGCTGGGATTGATATTCAAGGGGTTTCGGTTGGACGGCGAGGAAATTCGGGGATAGCAAAAGTTGATTTCTAGTTTTAATAATACGCAATATCACATCCTCAATCATTGTCACTTCAACCGATCTATATATCTGTTCTTCACACTACACGTAGCGCTACCGTTCTCAAACACACCCTGGCCCTTTCTAGTCTAGATCCATAGCCTGCGGCGCCTCCACCGTCTTCGTCTCCCCCTTCCCACCACCACCACCCTTCTTCCCCTCCTTCCCCCCCTGCTGCTGCCCCTGCCCGCTCGGCGTCCCAGGCCTCCCCCCACCACCCCCACCCCCACCGCCAAAAAACATACTCCCCATCATATCAAACAGCGGATTCCCCTGCCTGGGGATCTTGATCCCAAACCACGCCTCCCCAATCTGCGCCAGCGCGTCCCCCCAGCCCCAGACCTCCTCGACCTCCTTGACATTCACCGCGTAGTGCTTCATCAGGTCGCGGAACAGCTTCGCGTCGGCCTTCTGGCACGCAAGAAGTAAAAGGCCGAGGTAGTTGAGGAGGGGCAGGGAGGGGAAGACGCGCAGCTCGGAGCGGGTGGTGGAGACGGATTGGGTGAAGAGGTGGGGGTTGGCGGAGGTGAGGGCGGCGCAGAAGGTGGTGTAGGCGAGGTTGGCGGAGGAGAGGTTGCCGAGGAGGAGGTAGGGGAAGATGGCGCGGGAGAGGTAGAGGGGGGCGAGGTGTGGGGCGTCGGTGGTGTACCAGGTGTAGAGGAGGGAGGAGAGGGTGGGTGCGGAGGCGGGGTGGCCGAGGGGGAGGTGTTGTTCTGTGGCGTAGGGGTCGGATTCTGCGTTTGGGGTTGGTTTAGTGGGGAAGAGATTGAGGGGAGGTGGAATGTGTACCTTCTGCGTAAAGCTTTCCGACTGCGTCTTGGAGGTCTGGATCGCCTCGCTCGATAGCGCCGTGCTTGCCGGACCAGTTGAGCATTTCTGTTATGAAGCGTTTGCGGGTTGGTTCTATTGGAGGGAAGGATTTGAGGACTTCAAGAAGACGATCTATAGACAGCGTCGTAAGCTTCAGAGATTTTCAAAAGACAATTTTTCGCGTCTCACCTTTGTGTGCATCATTACACTCCCAATCACCTTTCTCATAGACCTCGTTTAACAGCATGATTGAGAGATCCCCACCACTGCCGCCATGGCCAGCTTGTAGCAAAGCTTTCGCACCACCGGAGAGGACTTCTGCGGCGGCATCATAATTCTTTGACTTGATATATCGAGATGCTATAACACGGAGCTGCTGGTGTGCTTCGTAGAAGTCGCCATTTGCGATTCTGAACAGTCAGTTAGATTTTGCCAATCTTTGGAAGGCCTCATGAGTCTGCGCAGTCACAGGGAGAAAATGAATTTGTCTCACGTACCTTTCTTTCTGACGAGCTATTGTCTTTTCTATCTTGGCTGTGGAAGACATTGAGACAGGGCGTTACAGGCTGGATATTGCATGACCACAAGCTTCTGGAATGCCCAGAGGCTGAGCTTTGGCCAGCTGTGGCTGCAAATCACTCGTGCGAGGCTACGTCATTTGCGGCTGTTTGAACGACGACCGCCAAGGGAATGTGAACATTTGCAATCTCTTTAAATTCCAAAGCAACTTGTTGATTTTGAACGTGCAGGCTTGGTGTGAGTTGCATCTTCAAGCACATTACATCCCTGACGAAACACTCTACTACGGTTCGGAAGACTGTTTAGAGGTCTACAAGAAAAACGGAGCAGTATCACGCAATCTATGGTTCCATCTTAGCTGTCAAAATGAGGCTTGCTTTAAAGGAACTCATGATCTTCAAACAAGTACACTACATTGAGAAGTAATCTATATGTTGGTAGTGTACAGCGGTCGCCTGACACATTTTGCTCGTACAATGATTCTCCAAAGCGGTCGTAGAAACATAGTGTGGTATTCTCATCAATCGCTCAAATGCAACAATTCACCAGTCAAACCACGCTATGCAATCAGAAGCCCTAGAAATATCCAACAGAAGAGAGCGAAAAGCATAAAGGGGTATCTCTGGCAGAAGAAGACTTTCAAAGACGTAAGAAACATATCAAAACACCTTTTTAGATGTGAACAGTATGTCCATCCCACCTTGGCTTAGCAGTATACATGCTTCTGATCAGACCCGGTCGATGTCCTTGCGTGGGTGTGTCGGGCTGGACATTCTCCGGCGGGTCGTCCTTACCTCCGCTTCTCCGATTGCTTCCCCGGTTGTTGAAATCGCCCATCCATTTACCGTTCCCGTCATTAGTGTACTGATTCTTCATGCTGCCATGGAAGACGAGATAAGATCCGTCAGCAGCTATATCTGTTCCACCGGGTGCAAGCAAATGTTGACCGTCACCAGTTACGAATAGTGGACGGGCGCTCTTTTCGTAAGGGCCGAAAATCGACGTTGACGTTGCATAGTTGGTGTCGTATAGTGGTCCGGCAAAACAATTCGAACTGAAGAAGAGGAAATAGACGCCATTCGCTTTGTACATCGAGGGCGCTTCTATAAGTGGTCCATCCCGGTCGTCCCGATCGAGTATTTGTACCGGCGCACCAATTTTGGTTATGCCATCTGTTACGCTGACTTCTTGCAACATGATGGGTGTTGGTACAACCGGGTCTCCATTCAACGGCCAGTTACCGCAAGTCCCTCCATGACCGATACTATTACCATCGACTTTGTAGGTGACATATCGCTTGTTGCTATCTTTATCAAAAAATCCATCTGGATCTATTGCGCCACCTTGATTCGTTTCTGTATCGCCACCTAATGCTTTTCCTATTGGGCAAGCGAACATGGAGGGCTGAGGTGTGTAAGGCCCTAATATCGAGGAGGAGGTCGCGGTTCCCACACAATGGAACTTGGGGTGGCCCTTGACATCGGCGGTGTAGTACATGACGAAACTACCGTCACCCTGTGAAACAAACAGTCAGCAAACGATAATCAAAGATGGGTCCCGCTGGCAAGAAAAATGCGAGCTAAGACTCCTTGGGATCGGGACCTTACGTACCATTTGTACAACATCGGGAGCCCAGACTCTGTTTCCGGAACTCCAGTCTCCTGCTACTGGCATAGCGTCGTGCTGTCTAGATCCATCCATTACAAAGCTCCATGTGCTGCCTTGATCGAGACTTTGCGCGACTTGGACCTTAATTGGAGGAGTCTGCCCTCGATTGTTCGTGGCAAAGGCATAGCGAACATTGTCAACTTCTATATATGCTGGGTCGGCAAAATTTGATTGTACGGGCAGGACAGGGCCAGCCACTGTCGCGAAATCTTCATGATCAAAGTCTGCAGGCGTCCACGCGGCATCCGGAATTGACTGCTGCGGAGGGTCACCTTTGTTCTTCGCTCCCTGAGGACCACGGTTTCTGAAAGCGTTGACGGCTGCGGTAAGTGGATTCGTGGGAGGGCCGACTTGTGTCAGTACAGATGCTATATTCGTCGATGCCAGCAGCGCAGCTGGTATGGCAACCATTGCAATGATAGACTTGGTGCGTATGGACAAAGAGGACGGGAAGAGGAATGTGCTATGCTGCGAACGGTTGTTGGAGGATTTATGACATCGCGAACATGGCTGGTTTCGATGCAACAAAGGAGAGCCATCCGCCTTGTTTGGTGGACAATGTGATGTATACATAGTGGGCGTGAAAGGCGGGCGGTGCTCGCCCATTGAATAAAGCGCCGCTTTGTCACCCATGGCACCTGGTGCAGGGACCCAGTGATCAGAAGTTCCAAAATACGATGTCGACTTGCGGAGAAGGGCGCGCATGGGTCTGACTCAGGGTCCTGGGGTGAATCAGAAGCGCAAGGGATGGTCAAGTCAGCCCACGAAAGGATCCACATGCATGCCAGTGAGTGGAAGCGCGAACGGCGAGTGGCTCCAGCGGATGGGTCGAGCTCGTGTTAGACCCTGACAAGATATTCAGGGGCGTATGTGTTTGGTGTGCGGCGCACCGCGAATGTGCTTCTTTTTCGAAAGGGCGAAGAGTTGTTTCAGGAGCGGTTGCTGAAACCGTCTTGAGGGGCATCTGTGTGTGGCGCTTCGGCAGAACCCTTTACGTAGGGTGCTTGGCAGGACGTTTGTAGTCTTTCCGTTGGAGGCGACGCCCAAGACTTTCCCGCCGAAGGAGTTCCTCACGGACCAACCGCCGGCTTCGAGAAAAGGAAAACCGTCATGTTGCATCATCCCCAGGCGTTCGATTGGCTGCGCCCCCAGAATATCCGCATTCTACCTGGCCTCCGAGATCCGACTCCCGATTACGCCGTAGCTAAGCTTTCGCTTACAACATCCGCTATACGATAGTGCCACCCTTAACCCTGCGCCCCCAACGTGCACACCACCTTCTTCCAGACAGATTTTCCGAGCCTCATCCTAACACCTGGAATTTATATTGCTTCAGCCCCCAGCTCATTGACATCACCAACAGACTAGATATGCAAGGCACTTCCTTCCAGAAGTACGCCATTCTGGCGATGGATGCGCTATGCTACGCAATCTGACTCCCGCTGACTGACACTGACAGCCGTACCCTTTCGCCTACTATAGTTATCGCACTGCTTACGGCCCTAGCAAAAGCAATGTGACAGGGGCAGCGCGTAAAAGGCACCGCCGCATGATAAAAATGCTCGACCGCCTTTTGCCTGGTTGGTGACCGCACTATGCGCCTCGTACTATAGGCTACCATGTACTCACCACAGCCTCGTGTCTTTAAGGTGAGACAGCCCCAAGCTAATCTGGACTTTTTGCCGATAATTGCATGTTCTGCAAGATCAACCTGCGGGGCCAGTGCAATGTGCAATGCTTGATTCTTCGTGGTGTCTGTAGGGGCCGTTGTCTCATGATCCTCGACCTGAGCAGAATTCGCTCTTCTACAGTAAGGACCGAGCAGTACGTTCTCAGGGCCGTTTAGGGTGCTCGTCCTTGGTCTTGTCGACAACATTGTTGGTCAAGACTTCAGCGAGGTGTGGAATCTTTAATCCTCGCGTTCGGAGGAATCCTTGGCAAATGGTCAGAGCTTCGACCGCTCCGCCGCTTCAAAATTAACGGCGTGGAAGAGCCGAACCCGACCCCAGGGCGGATTTCAGGCTGATTCGATCTCCTTCTTAACCCACTTCTCAAGGCCGCCTTTCGCAATAATCTCCTGGACATTTGGAGGAAGCTCACCGACCTTCTCTGTCCATTTCCGTCCGCCTGTGCCTTCTTCAATTTCGATTTGGCTGTGCTTCACATCCCAGACTAATCTCCAGCCAGTTCTTCTTGTCAAAATCTTTTCTTGAGGTATAGGAGGATTTGGAGGGGGCGAATCGAGCGACTGTCTATTCTCCGCTGGTTCTGTAATTTCCTTCGCGGCGGAAGATAAGTTCTCATCCGCGAATTTCTCACGTAGTCTTCGGATTAGACGAGGCACTTCGAGGCCCATGAGTGCGTTGTTGATGCTGTTGCGGGAGAAGATATTGCCGAAGCTTCCGGCGACAACCAGAGGGATCTTCCTGGCAAGGATGGCCGTCGCTGCTTGCTCTCTGGAGCTGCCGCATCCAAAGTTGAAACCCGAAACTAGGATGTCCCCAGCTCTCGCAATAGAAGAGAAAGTAGGATCGTAATTTTCCATACACACCTCTGCCATCTTCTCCACAGGTACATTGTCCTGATACGTATACTTTCCAGGATAGATGCCATCAGTATTGATATTATCAGCATCACAAAAGACGATCTCTCCCTCAACTTTCTCTGGGAAGCCGGGATACACCTCTGTAAGACTACTCGTGGTTGCAGTCTGAGAGGTTTCAGCTCCAAGGTTCCTTTGGCCTTCGTCAATCATGCTATCGAGTTGTCCGATGATTTTCTCGAGGGCTTGTTCGGCATTGATCATCCTGTCTTCTTCCTTCGTGCCATCGCCCTCGCCTCTCACAACACCAGACCACTCTTCAGGCTTCTCGTACCAACCTGGACTACTGATTCTCCCGCTCAGAGCACTGGCAGCAACAACCTCAGGACTTGCCAAGTACGCTTTGGCATCCGTACTACCCATTCTTCCCTTAAAATTGCGATTCGTGGCGCTAATGCCGACTTCCCCTGGTTCGAGAAGACCTACTCCCAGGCCGATACAAGGCCCGCAACCAGCTGGCAGCGGATGGGCACCAGCTTCAATCAGTGCCTGCCAGTCGCCTTGTTCTTCGGCTGCTTGCTGCTCAGGGAGTGACGCTGCTGCGATATAAAATTTAACACCATCCGCAATAGGTGGTATATGTCCGCCATTATCTTTGGCGGCCTCCTTAAAAACCTTGGCCGCAGCCCCAAGATCAGACGCGCGAGAATTCGTGCATGATACCAAGTATGCTTTATCAATTCGAATGTTTTGCGGTTCAAGCTCACTTAGGGGGGTGGCAACCTTGACCGAATTGGGTCCTGACACGTATGGAGAGAGTGTTGATAGGTCGAGATGTAGGTATTTAGCATATGTTGCCCCTTGATCAGCCACCAATCGAGTTTCAAAAAGCTGATCGAGTTTAGCGTGCGTTAAACGTTTATGTGTCGTCGAGTCTGGCGTCTTATGCATGGCAGCATCCGTTGCCTTAGATCTTAGCCAGCCTTGTAGAATCATATCCATTGGAAAGAGACCTGTCAAGGCTCCCCACTCAGTGGTCATGTTTGCGATCGTCAGACGGTCATCAACCGGAATGCTACGGAGCGTCTCTTCGGACCCTGTGAATTCAAGGGCATGGTTGAGCACTTCGTCCTTGCTAAAAAGACCACAGAGCGCCACAATCACGTCTTTGCCGGTGACGCCTTTCGGAAGTGTGCCAGTAAAAGTAATTTTTGCCACGGGTGGGATCTGCCACCATGTGCGTCCTGTAGCCCAAATACTGGCTGCATCCGTCCTCACAACAGGCGTGCCTAGACAGCCTATGCCGCCGTACATGTTTGTATGACTGTCGGAGGCCACAACCAGAGCTCCTGGCCACGCGTAGCCTTCTTCAACCATTATCTGATGGCCAATTCCTCTCCCCGCTGGATAGAAATCCACACCTTGTTGTTTGGCAAACTCCTCTATCTGCCTATATTTTTGCAAATTCTTTTTACTTTTATTCTGCACATCGTGATCCAGAGTCATGACTATCTGCCTTGAGTCCTTCAATTCTGAAGCGCCTATTGACAAAAATTTGGATATGACTGGCATTGAATTGTCGTGCGTCATGCAATGATATGGTGCAATGGTCACATAGTCTCCCGCCTTCACAAATTTGCCTTTGGCCAGGCCGACAGCATATTGTTGGACGATCTTCTCTGTCAAGGTTTGCGGAAACTTCGCTGGGGTCTTGAGGGTTGCTAGTATAGAAGAGGATTTTGGATCTTCAAGCTGCGCGTGAAAAACGTCTTGCCTCTGACGAACCGAGGCAGAAAATGGGCGGGCTACATTGGTCAATTGGCGCACTCGAACACACGAGAGGGAGGGGCGAGAAATAAAAGCAAGATTCATATTGAAGCTTTTTGTATCATTTCAGAATCTATAACCACCAAAACTTCGCTGAAATGAAGAAACAGCGGCGAGGTCAACTCGTCTCTCGCTTTGCGAAAACTGTAGAAATGGAGCTCCAAAAATTATGAGATTCCCAAAAGCGCCAAGATTTGTCTGGCCGTGGGGCCGCGGGAAAACTGCGGCACGACAAAGGCACGACATCCATGCCACGAATGGATGCAAAGGATCGGGGGTCTGTGAGAATGCTTCAACGGACCGAAGAATGCAAATGGATGAGTCATATCATTTTCTTCGAAAGAATCTTCCAAGAAGTAGACTCAAAATCCGCTTGAAGGCGTCGAGTATTTAACTTTTTACAAGAGTCCGGCTAGTTTGTTGCAAAAATTTAAGTTCCGCAAAGTTATTTGGGGGAAATTCAGAGTAGTATCAACCGCCGCAGGTCCCGGTTTGTGAACCCTGTAAGCAGAAATTCGCGCCTCTAGACTCGTCTTCATACCAAGGTGACTGGCCAGCTTCGAGGACTGTACAAATAGTCTGATCAAATGCCGTCGAGGAAGGAAGTTGCATATTTTGGTGCTGGCCCGGCACCATTACCGACGCACATCATTGAAGCTGGTGCAAAAGCCTTTGTCAATTTCAATGATAGCGGCCTCGGGCTGGCAGAAATTTCGCACCGTTCACCAACTGCAAATGCTGTCCTGGCAGAAGCAAAAGGAGCTTTAGTCGATCTTCTTGACATACCAGACAGTTATGAGATTCTGTTCATGCAAGCAGGAGGCAGTGGTGAATTTAGTGCGGTAGTGCAGAATTTAGTCCCTGCTTGGATTGAGAGGAGGCGCGCCAAGATCGAAAAAGAGCTCGAGGCGGAAGGCAGGAACAATGAAGCTACCCTAGTGGAGAATTTGAAGGCATGCATTGAAAATGAACTTCGTGTCGATTATCTTGTGACTGGATCGTGGTCACTGAAAGCCTCCCAGGAGGCTGCGAGGCTCATTGGATCACAATATGTCAATGTCGCTCTTGACGCGCGAAAGGCCAAGGACGGAAAGTTTGGCAAGATTCCAGATGAATCAACATGGACTCTAACCAAGACAAAGAAAGAAGGCGGAAAAGCGGCACCCGCCTTCGTCTATTACTGTGACAACGAGACTGTGGATGGCGTCGAATTTCAGGGTTTTCCAAAATGCCTCGACTCTCAAGGCGCAGCAGACGAGGGTGACGACAGGCTAGTGGTCGCTGATATGTCCTCGAATTTTCTCAGCAGAAAGGTGGATGTCGGAAAATTTGCCGTTATTTTCGTATGACAGCTTTATATTTTACTAGCCTGCTGCTGATTAGACCCCTAGGGTGGAGCCCAGAAGAATATCGGTATCACTGGCATAACGATTGTCATCGTCCGCAAATCACTTCTTCCACCTCAGACCGCGACGCCGAAAGCTTCCCTTTTGCACCAGCTTCCAGTTGGCGGCTTGCCAGCCCCTGTCGTCCTCGATTATGCAACAATCGCAAAGAATAATTCGCTGTACAATACGCTGCCAATTTTCAACCTTTGGATTGCCGGACAGGTCATGACTGACCTTGTCAAATCGTTTGGTGCAAAGAAAGTTGGAGGGCAGGAAGTAATAGCCAACAAAAAGGCCGAGATTCTATATGAGGTCCTGGACAGATTTTCCGACGTGTACACAATAGTGCCGGATAAGTCGTGTCGAAGCCGTATGAATATCTGTTTCAGGGTTTATGGTGGCAATGCAGAGGAAGAGAAGCGGTTTTTGAGTGGAGCAGAGCAGAGGCTACTACAGGGAATCAAGGGCCATCGTTCAGTGGGTGGTATTCGCATATCAAACTACAATGCTGTTCCTCTGGAGAACGTTCTGACATTGAAGACATATCTGGAACACTTTCCAACCACGAAATAGAGCAAAGTCTGGCTTTAGTAGGATATCCTGGTCAACTAGATCTTCAACAGTCTAGACGTTTTGATATATTAAAATGGAACTGCCTTGCTAAATTATGGAAACAAAATAATGGCCGAGAGTGAAGGTTATAGATGCGCGACTTCACAGATCAGGAGTCTAAGATTGAAAATAGGGCTAGTGAGGAGGAAAGGGGGAGACGTTTTTTGACGGAATCCTTGTAAGCACAAGCCAGCGCTTAATCAAATTAGGCGTAAATCTTTACCGACACCCCGGGTCAGAGTGCGGGAGCATTCCGGATAAGGACAAACAACGGCTTTCTACTCGAGCTAACAAATACAAGAGCCACACTCGTTCTGAGACTCTAGGTCTCCACAGCAAGCTTGGGACAGCCGAGATGGCGATACTATCCACTCAAATAGCCCGACTAGACGGTTTGAATCTCTTTCTTAAGGTATCAGCTAGATACTGACCGGTTTGCAGGGCTGATGCTAGCGGCATCAGTAGACTCGGAGCAGGTTCGTTGTCACTGACCCTGCAAAGACCTGGCAGCGTGGGATCTTGAACTTAATGAAGTCCCCGGCAAATCACTGTCAACATGTACGGGAAACTTTTCTGACTCAACTGCTATGTACAGGCCGAATCAGATATCTCCGAGATCAAAACACAGGCCAAAATGATCTTCCGCAGACTGAACCGCAACAGCGAGCAACAAGCGAGTATCGAATCCGAACAATACACTCTCCAGTATGCGACCCTTTCATCCACCTGCTAGTTGCGCTGGCTAACAGTGTCCCAGCTACCTAATCCGAGATTCTGTCTGCTTCCTCTGCATATGCGAACGTTCGTACCCTCGAAAGCTTGCCTTCACATACCTTTCCGATATTGCAACCGAGTTCACCACCAACTATCCTTCCCAACAATATCTTGCTCCTACCACGAAGCCATACGCTTTCGTTGCGTTTGACACTTTTATCCAACGGACGAAGAAGACGTACCAAGATTCCCGGGCATCTCAAAATCTAGACAAGTTGAATGATGAGCTGAGAGATGTGACGAAGGTCATGACGAAGAATATTGAAGATTTACTCTACCGAGGGGATAGTTTGGAGCGGATGGGGGAGATGAGTGGCAGATTACGAGAAGATAGTAGGAAGTACAGGAAGGCAGCTGTGAGGATCAATTGGGAGCTGCTGCTGAAGCAGGTAAGCTCCATCACCAACTCTCGGAAGGTTCCAGCAGAAGTGACAAATATGACAGTATGGACCCTTTGCGGCTCTCGGTTTCATCATGCTTTTCTTCATATGGTGGCGATTTCTCTAGACCCTTTTCGCCCATTTTTCCTCTCCATCGCCAGCATTTTTGCATGTATATGATACCCCTTGGCATTGTACATATATAGATCTTTCACATCACGCCAGCACGATTGTCGGCGAATGCGCATGTCTTTTTCGAAAGCAACGACTTCATCTACCCATCGTCTCAGATCTCATCCTCCTCCTCATCAAAATCATCCTCAACCCCCATATCATACAAAATCCTCCCACCCTCCCCCCCACCATCACCCTTCTGCGCATCAAAATACGGCAACACAACCCCCTCCCTCTCCCTCCTCTGCCGCTCCGTCAACCCCAACTCAAACGTCAACCCGCCCAACCCCTCCCCTCCCCCACCCTTCTCAACCTCCCTCCGAAACGCCGGGTGGTCGTCCAGCAGCACAACATGCTCCCTCTGGTCCCGCGCCGTCCACCGCCTCTGGCTTTTAGCAGTGGGCAAGACGTACCACTCCCGCACCTCTCGTCCGGATTTGCGCCGGTGCTCCATCTCGATCACCACGCCGCGCCATTCGGGGGGGAGGAGGTGGTCGTGCTGGCCGATCACGACGCCTTCTTTTTCTTCGCGGAGGCCGAAGGCGGGGGTTGGGAGGCTGCGGTCGCGCGCGGATTTTTCGGCGAGGAGGGCGGGGAGGGAGTGGAGGGTGAGGAGGGTGGTTGAGAGGTAGGTTAGGGTTGTTAAAGGGGTGGGGACGTAGGGGGAGGGGGGAGCGGGGAGGGGGACGTCGGTGTGATAGACAGCTACGAGGGAGATGGAGGTGTTTGGGCAGGCTGGGGGTGGAGTGAGGAGGGAAGAGAGGTAGGTTGTTAGAGAGAAGTTGGGGGATGGGTGGGAGCTTAGAGGGGTGAGGGAGTCGAGGATTAGGGTGAAGCCTTGCGGAAGGTGGAGAGTTAGCCCGTGCTGGGATCATGGGGAAAGTTGAAGGAGCAGAACCGGGTCTTACGTTTTGTTGTGGACGAGGTGTACGACTTGGATATCAGGGCGGATATTTGACGGGCAGTCTCCTTTTCATCATGTCGCCAAGCTTCGACGAAGGTTTCTGTTTCCGGAGGCCGGCGAATGGATTCAAAAGCAACAAAGATCGTCGTAACTTTTGCTTCCTATCACGTGTACGATTAGAACTGGGCCGGACAAGACTTTACTGTGGAAGCTGGTGATAGTGAAATTACATCACAACCTACGTTCGCTCTTCGTATGTATTCTTGAATTAAAGGTCTAGATGGTTGTCCTAGGGAATCTAAAATCAGAGTGAATGGAGAAGCTGTATCTCCTTGGCTCAAAAGCTTTGAGATGAGGAGTAGATTATGGGTCCGGCGATTTGCGAGGCTCGGGTGACTCATCCTTCGTCCGAACGTGAACTCATGCAAGCAGGACTGAGAATTCTAAATCAGATATTCTAACGATCAGGCTATTCCTACATACAAAAATCTCAAGCCCGCGGCGGTGCATTTGGTCTTTCACATGGTTTTCCTCTAGCGGCGGTTAGGGAAGCCACCCCCGTAAGGTCACGTGTAGCCAAGGCCCCCGCCGGAACTCTCTAAGCGGGAACTTTGTATTTTGTCCGCGAAAAGAATTCGACCAAGGCTATAAATTCAAACTCACGAAGAGCGGGCGACTAATCACGACACCTATATTCGATGGCCCCTCTCTCGCCGTCGTCAGTTCTTGCGAAGAGAAAGAGAGATCTCGACAATTCACGAGAAGGAAGCGTCGGCGTCGAAGAAAAACGGAGTAAACATAGGGACTTCGGCCGAGAGGAGAGGAGACACAGGTCGCGCTCGAGATCACGAGAAAGACGCAGACACTCGCGAGATGGTGTGAGATACTCTGAGAAAGATAGAGGTTCTACGCGCGATCGTGAGCGAGACGATGACCGTCGAGAACGCCAAAGAGATAGGGACAGAGACAGAGACAGGGACAGGCGAAGAGACGACAGGGATGGAGTGAGGGATCGCGAACGTGATCGAGGTGATCGAAGAGATCGTGAGCGGGATAGGCACAGGAGCAGAAGTAGGAGCAAAGACAAATACAGCTCTCGACGAGGTATGCGGTCATCGGAATTTATTTTGCGAACTCTTACTCATGAACTACCCACAGATGACTACTCTCGAACGGAAAGAGACCGCCGGCGTTCTCGCTCTCGCTCTCCGGTGCGCAACGGGACGAAAACTTCTACACGCACCCGCTCTCCTCCTAAGGGCCCCCGAGTAGATCGAGAGAAGACCCGTGAACCTCACAACCACGTTACTGCAAAATCCGATACCAGGTCAGACTTAAGAGGCCCAAGCAAGAAGGACAGCATGCAGGTGGACACAAACGGCGTCAGGCCGATGGATGAAGACGAAGATGACGATGATGCCATTTTAAAGAGAGTTATGGGCTTCTCAAACTTCAGAACCACACAGAATACAAAAGTCCCCGGCAATAATATCTATGGGGTGAGGAAGGAGAAAACGGCAAAGTATCGTCAGTACATGAATCGCAGTGGAGGCTTCAACAGACCTTTGAGTCCGACGAGATGAGATATTTGGTGAATGGGAGGAAATACTTACAATCGACTTTCTCTGGGGGTCGTAATGCAAGCTGTTATATGAATCACAGCAGGATTTGCGAGCTCGCATCTAGAAAACGACGATCCAGAAGGCTGGCGTACGCATTACAACTGTTTGAGCCCCTAACCTCAAATAAGTAGCGCCAGTGTCTTGCAAATGCAATTACGAATTGCGCTTCTGGTTCAAGTGGCATCGTTCGAAGACAGCATTTGCGAATGGTCCATGCACATCTCTTTCTTTGTTTATGACTCGCTTCTTATGTAGCGAGGAGTTCAAGAAATCTCTGACTTAATCCCGATGTTGACTCGTCATGGTTTTTGTGACACATCAACAAAGAGAACCGTCCTTTGTTCATTCCGAACCAAAAATGCGCTGTCTCCTCGAGTCCCCTTCACATTTCTTGGACCTCAACCCAATTTCATTAACGAGGTTCCATTATAAAAAACATTCTGAGAAAACGCCAATGCCTCCTGTTACAAGATCCCAAACCGGATCCGCCGTCCACACCAAACACGATTCCTTGGCGCAAAGTGATCTCTCCCGCGATGCCCTCCAGTCCACAGCAAAACATAATAGCAAGCCTCGAAACGCATCCAATTCAGAATTCTCGGATCAGCCGCTAGATCCAGATTCACCCGCTGCGCCGATAAGCCACCCAGACCCAACATTCTACAGCAGAAATATCACACCAGCCGCTCCAACCCCCACAACCCAAGTCTTCGATACAAACAAATTCTCAAACTACGACCCATCAACCGGCGTCGGCGAAGCCGTCTTCTGCAAGTCTTCCGACATAGCAACAGTCAGCCCATCCAAGCCCTCACCACCCCCGAACACGCCTCCAATCTACTACGGACCGTCCCCATCCGCAGCAGTAGCGGCTCTAGGCGAACGTAAACGAAAGAGATCTCTGCATGGCTGGGACGGATGGATATGCCACCGGTGCGATATGGACAACACGTCGGCGAAGTTGTGGTGCGTGATCTGCGAGCATTATACGATTGGGTGTATGGAGTGCTTTAGCTATTGAGTTGAATTGAATTGAATGAAGTGGTTTTTAATAGGATGGTGGAATGTGAGCTGAGCGAGTACCCACCCTCCATTATCCCTCCCCTATTTAAACTCCCTTCTCAGCGTGCAACCCCACGAGCCTAAAGCGTCCAGCGCCCTCCAGCACACCACAGTATTTACCTCCTTCCCCCCTGTCAACCTCTCTTCCCCTTCCCCTTCCTCTTCCCAACCCTCCTCCTCTTCCTCCCCACACCCATCCCCACACCCCTCGCCAAACACATCCCCCGATAATCCCTCCTCACCCCATCTCCCCCCCTTAACCCCGCCCTCCCTCTCCCGCCCCTCGCCCGATCCTCCCGTGCCCGCGCCCGCGCTTCTAGATCCGCTGCCCGCCCCCGCCGCCGGCGGGCTTGTTTGTTCGGTTCCTCGGTCTCGGGAGCGGTGGGGGATGATAGTAGAGTCCGAGACTGATAAGCTTGTGTTTCCGGCGGGACGGGGCTCGGGGTCGGGGTCGGGGTCGGGGTGGGGGTGGGTTGCTCGCGGGCGCGGCGGAGGGCGCGGCGCTTGTCGGGGAAGTCGTCGATTAGGAGGAGGGGGTGGCGGCGTGGGGGGGAGGTGGAGCGGCTGGGCCGCTGTGGCATTGGGCGCTGTAGTGGGTTGGTTAGTGAAGTGGGTGGGGAGGGCGGAGGCTTACTTGCTGATTTGTAGGGGAGGTTTGGGGAGAGTGGGTAGGTTAGGGTTTGGGTTTTCTTGTGCGTGAGTTAGTGAAGGTATTTGGCGATTTTAGTGAGTGTATACCGGAGGTGCCGGCTCTGATGAGAGCTATGGAATATTGGGGTGGGTAGGTGGGGGAGTAGTGGAATAGAATTTGATGGACGCTGCTTTCTAACAAGTCTGGAATTGCGAAGATTTGGATAAGAAGGAGGCGAAGGAGCTTGTAGGAAAGAGACCGGCTCTCAAAGAAAAGGACAAAAGTTGTCTGGACAAATGTATGGAATCTTAAGCAGCGGTGGTGGCGTACTGGTACTTTTTGGAAACGCATTTCTACCTCTGGAAAGCGGCTTCAAGCTGAAAAGAGCATTGAATGGAGATGAAACACTACAAGAGATCGAGAATCTTCTGGACTGCCAGGAGGAAGAGGGACACGTGGAAAGCGAATATAGTCATCGCTCTCACAGTGACGAAGAAGAGCGTAACAAGAGTGACGAAGGCGGCATGCAGGGTGTAGAAGAAGAACCATCTGAGATCTTCGAATATGGATTCGATTGGGAGGAATACTACAAAGACAGAAATGACAGCGGTGGTCATAAGAGTTCTGAAGACAAGCTGGACGAATCTATGGTCGAATAATACCGACGTGTAGCGATTCAGCATTTCAAGCTGTTGACTAGCTAGTAGCAAGAGCCCGAGGGCACACCTAGTGCCGCGCCGTCCCGTGCTTCACATATAAGAGATCTGAAATGTTCCTGAAGATATTGAGCAAGACCCTTAATAGCATACAAGCATCTTATTAAGGATATAAATTTCAGGGAAAACTAAGGCAGGTCTTTAGGTGAGGCAGTGCGTAGCTAAAAATGAACTAACTATCGATAATACCTGATCCTATAGGCGCGACCAAGATTTGAATTTTCGCTTGCTCCTTTCCTTAAAGGAAAAAAAGTAGGAACTAAATCTATAGACAGAGCTATGATTATGCAAATTTCTAACTCTATGATGGCCATCTTTAGAATACTACGCTGATGTTTTTAGCGTTTTTGGAGTAGAGTTGTGAAGGCTCTACTCCCTGCTGATTTTGAGTATAACAGGTCATGGGATAAATGTACTAACCTGTGAGAATGGCTGCAATATAGGTCTGTGAGGTACTCGATTTGTAAACGGAAGAAGGATCGTCGCGGTAAGAATATGCGCAGTGCCTACAGAGACAGGAACACTAGAAACGCAGAGCAATTCTTAGTAGGCGACGAATTAAGTGATGATTTTAGTCTGAGGCGCGCAATATGTCAGCGCTCACTATAAAATATCGAAAAATTTACAGCATCACTCGAATACGCTTATTACCTTAACCTTTACGGGGCTAATTTGTGCAGATTTTTAGGGCTACTGCTGCCCGACTATTTAGTTCCAACACCAAGATATCGACCGTATTTTCCAATGTAAAGACACTGAAACATGACTTCTATAGCTGCTGGATCGTACCGTGAAGCTCGACCACTCGGTCTTTTACTTCCTAATACGTTGTCAGGATTCATTGGTATGGGAAACTTTGGAAAACACCTTCCTTCTAAGGGCTATTGCACGCTGTATTGAAGAAGCTGGATTTCGGACATACAATAGCTCGGCGAGCTGCAAATTATTTGTCTCCAATCTTGATGGTCAAATCTGAATATTTGGTATTGTTGAGAAGGCTGATGAAGTATCTTAGTAGAAGCGGAAGCTTGTGGGGAAAGGAACCACCTGCCAAAGTTGCCTCATGTGTCAACTCCAGCGTAAGGAGCTTAAGCCATGTCTAAGTGTCAGAAAGCGTCATATAACGTAGTAGAGGAATTTGATAGTGTCGAGCAGAGTAGGTATGTCGAGCAGGGGATGAAAACTCTGTCTGCTCGCATACCTCTATATAGACTAGATAGGCAGTAATCCTATGCTCATTTAAGCCTGCCCCATCCATCGTTCGACAGATAGCGAGATGCCAACTTGGTTTTTCGGTAACACCGTTGGATGCCAGCTATTAATCTACCCTGACTACGCGATCTATGATACTAAGGAGTGGTATGACCTAGACTGTACAACAGAGGTCGTAACTCTTCGAAAATTATGAAATGATAAGGCTTTGACGTGAGAGATAGTAACCTTACAAAGGTTTGAGTTTGGGTGAAGGTATGACAAGCCTCAGCAATGCCATCACCAGCCTAGTCACTAAGTAATCGAAAGTTTCACAGGTGACATAGATGACCGAATTCACCTCGCCTGTACGAAAGCACTGTGTTCGGCCTACCATCCAATCTTCGATGCCTGAGAAACTTGCACGTGAGTCCGTGAATATGAGTACTAGGTGAAAGTGACTCAATCTTATCAGGATCTTTTCTTAATTTCTTCGGCAAGTATCAGGGCCACGGAAGATGCTGTCGGGGGATATAGGGGATTAGAGCAGCGATTGCATGGGTATCATCATTGGTCCTATGATGACGTGGATGATTCGTTGGTTGCAGAGATATCCAGGGAAAAAAGGTGAAGTACAGTCGGTTTAGGCGTTGCCACTGTGTCTTCCCTAGGTATATGGGTGTGAGCCTGCCTAACAGTTGGTGATGGCGCTTTCCCGATGCTCCCGGGTATTGCGGGAAAGAGCGACGCCGATGCATTGGGAAATCGCTCCCGGCTAGACGCGCCTGCCTTTACAACACTGAGTGACTACCTGTGAGCGCCAAGACGAGCACTACAATTGCCACTGTTACGGTCTTTCAAAATCTCAAAATCTCCTTTTTCAAAAGTTTCCACATTACACATTTTTGATTCCAATTATGAGTTCAAAGTCTGCACACAGTTTTTATTCACCCTCATACGGGGCTCGTCAGTCCTACCCACTTCAACAGCCGGGATTTGATAAACCTGCTTCCACCAGTCGGACTTCTGGCCGATGTCCAGCGCCACCACGCGACTGTTCGTCTGGTGGTGTTGAAAGAGAGCATGCTGAATGGACACATGCTCATCACAAACCCCAGCTCTCCGTTCGTCCAAGGAGAAGGGGAGATGGAAATGACAGTGCTGTAGTGAGACATCCTGTCCGCATTTCACCTCCTGCTGAATTGCGACATTGCGCCATGCCAATGACAACGAGACATGGACGCGTTAGTCCTGAGCATGTATATCGCACGCGGTCTCCCCTTCAATCACAGCGAAGGCGAACTGAACCCGAGCTGGTGTGTCTTGACCATAGATATGATAAAACTCGGCCTTTGTCATACTCATCACATCAGCAGACCAATAGCGCTGAGAGGCCTCATACTCGGCATGGCGACCTCAGAGCAACGCTACACAGAGGACGATCACGGTCTCCGGTTGGGTCTCCAGTCGAGTCCCGGTACCCCACTCTCACGCTGAGAGAGGCTATCTTGCCAACTCGGAGAGACCGGGCGCGGGATGAACGTGACCAGATCCTTGGTATGTTGAACCAGATTCTGAAAGAGCGAGACCAGGCTCTGGAGGTAAGAGACCGAGCTTTAGATAAAAGGGACCAGGCGCGGAAGCAACAAGACCAGATTGGGATTGAACTGCATCTGACTCTGGAAGAACGAGACGAGGCTCGAACTGAGCGAGACTACCTTCGAAGAGACCTAAATACAACTCTGGAAGAAAGAGATCAGGCTCGGTTTGACAGAGACCATATTCGAGATCAGCTAGATCAGACCCTGGAAAGGCGAGATCCAGCAGTCAAAAAAGCCGACAAATTTGAGAATAAGCTAAGAGAAAAAAATAAATTGTTTACTGCCAAAATCAACAAGAACATCGAGCTTAGAAGGGAACTCAAAGAGGCGAAAGCTGAAATGGGCGAGCTTCGCAGAGCTACCAAATCAAAAGACTACGCTTTGGACGAGCTTAATGCGAGAATGCGCGCTCTTCAGGGCCGCATTGGAAACATGAAAAAAGAGCTCAAGGATAGACTTAACCCAGAGAAGGCTTCTCGCGGACAAACTGAACGTTTAACCCAGGCGCTCGGCTTTAAGGACGCAGTGCTCAACCTCCGTGATGAAAGTCCGTGGCTGAATCGAGAATCCGGCGGGGGCATGACGCCCGATGACCAGAGCGAAAATCATCGGTCGAGGCGAGAGCTTAGTGAGCAAGTCACAGCGCTCATTGCTGAGGAGGCCAACGCTCGCTCGAAGACCGCAGAAAGCAACGAAGCAACTTCATCTGACGTCAACCTTGAAGGGGCTGACCAGGTCGTCAACCGTAGCGACAATGGATCTAACCGGGTAGTTAAACCTGATGATAATGACCGAGTAGTCAGTCTGAATATCGACGCCGCACAAGTGAATCTAAACGATGACGACCGAGAGGTCAATCCCGAATAGAATCGAGGCGTCGAGCCAGGTGAGTAGTCACAGTCACTCTTCCGTAGGGAATAATTGTAAGTCTGGGACTGCAATTCTCTTGGAGAGACGGTATCTGACGATTTCAATAGACCTTAATCATAGGAACGTTTTATGACTACGAAAGCAAGAGGATCAGTAGTACCAAATGATGGAAGCGAACGAGAGTGCAACATCGGATAGCTTCACTGAGCCTTGGACGTGGAAAGGTTTGAAGAGTGTACCGTCCTGGCACCTGGCCGGGTTTCGAAAAGAAGGTGGTTAACGGCTGAGATGCTCTTCAATAATGGTGGAAATATCTCGATACTGCAGTAACTTATGGCTCTTGCTTACCTCAATGACAAAGATTAATTTGAGAGTGTGGTGTCAAGTACCCTGTTTTAAATAGCTGTGTCCTGGACAATGGCATTCGCGGCTCTGTACTTAGCAAGGCTCCTTACAGGCAGACCATTAACTCTATAAAGCGTAATCCAGTTAGAAACGTTCATTATATTCCTGCAATATAGATGATTTGAGCGTAACGTGAATAGGAATTAATCCCAAAGTTGTGTATGTGCTGTGAGTTGCGGGGCTTTCAGTCTCCGATGACATCCGCGCATCTCTAGGATAGCCACCGGGCCACCACGTTTTTACATTAAACCTACAGTCAGTACCTTTGTGAACGAGAGTAGTATAAACCTTGCTAGTACAGAACATGTTACGCTTATGGCCTGTCCAAAGACATTGAAGCACATGGGCTAGCGGCGGCAATCTCGCCGAGGTCTGGCGTACCCAGATCCACCCTTGCATCTTCCCATAATTGAAAATATCGAGCACCAAATATGGCAAACAGATCGCTAGTCAAGAGACTGAGTCCATATTGGTGATTGAGAGTAAAACTCTGGAGTACTTAGTAAAGGATGGTGGATGAGTCTCGCGCACAGCCAGACATGCAAGCAGCAAGTGCGCAACGAACACCGCGTTACGAAGGCGAGGACACCCGGCCGTTGAGCAGAGCCGAACTCTGGGGATGGTATGCGTATGGAATTGGTGCTGAAGTTTTCGCTGTGTGTGGTGTAGGTGTGTAAGACGAGTCTCTCAGTAACGTCCTGACTACGGTTGATGGACCACATACGACGGACTTGGAGGGCTAATGTCGCCGATAGGCTCTTTTCTCCCTCTGACGTTGGAACAGCTGGCGCGTGAAAGAGGGTTCCTCCTCTCAGACAAGACAATATCCTGCATAGCGAAGGATTCTAACTCTACATCGAGTCACGCGAGAGCAGCTGCCGAAGATGGCAAAGGTCAATGCGCAATTTCCTTCTTCGGACTACAGATGAATACCGCTAGTTTTGCAATGTATACATTTTCTTTGGCAGTTCTCGTGCAGGCGCTGTCACTTATCTCCTTTAGCTCCTTTGCAGATCATGGTAAGTTGAGAACGCCCACAATTAACTCCCGATGACTGCTTCAAGACTGACTTTACGAGGCAAAAACCGCAAAGCTCTCCTTCTCGGCTTCGGCTTCGCCGGCGCCGTTGCGTCTATGCTCTTCATCCTAGTAACGCCTCGGATTTATCCAGTTGCTTCGGTTTTGGTTATTATCTCGGTCACCTGCCTTGGATCGTCATTTGTCATTCTCAACTCGTTTCTACCAGTCTTAGTGGCTAATGACACCTCCATTTTAGCTGCCGAGGCGGATCGAACGCCAGATGTTGGCCTTGAGAGCTTCCATCTTTCCGACTTTCAGAGTCAAGAGGACCATGTTCATTCCACACAGTCTTTTGATTCTAGAAATATCGACACAGCACGTGATCATGCCGGCCGAATGTCTCCGGAGCTACAACGCTCCACTCAAATCTCTTCGAAGGGCGTGGGACTCGGTTATGCTGCCGCGGTATTTGTACAGATCATTAGCATCCTGATCCTCTTTATCATTTCGAAAACGTCCGTATCTACATCATCCAAAACAATTCCGCCTCGCATTGTTCTCTTTGTGGTGGGTGTATGGTGGTTCGGCTTCACCATGGTCACCCGTCGCTGGCTCCGCAACAGACCCGGGCCGCCACTGAAGGGGCTCAAGCTTCGACATGAAGGCAAATGGCGCTCAACAGCCGCCCATGTCGTATTTGCGTGGTCTTCGTTGTGGAAGACTGCCAAGACAGCTGCACGGCTCAAGCAAGTCAGCATATTCCTCGGAGCATGGTTCCTCCTCTCAGATGCTGTCGCTACCGTATCTGGCACGGCAATTCTCTTCGCCAAGACAGAGCTAAATATGAGAATGGAACTCATCGCTCTGATGTCGGTGGTGGCAACGACCTCCGGAATTGCTGGTGCATTTGCTTGGCCGAGGATTTCTGGGAGACCTGGGCTGACTCCGAAGCACACTATCATTGCTTGCATTGCCTTATTCGAAATTATCCCGCTTTACGGACTGCTTGAATACATCCCTTTTATTAGAAATATGGGAGTCATTGGTCTTCAACAGCCGTGGGAGATATATCCTCTTGCATTTATTCACGGATTCGTGTCTGGCGGGCTGTCATCATACTGTCGATCTTTCTATGCTATGCTCATTCCTCCGGGACAGGAAGCTGCCTTCTACGCTTTGTATGCAGTCACAGACAAGGGAAGCTCTGTGATTGGACCGGCAATCGTGGGGATGATGGTCGATGCCACAGGCTCAGTCCGTATGGGCTTCACATTTCTAGCAGTCTTGATCGTCCTTCCAATACCCCTCGTCTGGCTTGTGGATGTGGACCGAGGGCGACAAGATGGTTTGAGTATGAGTAAGTTGATGACCAAGTCAAAGTTCAACATCCGGGGCTCAGGTTCGGTGTCCAGGGAGGAAAGTCTAGGACTTTTAGCAGGGAGTAGTCATGACGAAGAGCGGCATGGTGAGAGGGTTCTCTCATGATCAACCTTGAACTTGACAAGTGATGGCATTCGATGCTTCAGACCAATGGAGTTGCCCAATCCAACATCATCTCCCTAACCTAGCATAGTAAAGAAAACATTAGAAAGCTCCACAATTTTTCGTTCATTCTGTTCGATGCTCCCAATGATGGATGAAAGCGGCTGAATATAAATTGGGCTGAGAATGGTTCCCGCCATTCCACGACCAATCGCCATCGCGCAACTTTCCGACCTCCTTTGAAAAGCCTTCATTATCAGTATGAGTCTGAAATACAGCGTCACCAAAGTCTCTCAGGCAATAAGTAGATTCGTGTCAAGCATTTCCAGTACTGCAGATTCGCATGTTATGAAGTTCTGCACTTCGAACTTGCAACGCGCTTTGATGCCGTTAAGGCAGCCCAAGGATTCATGGTATAGGCTTCTTCCACCACCATACATTTCAGGCACACTAGACCTAATCTCCACGACTAACCACAGCTGATGCGGCTGTGTTCTGGCCATTAGGCAATTGGCCCCCAGATCTGTGGTGCTGTCGATCGCCTATCTAGTGATAGCATTACAAAAGCCACATGATTCCTTTTCCCCCATCTTTGCTCTCTTCCTGTCTTCCAACACCCGCATCTTGCAAGCAACATATTCTTATCTCTGGGAGCTCTCTCTCTCGGTTGAGGATGCGGCAGTTGGCTATTCGGGGTGCTCAGCCTTGCCTGAGTCACTGAGCGAATGGACGACTGGCTGCTTTCATCCGTGACTGGGGCGGACATATTAAGCGTCTTCACGATTATGCGGAGAAAACTTAGACGGAGAAAAGGTTCATCATTTTTGCGTTTCCTTGATCAATAAGATTACGAGAAATACTAAAGGACAGAATTTGAGATTTCGAATCATGTACAAAGAGCGAGTTTGCAGGTCCCTGACAATGGAACTATGCCAATTGTGCATGATGTGTATGAGCTTGCGAAAGCTCTGCGGTCGCGGCTGTGCAGCCAGCCCACTACACCGATTCCGCATTGAGGCGTGAGCAGCTCGACGTTGTCCTGTCTTCGACGACTACTCGAAAGCTTCACTCTTCAAGTCTCGTTGGTGACGTCGTAGACGAAGTACTCGAGATTTTACCGCCGGAAATGCGAGGCTCTTCCGGCTGCCGCTCCAAAGGCTGTGTATGCACTGCTGCCTGACTTTTTGCAGGGCTGAGCAAGATTCTTTCAGATCCTCCATTTTCAAGCGGGCTAACGACAGTACTTTGAAGCTCAATGTTACCCTGGGTTTCGGTAGGTTTAGCGTTCGGGCTGGTCTGAGTGTCATCCTGCGAGGTACGGTTGAGCGTCTCGTTAGCATCTGTCTCTTCATCTTCCATGCTGCCCTCTCGATTTTCAGCATCCGTCTCGCCGTTTCCGGTGTTGTTTTCGTGGCCGTTGGGGTAATCTGATGCTGCGGTGCTTCCACCGGCATTTATCTCCTCTTTCTCTCGGGTTTTAAGCCTCGGGTGTTTTGGATCCTCCGTATCTAGGATTCCAAGTAGCTGCCCCTTCTTTGTAACTGGAATGGCCCTTGGTCCGGTACAGCCCTCCCAGTCGCCAAGTCCGAGCTCTTCGTGCGCCATGCGCTGTATCTGAAATGTCTCGTTGTTGAACCATTCTTGACTTGAGGTCTTTATGATGCCGTGACGTTCGAACCATACAATAATTGATTCAAGCGATGACTGGATGAGCACTATGGAGGTTCCAAGTATGAGGACAATAGTAAGCCACATCAACGAGAAGTTTGTGTAAGCCGTAGAAATAATTTTCTGTGCAGAAGTCAGTCACGAAGCGCGCAGACCGAACAGCTGATCATGATTCCTTGAGAAAATTTCACATTGCGCACTAATTGTCTCGCTATATAGACCATAGTATGAGGAGTATTCGTGGAAGAAATATCACCTACCTGGTTTTTGCAGAGGTACTTCTCCACGTCGTTCCCCGGTTTTGTCCAAAAATACTTCAGCATGTTCGGATCGTTTGGGCCGATAGCGTCATCCACAGCATTACCTTGCATAGCTGCTAGAGCAATATTGTGCCAATTTTCGACTTCGATCTGCCACTGATTGGCCGGTAAAGGTCCCTGTAAGCCCGATCCCAGATTAAATCTGGACGTCAAAGAGAAAGACTGAAGAAAAAGTACCACCCCCCACACGGGCCATACATTAAGGCCCCAATAGAGTGCCAAATCCTTCCTTGTAGTAGGCTTTTGTACATCGAAGCTTATGGTTTCAAGACCACCGAGTGGGGAGCAGCTTTGTTTAGAGAGCGTAGTTGTATTACATCTTTGAAACTGAGTCTTGCAGCCCAATACCGAGGCAGGCTCGTCTGAAAGGTAGAGAGGGTAATCGCCCACCCAAGAATTGTGAGCACTATAATTTAGGGCTTGATGTGCACCATACCAAGGGTCATCCACAGGCTGCGTATAGAATATACCGTTAGCCGAGAGGAAATGTAAGGATACGTCGCCGTCATTTAGCATGAGTTCCTTAATCGGATGGAAGGTAGACAAAGCTGAGTTGTTAAGTGTGTAGACCACGACGCTAGCAAAGATTAGACCTAATGACTTTCTACTTGTTTCTGGTTTTCCGAGGGGGTACTAACGATGTTGTATACTCTGCATTGGAGCTAGTCAATTTCTGCCAACGTAGTTCTTCAGCGAATTGCTGTGGAACTTCATAGGTATAATTGATTTGTGTCGGACGGGCAGATGTTAAATTAGACTGGGACCCATAGGAATATCGCATGTAGGGTTTGTTGGGAGCATAAAAAACTATCTTTTGATAACCTTCGCTCTGCAGAGGGGCGCAATGTGTGACCATCCTAAAATTAAATTGAAGATCAGTCCGTGTGTTTAGTCCGAGCTCTGTTTGAGAGTTCACAAGTCCCGTATCAAGTCTGATATTTCCACTCTGATTGCGGCAAATCCTCCCCGGGAAAGGACAGTCAGCGTTCCTGTCAACGAGGCTAGATATGCTCCTTTTGACAAATGGCCCGCAATCGTCTGTTACTCCAGAGCTCGAGTAACATCTTTGAGCGTAGTTTGAATAATACGTCATTCGCTCAGTTGTCCATGGTCTTAGATATTGCTCTTCTTCTGCTGCTGTCACATTCGGAGACGGTGGACCAAAGCTTACGCCGCAATTAGGACTCGAAATCAGGACCTCGTTTCCCATACTTGAGCTGATTCTTGATGAGAATATACTGCTAAGTGCCAATGCCGCTGCAAATAGTAAAGCTAAGCTCGCGATAGGTAACATTCGGTAGAAAGGTCGAGAGGCTCTTCGGCGCCATGCCCATAAAACTTGATTGAGCTTTAAAAATCCAGATTTCTCATCAAGAGCGTTGCGAAGAATAGCCTGCCGTTGATGATACAGTCCATCTTGAGCATCTTTAGTCAGGAAAAGTTGATGCATAGCAAAGCAGAACATGCGCCATAGTCTGGACCCAACAAAAGTAACAAAGACTGCAAGGAAAGCTGTTAAGAGAGAACCATTGCCGTGGGTCAGTGTGACTACCGATCCAGTGATTCGTCCTCCTAAGGACCAATTCGTCCAAACGCCAATATAGACCGGATAATTGACAGCAGCTTGCGAGTTAGACATCTTTGCTCTGGGAATTTGTGTCAACGTAACTCAGGAGTACAGAGGACACTTCGAGCTCTGTAACACATGTTGAGTTTGGAGCCGCCGGATTCGAAGCCTTTATAACATATCCCGCACATCAATTGCCATCAAGAGTAACGCCTGTTGCAGACAACATACCGGGCTGAATATTACATCATGCATAGTTTGCGCTGGAAAGCCTTGCCTACTGTCCTCTTCAACTTAAGAGGGCATCATAAAGCCCTCGTCTCATTCGTCAGATCCATAGTTTTAGTCTGCGGAACTTTCGCACCTTGCATCTGGGGCCGAAACCTGTTTCTGAGAAATTATCGTCACGGGCGAGCGAGGCGGCTGATCCGATCAAAGTCAAGCATTTATTGTCATACTAAAGGTTCAGGCGCCACAAATACCCATAGATATCTCAATGGTGATGAGCGACAAAAGGAATAAGAGCCAGAGAATCTGCTACCCTAGCCAGATTAAAGCTAGTATTTACTGAACGGCACCCCACCGGGAAGACGATTGAGGCATAGTTTTGACAGCTGAAGCTATTAGAAGGCTGCCCGCATCATGCAGTCGCAAGTACCATGCAAGGATAATGCTACCAAAATTGTCGTCGTCTTCATAATCGGGTTCACTGGGGATGCGAATTGCCAAATCATCCCTTCGCAATGATGCGTGCTACGGTACCGATAGGCTAGTGTCCATCGATTTGTGATTCGAACTTGGCTCGACATGCACAAAGATGCGCACGGACGCGTGTGTCTAGAAAGATGCAAAATATTGACAGTGGGGTCCAAAGCAGCAATCATCGCAGCTATAAATTCACACCCTGTTACGAATTTGCCCAATATGGGATGCCGAAACATCTGAAAGATTGTTGTGACATGACTATCTTTCATTAGTCTCATCTTGTCTCTTGCAACATTTCCAGGTCCGTCTGCTGCCGAGCAGCCCTTACCAGTCACATTGCAGTAGCTGCGCAACGACAGGTAGCAGCCTAACAGTGTGCAACAAGGCTAATAGCTGCTACCGTGCCTGCGGCGCTAAAACCAGGCACCTGCAAGGCAAGAATTGGTCTTCAGGGTCGGAAAAGGGAATCTTGGAGTTCAAGTTCAGCTGCTTCTCTCGGGGGAAAGTTTACCCGGAAAGAGACAGTCCTGGCTGCGTCTAAGACTAGCTTGATTTCATGAAGACCTGGTCTTTGCGTTTAAGCATTGAGGGCTCTTAGAACACTAAGTACTCTCAATGACAGAGACTTGGCTGCTTTGACTTCAAAGTCTACAATGATCTAGATCAGCTTAGCAAGCTTTACGTATTTTGTTCCGTAGATCATAATATTAATCTTCGAATCGACAGGTTGTAGCCCTATTCCTTACCCCGTTGCGAACGAAGCAGTTGACTGACTAGCTTGCGTCGGCTCCACTTATCTGATCTTGCAGCAAGCATGTACATCTGCCTCCCTGTCCTGTAGTTAACATTCGTATCATTGTTTATTCCTTCTAGCTGTAGGTATGCATATTGTTTGCGGTAAGTGCATATCACGTAAAGCAGTGAGATGTCGCGAATGAAGGATCCTTTCCTCGATGGTAGACACACATTGACTGGTTGATGAGTCCACTGCAATCCCAGCAATGGTAGTCTCTCGCCTACTATTGGGCATTAGAAACGAGCCAGTGATAACGAATGTGCGAGGGCCGCCCCTCTCAGCGCCGCTAACGGTATAGGTAGACTATCAGCTCGCAAAAAGACGACAGAAGCAAAGTCCTAAGCTATGCAATAATTGTCCAAAAGGTTCTAGTTTGCGATGACCGCGACTCGAACGCGGGCCTCAAGCATGCTTCCTGTGATGAAATCAAAGGACCACGGGATATGGGAAGCTTGAATTCTACCCTTAAACTATCATCGCACATAATGAGAAGTTATTTGCTAGAAGTAGCGTTCAAGATAAGTATAATACTTTTTTATCTGATACATCAATCTATCAGCCAAATAATTGAGAACTCTTAGAGCCGGGCTTTCCGCGGTAATTTGTCATTCTATTACTGGAAAGGCAAAGTTTGCCGCTTAAACTTAATGCTACCTTAAATGAACACCAATACGCTTTTTCCGGTAGAATTTGGTTGTGTCTGTCTAGATTCTTTGCAAAGGTCTTTGTCGAGGGTTGGAGGTAGACCCTCATACCAAGATCGTGGTAGCCGGCCCAGTGGACTAACCTTCTTATTCGGGAATGCAGCTCGTGTGAAGCCAGGGTATCATGTTTCATCGTCTCATCACACAATCGAACTCCAAATGCACAGTAAGCACCTCGCCAATTTCACACTTTTTCCTCTCCAACCATTCACCCTCTCCCCGCAAACATCGCCTCTCTCATTCTCCTTCTTTCCCTAACCCCACCGCCTCCGTCTCTCGTTAAAGAATCCGCAATCGCTGCAATTCCGACGCTGTCCCCTCCGAGCCTCCGGATCGCTGTCGCCGCCGCCTCGAGCGTCTCGGCTCGCGTGCCCGTATCCCATGGGTACGGGTCTGGAGCGTCGAGCACGGTCGCGCCGTTGATGCTTTGGGGGTCTGTGCTGGGTGAGACCCGTTTGCATACTGCGGCTTCTTCTGTGGAGGAGTCAGTGAGGGAGACCTTGAGGGGGCGGAGGGTCACGAGCCTGTACCAGGGGTGTGAGAACTTTGTTGCGGAGAGGACATCGTCTCTATTCCTAAGCCCGGATTCGACGGTAATGACGAATTAGGGAGCCGGTCTTCTTCCTTTTCCCTCCTTTTTGGCGGCCGCCTCGCAGACGGGCTTCTTACAAATCCGTCCAGCTGAGCCTCTCTTCCTGCAAGGGCTTCTTCGGAGGAGTTAGTAAGTTCGCATCTGAGGAGAAAATAGGGGGAACGGAATAGTACCGAAGGAGCTGAAAGTTTGCCGGGAGTATAACTCTGGCGTTCCCGTACTCGGATTAGATGGTAACGACGAATCTGGGCTCTTCGCCTCCACTTCGTCCTTCTCCCTTTGTTTCGGCGGTCGCCTTGCCGACGGACTCCTCAAGTAATCCCCCATCTGACCATCACTTCCTGCCGCAACATTTTCGTACGTCGGCGGCGACGGCCACGGCGAAGTGGTGCCCTCTCCAGGTAACGCGTGCAGACAATTTAATGCAGTCCCCAAACTCTGATGGCATGTCGCCAGCCAACTCTGATGCGTAATAAAATGCTCCTTATTCTTGAGCACCCACGCGAATCTGTGCGGAAGCGTCATATGTCTCCCCTTATCCCCGTCCACGCGGCCATCCTCGACCAGCCTCCCGATCGTGACGAGCGCGCTCTCTGCGTCCGAGACCACTTCATCGACGTACGCCTGCTTGGAGGCATCGCGGCTGAGCGCGGCGGACTTGGTGTGGCGCTCGGATTTGAGGAGGCGGAGGTCCTTGCGCACGCGGTCAATGAGGGTGGCGAAGACGTGGACGTCGTCTGGGGCGCTGGAGAGGCGGAGAAAGAAGTCCGCGAGCTTGAAGCTGGTGCCGATGCTAGAGGCGATGGCGGAGACAGAGACTGGCTCGGCCATTTTGGTAAGCAGATCGAGGCTGTTGGAAGAAAAGTTGGGGTCGTCGCACATACTGTACTCAGAGTAGAGTAGATTGAACTGAAAGAGCTATGAAGTGGAAATTGACGAGATTTGGTTTGCGGCGATCGTCGGTTCTGATCTAGTACTCATTACCCCTTATGGCTTGGGGCGTTCGGTGGCGCAGCCTTTCCTCTACATACTTTCCACAAGAGCGCGGTTGATTGAATTGCCGTGGGATTTGGACCCCAATCGATCTGGAGAAGGATCTAGTGGGTGTGCAGTGCAAAGCGGGCGGAAAGCATAATAAAAGCCTAATACTACCACACGGTCGGGTCTAGCGCCATAGTGGGCGTCTTTACCGAGATAGCTGTACCACCTGCGGCTCAGCGTAGCGAATGGGCGACTCGCGTGCGCGGCCCTGGTCGTCGCGAATTTGTATCAGGCTGGGAAACACTACCCAGTCACCTTGTCGATGCGTCCCAGATTGATCCCACACGAAGTCCCAGCTGCTCGGCTGTGTGAAGAGCAAGTATCCAACCCGAGCAGCCCTCTTTACCAATTCCTCCAAATTACGAGCTCGCTCTGCATCATCAGGTGTTATAGCACACGGCTCAAGCGCCTCCTTGAGCATGTTTGCTAGCTCGCCGATGTTTCGTTGCCTGTCATCCTTGGGTCTAAGAGCACCGTCGCCGTATCTGGGCTGCAACAAGGCCCCCGAAATTTGTCTCCATCGCCCAAGTAACTTTTGTCGATCAGTACCTGCAAGATTACTAAATTAGCGCCATGTTTGTGGGAATATTGCTCGAAAACGAACTTACTAGCATCTCTTGTTTCGACTGAGGATACATTTGCCAGGATAAGGGCAAGATCGGGTGGCAATAAAGTGGTTTCAATGCGAGCGTCAGGCTGGATATTGCGAAGAACGGCCCAGGCTATGATAAATCGCACGGCGCTGATTGTACTGTTCGGCTTCAAGAGTAGGTCTTCGAGTTGACGCAAGGATACTGGAGAGCGTTCACCAAGCAATTCCCCGAGATACTCTGATGAACTGCTGTTGTACTTAGGCACTTCAGCGTCTTGTGCTACGCCGTAGTAGCTTCGAGCATGGTTCTTCACGGTTGATCCAAGTTTCGACATGCTGTCTCCGACATCCCGTTCAGGAATTGGAAGTGGAAGCATTGCAAGGAAGGATGAATCCAAGGCTCTCGCATGCGTCGAAACTTTCGATAAATCTGCAGTTTTTGTTGTGCTATTGTCGGAGTGTTCCCTCAGCGAAACCATGCCGGCCCTCCCTTGGATCGGACGACCTCGAGAACGCTTTCGGAGAAAGAGTAAGGCGAGGAGAGTAGCTAATAAAGCGCCTGCAATGGCAGAACCAATGCCAATTCCTGCGGCAGTACCAGGAGAGATCCGATGAGGCTTAGAAGAGTACGCCGTGGGTATTGCGCCATTATTGGTGTTTACAGAGACAGTCGGCGGTTGTTGGCCTTGTGCAGATGTTGTCCCACTCGATTGGCTCGACGAAATTGTATTCTGAGAGGAAGACGTAGTATCACTTGAGGTTGCTGTGGTTGAGGCGAGCTGTATAGCCGTTTGTCCCCCATAACTCCATAGAGGTCCAGAGGATTGACCAGGAGATATTATTACGGCAGTTGTCAGAGTAAGGCTTGCTGTTAAAGTTGACATTCTGCTCCTCGAGTTCAAAAAGTGCACATCCGTGGTGAAGCAAGTCGTCAAGGCGCGAAATCAGTCAGAAAATAATGTAGACCGTTGTTTAATGGAAGAATTCAGAATATTAGGAAAGAGATCAGTCAAAGGGCACGGCATTAATGTCTTACCCGCGGCTGTGGGATGAAACGACCAGGTTCCAGACTTACACGGAAGGACTCACTATCAGAAAAGGGCTGCAGCATCTCTTACTATGAAGGGGCGTTTTGCACTTACCGGCCAATGGGCAAAAGCTTTGGCGCCGGATCCCGATCCCTGAAGTGACAGAAAAATCCCGCGGGCATATTCCACGATTGAGAACGGTAAGGCCCGTCAATATAGAGGAAGGAAGATTGGCTTTAAACTTAGCTTTCAAAGATGCACCGACAAGGGGCTTTGACACCCAGTGACACGGCAGCTTTCACTACGCCCCCAAAGCGGGCGAGACCCTAGGTGAAATAGAACCTGCAAGGCTTGCGCCATCACAGCCTCAGGGGCGGGAGCATTTGGCGAATTAAAACAGCGGCTAAGGTGCAATTTGAGTACTTGTACAATGTAGGTTCGATAACGATGCCTGAGTTGACACATCCATAGCTGCAATTTTCAGAAGTATTCTCCAGCATCTCGCCTTGGCAAATAATTTCTGAGCAGAGTAGAGTAGGGGAGCAAAATGCCTGAAGATTCAAAACCGGATATAATACTTGGTGTAGATCTTGGACAGACATGTACAGGTCAGTGTGCGCTATCGGTAGAGAATAGCAAGGCAAATCCGATCTGACTTAGCCCCATAGGTGTTGCATTTAATATTCTGTCACAAGGGAGTGATAACATACGGTGGATCCAGGAATGGCCAGGCCGGGCCCAGGCAAATGAGAATAAAGTACCGACAATTCTGGTGTACCCTCACGGCCATGATCGTCCATCATCATGGGGATTCAAAGCAGAATCTCAGGCTGAACAGAGCGTTTATCACGGCGTTGTCCGCGAGTGGTTCAAAATTTACCTTGACCAGGCAGTCTTCGAGGAATACAAGGCACACACTCCAAACGAAACAGCAACTTACGAACAAGTGCGCCGTTGGTTCAGGGACTATCTCAGTCTGTTGTATGACCACATTAAATTCAAGCTGTCTGCTCAACTCGTTGATTCGCAGTGGCGCAATGCCAAAATCGAATTTCTCTTCTCCTGTCCAACGACTTGGTCGCCCATGATTGTCGAGAAATTCAAGGAGATTGTCGGACAGGCCGGTTTTGGCGGTCCTGTAAATTCCTCTCATACTGTCACTATTAGCCTGACGGAGCCTGAAGCTGCTGCAGTATATACTTCAACAGCAGCTCCTGGAACATTCAAACCCAATGATATTCTGGTGGTTTGCGATGCAGGGGGAGGCACAACGGATTTATCAGCATTACGAGTGACGGACACAGCGATCGGAGCATTATCATTAAAGCAATTGAGTCAAATTGACGTCGTCAAAGGCCAGAACATAGGCTCGGCCGCGATAGATTATGATTTCCAGGAGTTATCGAGGTCCCGTCTCCGTGAAGCCGAGCGCATCATGCCTCTAGGTGTCGATATTGACGAAGCTGCTTGGGAAATGTCCAAGGGCAAGGACTATCAGAACAGCAAATGTGAATATGGGTCCTCAGATGGGACACCTAGTTTCTCGGTCACCATTCCGCGGCTGGGCCAAGACTACACCAATCCGAGGGCTAGAATTGAGCATGGGGAGATCACTTTCAATCAAAATGACCTCAGAAGTCTGTTTGACAAGCAGTTAGACAAGCTCTTTGCATTAATTGACAACCAGCTTGTTTGCTTGAAGTCGAAGTTCCCCATGGAGGACGTGAACCATCTCGTGCTCTCAGGTGGTCTCGGCCGATCAGCTTATGTGCAGCAGAGACTTCGTGCCCGTTATGGAGATGGCTCCAGCACTTATTCCAACGCACAATTAATGCAAGTCCGCGTGGCCCCCGATCCTCAACTCGCGGTATGCAAAGGTCTCGTTGCAGATCGACAACGCAAATTGAAGGCAGGCGAAGGAGTCATGGGTTGGCGTTGCTGTCGTGCGTCATATGGGCTGATATGTAGGGAGCTGTACGACAGTTCTAACATGAGGCATATTGGCCGAGCCACCGAGAGGGATAGTCGTGATGGCAAACAATACGTCAATGATTGCGTGGATTGGTTCGTGATCCAAGGGCAGCCGGTGTCTGTAGATAAACCAATTTCGCACGCTTTTCGCCGCAAGATTGCACCGGGAGATCCGAGACGAGTGTTTCCAACAAAGATCGTGGTTTCGTACAATCCACCAACAACGCTGCCTTACGAAGTTGGGCCAGGTAAGTCTCCTAACAGTGGGGTCTGGTATATATACTAACATACGTCAAGGCGTAGAAAAGCTCTGCGAAGTCGAATCCGACCTTTCTGGTGCAGATGAAACCAAGTTCAAAGAGAAGAACAAAAAGTTCTGGCAGCTTGGACCGCGATACTATGAAGTGAGATATAATATCAAAGTCATAATTGGACCAGCGGATTTGCGCTTCGAGCTCTGTAAGCACTATTTGAGAGGATCCCCAGTTTGAATAGTACCTCTGCTGATACCTTGATGCTAGGGTTCAACGACCAAAAGCTCAGCAAAGACACTCCGATCAAAGTAGAGTGGGCGCCATCGACAGCGCCTTCAACTGCGGTGTTGGAAGCACCGCCTACTCCTTTATTGAATATTGAGGGTGAGAAGGTGCATAAGAAGAAGTCGAGAAGACTTCTGCGAACGGCGAGTACAGATTTTCTCCGAAATGGTTTTGGAAAGTCGCCCTGAACTGGCTCCACAGACGAGTCGCAATGAGGGCGAAACTGGCGCAAAGAAGGAAATGTAGTGTTGAATCCAAGTGGTTCGGTATGATTAGCCTAGATAGATATTTGATGCTAAAATAAACTCGGTCCTGTGGTCGTCTAATGGATAGAGCCGGCTGGGCCGGTGGGGCGGGTAAACCTATCTACCTTATCTAAGGTAGTTCGCTGTATTTAAGGTTGGAGTTTGCATCGCATTGTGGATTTGCCTGCTCTTGTATGCCCCGTCTCCCACCCACGCTTTTGCGTCATGCGCAGTCTCTTTCTCCACGCCTTCCACTCCTCCTGCAAGAATGCCGCGACCTTCGATCCGCGCAGAATGAGCTCCGCTGGCTGAAAGAATATGCTGTCGAGAAAGCTTTGCAAAGTCGAAAAAGCCGTCCCAACTCAGAACACAAGTCTGCAATAAAACAGGAGAGGTTAAAGCAGCGATATCCGCGACTGTACAGATCTCGATATGCAATTCAAAAAATAAGAGACGGTGCAAGAAGGCTAGGATGGCGTGCACTACTAGACCTCTACGTGCGACAAAGATCGCGAGGAAAGCCTCTACAATACATCCTGGGAAGTCAGCCATTCGGCGACTTGGACATCCTCTGCCGGCCCGGTGTCCTTATCCCCAGGCCAGAGACGGAGGAGATTGTCACCAGAACCGCTGAGATCCTTCGCCGCCGAATCGACCAACTCATCAAAAACCCGAACAAACCCAACCATGAGCAGGAAGCCAGCATACAGGGAACAGCCTCCACGAAGAGCTCACCAACCTCCCCTAACACACCACCCCCACCGCTCATCCGAATCCTCGACCTCTGCACAGGAACTGGCTGCATCCCCCTCCTCCTCACCTCCCTCCTCCACACCCACCACTCCACCCTCCAAATCCACACCCACGCCCTCGACATCTCCCCCGCCGCCCTCACCCTCGCCCGCACCAACCTCGCCCGCGCCATCTCCTCCGCCCACCTCCCCCCAAGCGCCGCAGAACAAATCACCTTCCACCGCGCAGACATCCTCGACCCCACCGCCCTCCCCCTCCCACCCCCTGTGCACACCGCCGACCTAGAACCAGACCTAGAACTCCTAATCTCAAACCCCCCCTATATCTCCCCCCACTCCTACGCCAACGGCCCCGTATCCCGCAGCGTGCGCCGCTACGAGCCCAAACTCGCTCTCGTTCCCCCTCAATCCTCACACTCCCCTCCCGTCCCACGCGGCGACGAATTCTACACCGCGATCCTCCGCATCGCGAAAGCGCGGCGGCCGGGGCTGTTGGTGCTGGAGACGGGGGACCGGGCGCAGGCGGAGCGGGTGAGGAGGTTAGTTGAGGAGGCGGGGATTTGGGGACGGGTTGAGGTTTGGGGGTTGATGGGTGCGGATGGGGAGGAGGGGGTGAGGGGGGTTGTTGGGTATGGGTGGAAGTGGGAAAAGGAATGAAGTTGAGGGGAGGGGATTAAAGTATTGGAGATGGTATTCCGAAAGCTAAGGGCACGCGAAATAATGCTATTATGGGTATATTATGTGCTATATGTCGATTAATGTGCGGCCAATTCGATCCCTGAGCAAATGCATTGTCCATCTACAAGCCATCTCTCTCGTCCTTTTGCTCTGCCGGAAACATCCCATTAAAATCCCCCTTCCCATCCCAATCAAATTTTACAAACACATCACTCCCACTAGTACACTCAACCCTAGCACCACTACTTGCACTTCCACCCTCCCCACACTAGACTGCGTCGACGGCGTCGCGCTCGCCGACCCGCCCGCCCCCGTCGTCGACGACCCACCCACCGCACTTGACACCGGCCCCCCCGGATTCGTGCTGGGCCCCAGCGTCGACCCCGCGCTGATAGGCGGACTCGGCGTCGCCACCGTGTCCGTCGACAGCACCGTGCTCGTCCCTGCACCCGAAGAATTCGTACCGGAGATCGTACTAATCGGGTTCGTAAACGTCGTAGACAGTATCGGCGTCGCCGTTGAAGAGTTGTCGCAGCTGCTGAACAGGCCGGGGGAGACGCAGGCAGGGCCGGGGGCGGTGAGGATGGAGGAGAGGGTGGAGTGGTGCGGGGGGCCCTGGAGGGGGTTCGTGATCGCCGTGTAGGAGACGTTGGGGGTGGGGCCGTAGGCGGCGGAGGTGGCGGAGGATTGGAAGGAGGCTTCGGGGCCGGCGGTGACGGGGACGGCGGCGATGGCGCAGAGCTCGACGAGGGCGCCGAAGGCGACTGGAATATCATAGATGGGTTAGGGTGGTGGATGGGATGTGAGGTTGAGGGGGGCAGCGTACCGTTTTGGCTGTTTGGGTCGTTGGCGCAGGCCTTGTAGACGCAGTTGTTGTAGCTGTCTACCCAGGTCTTGCTGCTGCAGAGGCAGCCCCAGTCTTCTGCTTCGCAACCGCTACCTGCGACGTTCGAAGGGCAGTCTTTCTGGTCGGAGGTTAGAGCTGTACTGCAATTGAGTCTTTCTTTTTTACTTACATAGCATCCTTGAGCGTTCACGATACCTACGATAGAGCTCGCTAGCAATGCGGCACGAACAAAGCACTTCATGCTTGCTCCTGGTAGATGGAAGGAAGAATTGTTGATGTAGAAATGAGATGGCAAGCCTGGGGAGAAATAGAATGGAAACCGGTTGGACAGAAGCAATCTACCTCGTACGACACGCTCTGCCGGCCTTCATGCAGGTCGGTGGCAGGTGCGTTGGACTTGCAGCTGCATGTCCTCCAGTGAGGTGCTGGACAGAGAAACCTTGGGGAAAGTCTGATTGAATGATTGATAGAGCATGACGAAGCCCTACTCACTATTCACCTTTTCGAGCAGCTCCTCCAGCCAGTCGCAGGAGCTGGCGCCCCGCATCGAGAAGTGAGCGACTTGCCTTTCTTGAATGGGTGGTGGTGATCCTTGGCGTCTCTGACGTATCCCTGCGCCCAATGTTGCGATAGAACCCGCGTCGGCGAATGAGAGAGAAGATCGACGCCTAAGCTTTCTGCTGTTTCATGTTTCGTTCCCGTCCTTACGTCGGAAGGAGCGATGATCACGTGATCAAGCTAGTCACGTGACAAAGGTCTGCACGTGATAATGCCACTATCACGTAAAAAAGGGCCAAGAAATCTGGGCGGACAGCTGAGCTGAGCAAGTAGTAGTACAGCCCGAAACCAAGATGGGCTTTGTCTACAAACAACAATGCCAGGGGTGCCATCCGGCCGAGGATGTGAAGGCTGTCGCAAGCAGAAGAAAAAGGTATGTCAGCCGAATGCTCTTGACCTGAGCCCTGCATTAAACCAGTAAAAGTGTGACCTGAAGACGCCGTGCTCCCGCTGTGCACGCCTTAATCTTATCTGCATCGGTGCTGGACAGCAACGCTATGTCTTCAAAGAGGGCAATGTTCGGTCGACCGACCGGCAGACAACGGCGCTGCAGAAGAGAAAAAAGTCTCCACATGAGGTCGCCCACACCCCAAGCAATGCGCTCAGTCTTATGCTCAACTCACTAGTCGCAACGATCAGCAAAACTACCGACTTTAGGTACAATCTCCTTTTAACCTATGGGATCTTTCTACAGGACGTCCCGAAACGCCTTGGCATCAATGACGCTCTAGATACATCGGTCGCCGCTCTGATAAGCGCGCATTCAGAAGCTTGCTCAGATAATCGGGAGATCTCTTCTCGATCCATAGGCAAGTATTCTCACGCAATAACTACGCTCAGGAGCGTTTTGGATCAGCCCGACAAGGCGAGGGCGGCTGAAACGCTGTGCGCCGTAATGATCCTGCTGATATGTCAAGTCAGTTTTGTCAGTTCTTGGACTAGTTGCGTCTCTAATATGAAGTCAGTCGTTTATTGGTACCGGTGATCAACCGTGGTCCGGCCACTGCGAAGGTGCGGCACAAATCTTGAAAGTACGAGGATACTACGATACGCAAGACGAATTCGAGCGTAAGCTACTTCTCACGTTGCGAGGCCCTGTGGTAAGATTTCCAAAGACGCTTCAATCTCCAAAGCTAATCGAGGACCAAGTTGTTTGAGGGTCTCTTCAACGATAAAATCCAATTCAGTCCCCAGGAATGGAAAGTCTTGGTCGAGAACAAACTGGACGGAGCGACAGCTGAAGGTAAAATGATGTGTTGCCTCGCACATTTTCCGGATTTTATGCGGCGAGGACAACGCCTCCGAAGAGGAGAAGGTGAAGATCCGGGACTGCTCGAGGAAGTGAGAATTGAGTACCAAAACATGAAGACCATTGCAAACGAGCTTCAGGCTTTGATACCGAGTGAAGCAGAGGTCGCCGCCAATCCATCCTCAGTGTGGTCTCTCGAGGCACCGCTGTTTTGTCATTTAGTTTACTCCCGCGGTTACGGTCTGGCACTTACAATTTCCATCATCTTCAATCGCATGCTCGACGCATTGTGTGTCGAAGATGACGATTTGGATTCCGAGGCAAATTACTTCGCCAAAGAAATTGTGGCACTAGCCGGATGTTCTCACAGATACAGACCACTTGTTTCCAGTTATATCATCTTATGCCTTATTGCAGCATCCGTCGGTACCGACGATGAAGGAATAGCATCGTCGGCCAAAGCAGCGATCGCAGATTATCAACGTGATTGTCCATGGAGGGAGGAAATTATCTTGGTAGTCAACTGGGACTGGATGTCGCGAAGAATTCGGCTCGCAAATTGAGAGCATGTCAACAAGAGATCAACGACCAAGAACTTTGCTGCTCAGAATGCAACATTCCCTTGCGCCTAGCTTGAGTGGATCACCGCCACTCTTTGGGTCAAGCGAGCGCTGGGTTGCGCCATATTGGGCTTAGCGCGATCTAAAGGGGAAGCTTAGCATTTTACTTGGAGGCTGCATCAAGGCGGACCAGGAAAACACGAAGTCAGTCATTTACTAATTAAGCACGTGCCTAGTCCTTAGTATTGTCGTAAGAGCCTTTTTATCACCTTTGAGACGTAGGGCTAACTTTGTTAGGCACAATGCGCCGCTCTGTCCACTCTAGGAAAAGCAGCTTTGCCATCAATCCTGCGCGCCAGAAGCACGTTCCCTCAAGGCGAACTGTTTGAAATACCGAATCATCGCAATGGAGATTTCGGAGAAGCTGCTCCTCAGTGCGTGTCCACATAATCAAAATATCGCCCTTGGCTGCTCTTGAAAAACCAAGTGCAGACCTCATTCATTATGTCAGATATTTCTTTTGCTATACGCCAACTCCTCATTTTACAAGATGTAAAATTGTTCGCTCGCACCAAGGACACAGATAAGCCAATCGATCTGTATGTATACGGCCCTAGCCATGCACTTCCAGCAGCTTTCGCTGGACTGGTAGTACTGTCTCTACTTGTTCACACGTACCAAAATTTGTAAGTGAAGGCAGTGAGTCTTAAGCATATGACCTAGATGCTGATCGTAGTTCCTTCTAGCCATTATGGCTTTTGGAGAGTTACATTCTTCATGTTCTACGCCGGCGCTGCCTTCACAGCCGGATGGGCCCTCCGCTGCGCTTCATCCTACGAACCAACCAACCTAAACCTCTACATCGCCCAAAGCATCCTCATCTACACAGCTCCCCCCATCTACGCCGCCGCCGAATACAACATCCTCGGCCGCCTGATGCACTACCTCCCCATGCACGCCCCCCTCAACCCCAACCGCCTCATCTACGTCTTCATCTACCTCGGCGCCATCGTCGAGAGCCTCACCGCCGCCGGCGCGGCCAAAATCGCCGCTGCAAAGGGTCACAAGAATATCTACAACAGCGGCGCGGCCCTGATCAAAGTCGCGCTCATCCTGCAGATCGTGGTGGAAGGGCTGTTCATGGGCACCGTCGCCCTGCTGCACCGTCGCTGCCGCCGCGCCAGGATGCTCCCGCGCAACGTGCGCATGCTCTGCGTCATGCTGTACGGCACGTCTCTCCTGATCATCCTGCGATGCGTGTTCCGCGCCGTGGAAGCCTTCGCAGCCTTGAAAATCGGCGGTCAGTGCACGGGCACGTGCAGGGCGATTGCGAGGCATGAGTGGTATCTGTACGCGCTCGAGGCGGGGCCGATGGTTTTGTACTCGTTCTGGATCAATGGCGTGCATCCTGGGACGCTGCTGCCGCGGGAGAAGGTGAGGTATCTGGATGTGGATGGGAAGACGGAGAGGATTGGGCCGGGGTGGGCGGATAGGAGGTCGGTTTGGTTGACGTTTGTGGATCCGTTTGATTTGATTGGGTTTTTTGAGGATCGGATGGGGCATGATAAGTTTTGGTTGCGGCCGGAGGAGTGGCGGGTTGCGCAGGGGGGCAATTTTGCGGTGGGGACGGCGACGAATGTTGGGGTGGGTCGGGGAGTTGGGGCAGGGTGGAAGATGAGCAGGTTGACTGCTAAAATATCTCGGGAGTGATATGACGAAGAGGCGAGGCAGGTGAAAATGCGGGATCGATTGAGGGCGAACTATCTGGAGATTTACCGTATTTTATATAGAGCATCTCAAATACCTACCTAAAATGGAAGACACAATATGGCCGCTCTCCGCTCTGGATCAGACTAAAGGCCCTTGAAAAACTTTCTGCCCTCACTCACAAGAAACCCGCTAAATGGCATTACGACAAATAGAACCTTTTATTCTCCCCACCGCCGTCAATCCACCTCGAACCTCCCACATGAGACGTCTCCAACTCCACTCGCCCTCCTCCCACCCACCAACCACCCCCATAAACCCGTCCTCCCTATTCCACCCACCAAACCCCAAGCCCCGCGCAGCTATAATCACATCCGCATACTCGTACCCCGACAGGTGCGTGTATCCTCACGCCCTAAGTAGCATTATTTACGCTTATCAGCGGAAAATGATGCACAGCAAACTTTTTAGGATGGACCTGGGGGTAGACCATTTGCTCACTTGGGTTTGCTTGAATTAAGACGTTCGTGATGTTTCAGGGGGGGTAGGAGGGGATGGTTCTTGGGGTGGTTGTTCTGGGGTGGGGTATGGGGTGGGGATGGATGAGGGATGGATGGATGGAGGTTTTGGAGGGGCTTGGGATGGGCATAGTCTGGGGTGTGGGAATTAGATGCAAGGTGCTGATAGAGGGAGACAGAGGGAGGTGATAGAGAGAAGTTGATGGGATTAGAGTGGATTTAGTATCTGGTGAGGTTTGGGGATATGAGGGTTAACGGTGTTACTGTCTGGGGTAGGGAAATGAACGTACGTGGATCATTGAGCGACGATTGATTGGTCAAGTAAAGGCACGGAAATAAGATTTATTACTAACAGGTGGTAAGACAAGGGTTTTTTCAATTGATGAGAGGGTTTCTAGGACCGTAATGAATGACTAAATGAAAGAAAGACGGCAAAGAGTAAAATAGAGGCCGCAGCCTTGTAGACTAGCGATGAGTTGGAACTCACGAGGCTGAAGCTCAGCCTACTTGATTGAGCATCCTCGTCCTCGTCCTTATCTCCTCTGTCTGCTCGTCCTCTGATTGCTCGTCCTCTGACTGCTCCGCCTCTGACTGCTCCGCTTCTGACTGTTCCTCCTCTGGCTGATAAT